>JAODTK010004442.1:0-191334 GCA_026419785.1 Sclerodactyla briareus | reverse complement strand
GAACAAGTACACATGACACCCACATGCGTGATGATCGGGCAGTCACCTCAAATTAATTGAGAAGAAATTATCAATTGTAGACAGTGTTCAAGGTCATTTGGTTACGTAAACAATAATTTATGTAGAGAATATTATTGAAAAGATACTCAAGCATTCGTTTGCCAATTCAAACAGGTATGACGTCATGCCAACACTTTGGCCGCACCTCAAGCTTTTATGACCTATATGACATCGCACCCCTTTCCAAATATTCAAACGAGGCCCTTGTGGTCTTTTATTACATAATCCTTCTTAAATAGCAATATAAAGTTTTTACAAAGTTGTTCAATAGTTTAGGAAAGAAGTAAGTTTCATGATTCAACAATAACGCTTACAGTAGCCGCTGCTTGGAGCAGCGGAAATGCGGCAGGAGAGCTATTCAAGGAACAATAAGAGGGGCTACTCTCACGGATTACAACACACTCTCTGCAGAGTTTTGTCTGACGGATCAAGAATTCGCCTCATTATAATTCAGTGACAAAGTTTTTGGTCAATTACGAACAGTGCATGGGTATTTGGAAAATTACCCTATTTGGCAAGGATCACTCAATCTACTGCATGGTGAAAATCGGCACGTCAGAGCCGGCCCATAGGTGCGAATATCAGATCAACAGCGAGCAAAATAATGAAACAAAAGTCTACAGGCATTGGCAATGGCAAACTGCCCAAACAGCAACGCAATTTTCCATTCTTGTCTGTAGAATGAAGAGGCTGTTCTGTGTGACATGACCAAGGTGGAAATCATGGACAGGGGGGCTGGTATTGTGAGCTCAAAGGTAGACCTGGGAGGGACTTATCTTACTGCCGCTCTGGGACGCTACTGTTCAGAGGGTTCTTGCGGACACGCGCCGCCTCCTGGAGGGCCCACTCTTGGCGAGCTACGGGGGTCTGCTCCCGGTCCGTCAGACGTCCATCGAACTCGACTTCTTCATGGCCTTGTGATTGGTCCACTGTAAGAACAAAGAAACACCCCATTAACTTATAACCCTAGTAATAACACTTGGACAATAATAACAAGTCGCACTAGCTGTAAGATATCAATGATGGCATTGTGGCATATCATCCAAGTTTTGAAACACTATACAACTGTGATGTTGTTAGGTCGAGAGTTTCAGGTTAAATTTTTGTGTATGAGTCTGGTTTAGTTTAGCGCCATGACTTTCCGCTCAGTTTTTGAAACAAAGGATCTTGTCCCCTACATGGGGGGTGCTATATGGAGTATCACGTAGGTCCAAGGGTAGAGTCTTTGTAGGCCAACCTGAAAGCACTGGACCAAGAAAATAACTGGGGGTAGGAGGTCAGTAAAAGTTGAAGGAAATTCTTCAAGACCAGGCGATTGGATCCCCAATAATATGCAGAAGTAATCGCCACTAGTGGTGTTTGCGTAGTAGACGACAAGACACGACTAAGTAAGGTTCTAGGATGTAAGTACCTTGAACTATTAGAATTGAACATTTTTTCACTTAGGACTGGTTTATGTTGTTTTTTACTATATATAAACATCAGAGTATAATTGCATTTCTGTCCATTCCAAGCAACTTCACCCCCTTCTCAAATTTCCGAGGAAGATTATGCTTTGCATACGCAGAATGTGGAGTATATAAACAACAATATGATGAAGCAAAGTACTGGACATCAGCCAATCAAACTGCACCTTCATATTGCCTATGGGAAGAAATGGGAGTTAAGTACAATACCGAGAATCACTGCAAACTCACGTGCTTTCACGGAGGGGTTTCTTTGGCTTTACTATCCAGTAAGGAATCCCCTGGACGTGCCCTGACCAACTTCCCCCGTGCTCGCGTCTGGTAAGTCTGTCCCCCGTTGAGGGGTGTCAACGGGGTTGTGGTGGATGCATGCAATGCACAACGTGGCCGGGGAGGCAGGCAGGGGTGGGGGCGGAGGATCATGTGTGGGTGGGAAAACAAGAACAGAGTAATCGTGGTAAATAGGTGTAATATTGGTGAATGATCTTGTGAATAAATAGAACAATAGAGGGTCCAGAGTCCAAGATGCCAGGGTATTACCGCAACCACCCTGTGGTCGTGAAACTTCCAAATTTCGATGGACCCACCAGAACAATTACACTGTCTTTCGATGTGCTGCAAACATTTGCTCTGTTTTTTAATATTTTGTAATGCGTGGGTTTACCCTCCTACCTATCTACGAGGAACAAAAAAAAATGTACAAATTGTATTGTTTTGTTTTTTTAACGCATTACTACAAACCCTAATACACATGTTGCTCCATAATTTAGCTTAAGGGTCAAGCTGGGTCAACGTGACCCTCAAATATTAGCGACTTCCCAATTTTAATTCCTCATCAAATCCTCCTGAACAAAACAACACCATTTCGTCATGAAATTTGGATTCTATAAATTTGGGGGAGTTTTTTATCGCAGAATACAAATAAATATAAATACTTGCAATGCAGAACCTACGAATCCCATCAAAGCTCCTTGTGTAACAAATTAATTGAAAACTATAACTTTGGCCGATGACCCCCCTCGATAGCATGGGCAAAATCAAAATACGGTATTAGGCATGCTAACTGAAAATACGAAATGCCAATGTACCATGGTCAAATGAAGAGAAAAAAGAAAATAGTCTACTGGAAAGGAGAAAGCTGTACAAAATCCTAAAATACATGCACAAATTGTCTAACTTCTGGCATAACAAGATGATCTGCAACACTGGTGTCTGGTGTAGCGATGAAATTCCCAATTGAGTGGATAATTTTCGCTACACATGAATTACTACACTAACAACCAGACCCAGGTATTGCCGATTTGTCAGTATGCAAAAGGGGACAAAATGTTTCCAAAAACCTGTCATACCTGGAATGACTCGGACCAATGCTTCGAATGACAGGCCAAGATGCCAACACTTGCCTACCATGAGGTATGATATTGGTAATATCTGTCGTGATAATATCTTTTCAACCCCATCGTAGAGTCATATAAAGATCATAATGCAAATCTTTCAAAAGAGGGTCCTTTATATAGCGCTGATATCACTACCGTTGGCAATGCTAAGAGAGGGAGACTGCGACATTCTTCTCCCCCATCTGCTATGTCTCTTTGGCAAACAATAAGAACTAATCCCTACTCATAACAACAATAAATTCCTAGATATTAGATAGAGTAATCTGCCGAAAGAGACCAAGTTTTACCAACCAGGTCGCGTTATAACAAACATGATTTTTTAACTTCTTAAAATCACACACACCGAAGTAGTAATCTGCCATGATTGTCACTCATATTCGGAACACTGTCAATGTCAAGAATTCATGGAGATTGAAGAGGTCCCATGCAGAAAATTCTACCCCTTCCTCCAAGTAGTGGCGGTGTGTGCCACACACCACACCATCAATGCCTGTACCTCATGTGGGGAAACCTAAACCTAACTTGCTTCCCCTGTTTTGCGTTGGCAATACCCTTCATGTCAGGCCATACAACTCACCTTTCTGTGAGGGATAAAGGTTCGTCAGTCTGCGACTTCTCTGACCTTTCTTCTTCTTGTACAGACATCTGGACATGGGAGAGACCGAATGGAAATTGGAAATTTGGGGAAAAAGGGATACGTTGCCGAATATCGCAATTAGCTTTTTTGAGTTTCCATAACCGCTGTCTTGATTTCCCTTGATACCACCATTCTTGTGAGAATACAGAGGCACAGTTACAGTAAGGTTGGTTTCAGAGTCAGTCATAACTTGACAAAGATAACAATCTGCACACATAAGCCTCCATCTAGTGGTTACACCCTCAAACATCAGGTTGTCGTCCAATTTTGGGGATGGCCGTGACCTCTCTCTCTGTCATCCCCCATGCCATTAATTTGTCTTGTTTCACCCGACAACTTCTCTGTGGTGGTCACTAGCATTTCTATTCATTGAAGATATCCTGTAATTCCTTGTGAGGGAATATCATACAACAAACAACATCTGCCTCATACACTAATGGACAACTGAACCAAAATTGTGAGGAGTAACCTTCTGTCAGGAAAATCCATGGTACTGTGGGGGCCCAGGTTAGGGTAGAGTGGAGGTAGCTGCAGCCCCATTCAGTTTCCCTGTCTCACCCATGCTCCATGAATGTAATGATGACTTAGGTAGAGTACAACATGGTCATGGTATGGGAATTTCTTTTGAATGCAGTGGCTTGTTACTGTACATCCCATTAACCCATCTATAAAATCAAATCAGCTCACTATATACCTCATTGTCTCATTGGGGCTAGAGTCAGGTGTGGATTAGCCCCTGGCCAAATGTCACATATCAATATTCCAAAATAACTACCGCGAACAGCATTTGCATGCGCATTTTCCTGTAATTTTTGGAGCACTTGCCAGTATACCATATCCCTTTTTCTTTCACGTCTTTTACTGGCCAATAGAGCTAACATGGTCATAACATAGCCTCTAGATATGAAGGTTTATCTTACACGACCTTGTCTTCAAAACAAGTAATTTTGACCCTAAAACCTTGTTGTATCAACGGCACCAAGCCCGATGACAGATCTGCAACCAAGTCCTCTATGTATGTGCAGGACCGCACCGCTACCACTGACTGGACCACATGGCATGCCAGGTACCCACCCCCACCTCCTGGCATCGATGAGTCCACCCTGCTTTTCCTCTCGGAGAACCTAGCCGGGCGTACTGTCCCCTCTGAATTGGTCTCGGTCGAGCTCTGGGCTCATAGGAGGACTGCGATTTAAGGAAAAAGCAAACTGTGTCAGACCTGTTTTCACCTATTTGAGGCTAGTACATCTTGAATGTTTTGAAGAACAAGAATAACTTAAAATGGATATATAACAGCTGGGCAAAACCTAAACATGTCAGTCGCATTTTAACGACGTTCCATACAATTTCTGTTAGAAGTTCGTGCAGTGTCACAACAAAAAGGAAAGCATCCTATACCATGCAATAATGAACAAGAAGAAGAAATGGAAGACTTTATCAACCTAGTGTAATCGCATACTTTCACTTACATCACTTACATAACATTGGTAGATCCGTCCATCCCTCAGCATAAGTCCATCGTCCAATCCTGTTGGTGCTGCTTTTGTTACTACTTCCACCATTGACTATTGTAACACTTTGCTTTGCGGGTTACCCCACCCCGTACCTTTGGGAAGTTACCAGCGTGTCCCGAACTGCGCTGCTAAGGCTGTTACTATGAGTCCCTTAAGCGCGCGAATGCCAGAGCCGATACTTCATGACTTACATTGGCTTCCTGTCTAATACCAGGTCCTCCTGTTGTTTCTCCGACCCGCACAAATTCTACGGCGATCGTACTTTCGCTAAAATGGCATCGTATCACTGGAATGCTCTCCCATTTCCATTAAGGTGCAAACATCTTTTACAAGTTTTCAAATCCAGTTGAAAACGCATCTCCTTCAACAAAGCTTTTTCGAATTTGTAAAAGCGCGTTAGCCTGTTGCTCTTTGTGGGAAGGGGTAGCGCCAAGCCAAAATTTATTGGGCCCGAGCATAGGCTTCGGACCCCTAAAACTCCACATCTCTTGAATTAAGGGGTCCAGCTCTATTTTCAAGGGGTCCATTCATCAGAGTCGGCATTTATTAATGCAGCATTATTTGCAGAAGGGAATGATGTTGCTGTCATTATAGCCAGGTATATAGGATTCACCCAGTGAGCCCACCACAATCAGGATGGGACGTATCCCAATCCAACAAATTAGCAGAGGCACCAACAATCTAAGGCTACCATCATCTACTAACGATTTTATCAAAGAGGCTTTCAAGATAGACGCAGCAGTAAGGTGCAGGAATAGACCCCACAATAAATGCACTGTCAATACTAATTCGAAAAAAAGGTCTCGTCAACATTGTGTGAGTGTTTCCCATTGAATTGATATTGAGCATTGTAACGATAGCTACATTAGGTACCACCTGTACACGCCTGTATGTGATGTTGTTCTTTTTAATGGAAAATGACAGTCAGAGGGAAGTTCTCTTCACAGAATAGCAATCATAATGATCTCTACGTAGCTTGAGTCATGCCCCCAATCCATGTTTAAGGCCTCAGTTATAGCATCATACGCTGGTACGAGATTCAGTAACAAAAACAAAACTAGAGTGAGCTAGCTTGCAAGTGGCAACACCGATACATTTAAGCTGAGTCCCAAGGCCTGTGATACCGCCTAGCCTATGCTCACAGACCTACACATCATTAGCAATCTTGAGTTTAAATCTTGTGTAAAGTCAGCTAAAATCCCTGGTATATTTAGCACTTGAGGTACAGTAGTAGAGTAGTAGTGATAATTATAAAGTCAGCCATGATCTAAACGTCGATTAGCTGGGCTGAAGGAGACAATGTTAGGCATAGTGTTATACTCAGTACACAAAAGCTTATAGTAACATAGCCTAACAGTCCCAAAACATCGTGACGAATTTGGCCTAAGACAGCCAACTCTTATTAGTTGGGAATCTGTGCTGTGACCATCAAAAAGATAGAGAATTGATCATCACCTCTCGTCGAAGTTAGCCAAAGGAAGAGAATAATCTAGCTAAGGTACGGTGATGGAAACTAAACAGTCAGCAACTCATATAAAGGCCTAGCAATGCAGTAAGTTAGGATGCGTTCCTATCCTGTCGAAACGTTGTTGTGGGCCTTGTGTTATGACACTTTTTATTTGCAACTACAAGTAGTTTGGAAAACCAAGCGGTAAAATCTGTGTGTCCTAGCATGGAGACTTGGACGCACTGGCGAGGGAGCATTTGTGTTTTATAGGCGCCACAATGTAAACAAAGCGTCCGGGACGCGCAGACGCACAAAAACGGACCCCGCTGTGGTTGTATTTAGCGCATTAAAATTACTATTATTATTGTATTTTAAACAAAGGGCGATCCACGGAGTCGCATCTCATTGGCAACCCTGAGAATTCAGTCATTCCAACCTCCAAACGAAAACTCTGCAAAGGTTTTATTGTGAGTCAAAACATGGCAATGACATGGATAGCTAGAAGAGAGATCTACGAGTGTTCGGAAAATGAACATGAATGGAAAAAATAGGGATGGGGCCACGGATATGGCACTATCAGGCAAAGCCTGCAATGCTAGCAATATGGTCACAATCAAGGATTGCCTCATCCTTATTGGATCACCCCTGACCCCTCCTTCTGACTGCAAAAATACTTCACCTGCTTTTCGACAGGACGGTTATCCATGCGGGGGGGGGGGGGGGGGTGGGAAGTTCCTACCTCCCTCAGCCCTATTATTGTGAGGTTTTAATAATCTTGTAGTCACTAATCCATGATACGCACAAATTGTCGGTCACGATAGCAAAATATCACCCCACTGACGTCACCAAGTGAGAACAGGGGTCAATAGGGCCAAGTTTTTCTTAACATCGCATATCAAAATTTTCTCAGATTTCCTGTGCCATTTTCTTCAAGTCAGCCTCGTGGCTGAAATATTTCCATCACATTGTTTTCCGGGGGCCTATGCAAAATAGTGTAACAGACGTACCTATGAAAAAGAGGGGTATTTTGGACTCCAAAAGTTTAAGGTCGATTTAGGTGTGGTCACAAATAACATTGGAACCCACGTGCGTACACGAACTGACAATACCAGCGAATCCATGATTGTCTGTTGAAAGTCTTGTTTGTTTGTACTGCTCACTTTGTGTCAATGTCCCGCAAAGGGTAAATTGGTCATCATAGAGTTTTTGTGATGGCGAATATATTTATAAGGAACTATGCACTTCAGCTACAGTGGTATGAAAAATAACCAACGACTCTCAGGGGACATCTAAACAAACCATTTGAATTGATATACCCTGTTCAGTGGGAGGCAGGCTACAACCGAATGGTTGGCACTATTGGTAGAGCGTCACAGCCTTCCCCCAGGAGCCTGGGGTTTTCGATTCCGGTCGGGTCCATACCCAGACTTTGAAAATTGGTACCTGCTGCCTTCTCGTCGCAAGAGCGCTCAGTACAGGTGATTTGGAGCAGGGACACACACGAGGGGTAGGCATTGCAATTTGCTGTTTGCGTGTGATGACCCCCCACCCCCACCCCCACATACTATCAGTAGGTTTGTCAAACAGGGCATGGAAGCTCCAAGAGTTGAACACCACCATAAAGTTGTCAACCCTACTAATTGACTCTCTATTGGTGTGACACAACAATGTAACAGACTTATAACGTTCGACACCCTCTCCTCTCACTCTCTCCCCCGTTGGAGAGCCCTTCCACTGGGGAGAGGGCGCTCTTGGGCCTGTGTCGATATCTGGCTGCGAGTACTGGCAAGGCTGTTGATGTCAACTTGAACCTTGAAGAATACAATTCGGTTTGATGAACAGGTTAAACTTATTCATGAGGAGGAATTTGTCATAGAAATTACCCTGGAAAGTGTTTTTCAAAGATATTATAGCAACTACTGGATTATAGCTAGCAAAATGTGGCCACAAACCACATCATCTACGTTTATACATGTGAGTTCATGAACAGACCGAACAGGTTTCGGAAACAGCCTTGAACAGTTTACAAACCTGGAACAAAACCCTGTTGAAATTACTTAGCAATGATTGTATGGAACTTACAATAGTTCTCTTTCCGATGACTCACTTTCAAGTGCGCAAAACCCTGCAATATGTAATTCTCCAACAGCATTGGGTTTGTGATCAGTGTAGTTATGTTATTATATACTTACCGCCATATTGTATGGGTGCAGGTCCAAATGGGGTAGTTTGAATAGTTTAATTGGTGAATTTCTCCTCCTCTACTTCTTCGGTAGGAGCACAGTGAGCGTGAGGTCACTTGTTATTTCAATCAATTTTTTTTCTGCTGCTAAGCTGGCATTTAAACAAAATAGAATGTGGGTTCCAGCCTTGCATGTTTTAGAACGACGGTCGGCAACCTGTGTGTCGCGACCCCCCCACCCATTATTTTGGGTCGCGAAGGAATTTTGGGAAAAAAATGGGGGGGGGGGGGGTTCGCAATTTGTCACAGTTGAAACAAGGCTATCGCCCCCAGTGGTTTCGCCTGCTGCGCGATCAGTGTTTTACTCTACTAGTCACCATGTCAACAAATCGGAAACAAACAACTAATCAGTGACCAATTTCAAATTGAAAAGACTGATTATTGACAATGTCTACTAAAAGGAGTAAAAGTTTTTTGGGAAATGTGGATACAATGGGCACTTTACCAAGTTTGACGAATCCGGCTAACTTAAATTTATGCATAATTAGTGCAAATTAAACACCCGTTTGAATGACCTCCATGAACCCTGGCATCCAAGCTAAGATTTTTTGGACTCAAGGTAACCATACCCACCGAGTTTATGAAAATCCAACAACTTAAAAATTTCGCATAAATTATGCAAAAATTAGGTATATAAAAACATAGAATGACCTCCTTGACCCCACATTCTTTGCTAAAAGGTTTGGGACTGCAGGTAGAACCATATTCACCAAGTTTGGTGAAAATCCGTCAAACTTTGACACTCGCATAAATTAATGGCAATAAGACCACGTAATTACCATACTTACGTCACGCTTGAAATCCTAACTAATCAAATTCTCTACCTATATCACGCATCTAGTGCCAAACCAAGTCACCATAGCACCTACATTCATCCGTAATCTTGCTAACGAGCTAAACAATAAAATACATGAAATGGCTAATTACCTTACTTAATGTAGTGACTTTGGTGCCCAAAACCTAATCATCATTTCCTCCAACCCCCGATGCTACCCTGAAAACTTTGTCGCAATTGCACCTACCGTTCGAAAGATATCCTGCTAACGAGAAAGTGTGACCCACACAACACACGCCATAGTGAACCACTAGTCTCCTCCTGAATTCTTCTGGTTTTGGGGAGCTAAAAACCAAAATTTCAGTTTGCGCTCTGCGCCAACCAATGGTCGCTTAGACAGTAACAGGTCGCGATAGCTAGCTTTTAGTATTTTGGGTCACCGTAACAAAAAGGGTGCCGACCACTGTATTAGAATGCAGGGAGGAGATTTGCAGAAATGTTCTGCTACACTATCCGGAAGAGGAAGTAGACAGGGGGTGTTTCAAGTTGAATTTAAGAGAAGATACAGATCAACACACATTCGCCACTGTAACAAGACACTACAACCACTAGGCATGTGAATATTAATAATTGATTGCTCTTTGGTTATTTTTTTATCTCTAATTTTTCAGGTAGCGAATACCATTATCTATCATGGATCAAAGTCCGGTCACATTTTACAGAAGGGCGAACTGAGCTGGCCTACACTTCTAACTGTGGTCTAACTAATGTTACCTATAATCTCAATAGTATGTCCTTACCTACCAGTTGTTGAAATTTTCAATGCTTCAGATCCAGTATGTTCCATGTCTATGTCTATCATGGAATGCCCTTGTCCTCCCCAAATGTAAAATGAATCGAAGCGCCCTCCAAATGAAGCCCCCATATCCCTCTGCCACCTCTCTCTGCACCTCCCCCTCCCCAAGAATCACCACTCCATGTCGCAACCTACCTGCAAACCTCCATTATCTATGAGGGCCTTTGTCCTCACTGCTACTGGCAGGTCCTTCCCCCCATGGGCCGAGCTCCCACCGTCCCTGTGCCAGAGTGGGGGTACATGACCCGGGCCCTGCCATCCATTGCGCACCACTGGTATCAGCGGTTCCGGGGCGCCAGGTCCATGTTGTTCTTTGCTGACAGAGTATCAGCAATGTTCTGTAGCAATGAGCCCTGGTCTCACTCTGGTTCCAGGTGCATTCTAATCCCCGTGGCTCCGCACCTGGGGTTTTCCCCTCCCGACCGCATTGCTGTTGTCCCGTCTATCCCCCGTCCGGCGATGCCTCGACGCCGGACTCCCCCAACCAGAACTTGTTCAGGGCACTGTGCAGTGTCTCGGCTACGTCCTGTCTCCGAGCTATCATGAGCCTTATAGTGGAGCGGGGCGACTTCTCAGATGACATTGCCTTTCGGAGGGTGTCCATGGCCTGGCTGTTGGACATGTTTCACTAGGCGATACATCGTTGATGTACAAGAGTTGGTCGTTAGTACGTAGCTGCCTCCTGGAAGAGAAATGGAAAGCAGGTTAATATTCTGAAGATAAATTAATATATCACACTTGATAAATCATCCATATTCGACAAGGTGAAACTCCACTAGAACTAATTCACTGGTCTTAGCGATTTACCTGACGAGGAAAGATTATGCGTCTCAGATCAAACTTGATGGAGCTTGACACACTCGAGGTGATTTAATGCAGGATTTTAAAATTGTTCATGGATTCGATGGTCTTTTCCAAAGGTACCACCAATAGGGTCAATGCCCCAAGCTTTGTGGTAAACGCTGTAGATTGGACATTCGGGAATATTCTCCCGCAAAGAGATATGAGTGGAAAAGCCTTCCTTAAGATGTTTGTTCTGTCTAAGAATGTGAATGCATTCAAAAAACGTCTCATTTATTTTTAAAAGATTGTGGGCGAATTCTTCAAGGCAATCTGAGTTCTTCTTCTCTTTTGGGTTGTTGTGGCTTCAGGGTCTCTCATGAGGATTTTGTCCTTCCTGACCCTGAGTACCAAAGATTTGTAAGATGGAATTGGAACGCAACACAACCCTCATTATCATTAACCAGTTTAGCATATGAAACAATCCACTCCTGTGTCAAGATAACAGGTTTGTGGCAGCTTTCATAGAAATGCTCCCAGGGAGTGCAATCTCCCTGTGGGTTTACCTACCAAATCCAGACTCTAGTCCACATGTTTGTGTTTCTATGCACTAAATGATCCCTGTCCACAGAGAGTTAGAAAACGATCCTTCCATACTCTGTAATAATATGTTGCAAATGTTTTTTATCATTGAAATCCAAGCGCAGGATCAATCGTGATTCTCTTTGGAACAGGGCCTAGGTCTTTCTACAGGTTGGAGTCACTCCTTGTTGAACCATGATAATGTTCATACAATACCAAGGAAGACCCCTCCTCTTCAAGTGACTCTAGCGATACCAGTATGTTTTCCATTACCAACAACGTCTCCCCATCCGACAGGCGAGTACATAACGGTTACAAAACCACGCAACTCTTTCAGAGGTGTGGACTCACTCACCTTGGATGCAGGCCTCGTGTCACAGATTTTGATGAAGATCCCAAGGTCCTTGGTTTCGCCGCCGGTCCCCCCTCCTGTAGTTTTGCCCTTCTTGACGTGCCCCCAGGGCCCGCCGACCAGGTCGTGAGGGCGATGTTGAATCAGGATGGCCTTTGAGTTTGTGTTGAGAATGCTACGTCTGGACTGGCCAGGTCGGTCGTTGTCTAAATTATAATTCAATAAACGATTTTTGAATAAAACGATGCATAAATAATTAACACAGATAATTTTCATGGAAGTGTGGGAAACAGATGTGGACTACCATATGCCACAATACCATTTTCATCTATTCGAAAGATCATACCTGATGGGGGACACCTGGTCTTTTTATTACTTGACGCTTGTCCAATTAGAATCCGCGTAAAGTGGGACCAACAGTCCTGAAAACAGAATTTGTTGAAATTTTGGGCATATTTGATAATCAGAGAAAAACCAGGAGAATCGGTCTAGATTCCACTAAATGAGGTGCTCCCTATGTTTGTGTAGATAGGAATCTCTGCTCATGCACTACGTTGGCTTAGTGCTGTACGGATCATATCCATGTATACATGTACTGGAATCAATGTTCTAATAAAAAGGATTCCCTGCAAATTCTGTGCAATCAATTTCCATCACTTTCCCTGACTATTTCATGACCAAAATAGGATTTCATGACCTACTCTCTACATTTGCACAGATTTTGCAACTTTTTTTGTTCTTGAAGTTTCATGACTTTTCCAGGGTTTCCATGACCACAGAATAAATGCCCAGCCTATTAAGTGTTGCATCGTGCAACACGTGCATGTCTTCTCTCATTTATGGGACCGATGGAAAAATCTGCCCCTACAGTACAGTTTCACCAAAAACAGGTTAGAAGGAAAAAGCGGAGAGGACAATGTTGGTACACGAGAATGAAATGCAGCAAGGTTATTAACTTATGCAGATATGCAGCATGGCAATGATCAGATATGCATGAGACTTTAGTATTGAGAGACAGAAGCAGAGAGTTATACCGAGGAACATGGCTCAGGATGTAACTGGGACAGGATCAATACCAACCTTGCTGATGCACCACCATTCTGGTGTTGTTACTTCATTGGTCCCCACAGGGACTTTCCGGAAAGGCAACAAATGGCATTAACTACTCCTTTACTGGTCAGTTCACGAGGGTTGCCACCATTTACATGTGGGGTATAGAGTTAGACAAATGCTAAGAGCACTGTGGAGTTGGAACCAATCAAGCACTCAATGGATTCAAAACCCGGAACTCTACCAAAGTAGGGAGCTCTGCAAAGTGGGCTTAATTCAACTCTTCTAAGACAAAAGCCAATGTACAAATCTTCACAATAACAGGCTTTACACAGAATTTCACTTTTTTTGGCAAAATACAGTAGTATGTTTAGGGTTGCAAATATCGAATGAATAAGATGTTGCAAGTATCAGATAACTCACCCCTATTTCAAGTTGTTGATCAAAGTTGTTTTAAAAGGTAAGATTAGACTGAAAATTGTTTCAAATGGGTAAATTTCATCGATCTGCCCTACACAGACGAGACTCTTCCATCAACACACGGCAGATTGGGTTCACGGCTTACAGAACCAACACACTGTATGACTTGTAAGAATTTTATATGCTATAATATAAACCTACTTCTGATCATGTGGTATATATTTTAGCACCGCGAAAAGTAGCGTAATTGAAATTGTCATCAAACGTAATTTGATCCATGTGGCTTTTCCTCTTCAGGGAATGGAGATTGATTTGGCAGATCTTTGTTGCCATATTTTAGGAAGGCTATGAATGAAGATGAATTTGACTTCAATCCAGTTTCTGACAGGGAACCATGCAAAGAACATCCCAACATGATATCACATAATAGTCTAACTGAAGGGGCTCTCCGTTGGCTTGCAACAACAGCGGTTTGCTTTGCAATATCTTGTTTAAAGTTCATTCAGCCTGTATTTCATGGTGTGTCTTCCAACCCAAAGTACCCATTTTTCTTTTTTTTTTAAGGTAGTAGTAATCCTATAGTAATGACTGATTAAAAAACCAGAGAATTTTTTTTGTTTTTGTTGAAAACGATAGTATCCAGTCAAAATTTGTAATTTTTTGGAATGTTTTTTGTTTGGGGTCCTGTGGCGGCCGGCTTTTACGAAAATCGCAGACTGGTCACAATTTCCTCCCAACCCCCCACCCGCCTACCCCACACACTCTCAAGGGAATACATATGTATGACACATAGTGGCAGGGATCCCTACACTTTTGAAGGGAGAGACTTTTTTTTACCAATTTGAAAATCATCCACCCAAATTTACTTGACAGGGAAGAACCACTGTGCAAAAATTGTATCCATGTTTAGACACAAAAGCAGAACATTTTCATGATTTTCTACCACATTTTCACCTCTGCCCAACATTCCGATATCCTTTATTACAATTGTAGGTGTGTGCCTTTGTTGAATGTCAAAATGTAGAAGATTCATAGCAAAGTGTTTATACTAGCCACTACCAATATTCATTTGCATACCACAGAGGTTAGGTTTGCCCTGTCAAACACAAACGATAATGTTGGTTGTCCAATCATCCATTCTTCTTTCCAAAATTGATACAAATGTCTAAAATTAAATTACCATATATTCCTTTTTTGTAAAATTCAACATTAGACCTGAGTTATTCGTGGGAAGTTACCTAATAATACCCCACTGAATAATTTTTTCTTTATTCTATCCCCTCCTAAGGACACTCAGGTTTTTTCTTGTGCCGTGCCGCGATAGAAGAACATAAATCACACAAGTATCTATGTCTCCAGGCCTTCTGCATCTCTCATATCCGAGGTCAAGAGCCCCCACTCAAACAGTCAATGAATATAGGGTGAAGTGCTATGACATCAACTAGTAAAGGCTTGGGAGGCAGAAGCATTATGCTCAAGTGGGTGGGGATTGTTAGTGAACACGAATGGTATTAAAGGTGCATTACACAAAACACATGGCAACTTTCGATGGACAGCCAGGCCAGCCAGTCAACATCGTCACCTAAAATTTAAACGAAGCACTTAAAGGTCACTCGAACCAGGGCTGAGAATTGGGGGTAGAGAGGAATATATGCAGCCGGGAATGATGATAAATGATTATACAGAGATGCATGAAAAACATACTTTATGACCATATCACCATACAACATCTTCAACTATTTAGTGTCTTTACTCATTCGGTTGTAACTAGATGAATTAGTCCAGCGTGACAGGCAAGCAAATACAAGCAGTTGGGCATGGGTAAGGTGACTAAAAAAGACCTACAGTGAGAACCCACCTCATCTCAATGTCAAGTGTCCAATTCTTGGTCTACTCTCTCGTCTAGTTCACGAAATGAGGAACACAGCTTTCAATAGTTTGAAATACTTGAACCCCCTTTGCCTCTACCTTCGCACAATATTGCGTTTCAATCTTTCTGGCAAACTGGTGAACTTCCTACACCCAAGCAAAATTCTGTGTGACTGGATTTTGGACTTCTACACCCAGAGTGTTAGAATTGGTAAAATCATGGGACACTCAGGGTTGCATGATGTCTCCCCTACTGTATTCAATGTTCTATATCGGACTGCTCCTACACCCAAGCAAAATCGTGTGACTGGTATTTGGACTTTCCTACACCCAAAATTATTAGAATTTGTTTAAAATCATGGACAACCCAGGTTGCATATTGCTTTCCTCCCCTGCTGTATTCAATGTTCATGTCAGACTGCTCTGCTTCCACGGTAACTGACTACCTAATAACTTTTTCCTAATACCGTTTGCTGGCAACACAGCCCCTGTGTCCGCCTTATCCATATATCTGAGTTTAACTTCAGAGAGCAGACTCGTTTACTTGGAGTCAATGATACTACCTTAGTGTCGGAAAAAACAAAAGATTTTTTTTTCATTGATTGGACCATAATCTACAGAAGCATGTCAATTGACACTGAGGTAGTGTGTCAGCAATTCTATACTTCTTTTCACACATTTGAGTGATCTGAAATGATATGCTCATGTAGATAACATTGTGGGGGGCAGGCTATCGAAGGTACATTGTTTGTGATGGTTAGAGTCGTTTTGATGTTCCTTGGGAGTTGTTGGTACGGGCCTGTGTTGAGAGTATTTAAATCATTTTTTCTTTGCAGTTTGATACAATAGTACAAACAGGAGAACATGAACCACCTCAGACGGGTGTACGTACAGCCACCAAAATTAATTGAATGTGACCGTCTCTCTCTAGATCCATAAGTTAACACAGGTGGCCAAGAAGAGTCAGTGCATGTCAAAGACCACAGCTACTCTGACACACCCAATGTTGAAAATAATAGACTGGAATAGATATATCTTGAAAACAGATCTATAAGATGGAAGGGTGCGCACTTAAATAGTTCCTAACTCAGTGCATACTCTTAACAACTTGCCCGAATGCGCTGAGTACTGATATAAGCATTGTTGTCGTTTCATTGTATATTTTGTTCCCTTTTTCAGCAATCCACGCCAATTTAATTGTATCGTATTTCATGATCCATGAGGTAACATGCCTATCCTATCTTGTGTGATGTGTTATCAATTTGTATCTACTGTCAGTTTTGTCTGTTGCCTGTTATCCATCTATCTATCCCCTATCTTCATTTCAACTCGAGAACCAAGTCCAGAAAAGCCCACATTTTATGAATAAGACCCTGCTCACTTGCGGAAAGCAGGGGCAACAACATGATTGTTAATCACAGTAACCGACTACTGCGACGTCCTTCAAATGGAAAGTCCGGTCGGGAGAGTGCGGATGACTTTCGAAGTTAAGCTTAAGTAAACGCCCCAAGGTAGCCCCGCTGCCACTCTACTAAGTAAGAGGCGAGAATTAAAAAAATATGAGCTGCTTGCAGGCTAATTGGGCAAGCAGAACAGGATGCGTAGACCAACGTCCCCGGTGCCTGAAGACCCGAGGTCTCGGTATAGGTATGTTAACGACCTACCAGATGTGGAACGGGGGAAGGTCAGTATAGATACGGGGTGAAGGGATATATGGACAAAGGAACAGGGAGCAGTGAAGTGATAAATACGTAGGGTGTGAGTGATATAACATCTTTAGATAAGCGGTAAAGGAGTTCACAGACTACAGTGAGGGGTGGCCGTTCAGCATTGAAAATTAGCACAACCAAAATTTACCAAGCACCCATTCGCACCATGGTTAGTCACCAGAAAGCCAAAAGGTTAGTGTTCCTGAATTTCTGACAACCTAAGCCAGACACAAGGACAAAAGGGAGATGGACAAGATCTAATGGAACCATAACGTCTGGACAAATTTCCCATTTTCCACAACCAACCAATAGGGCTCCTATACTCTTGATAAGGAAGTACAAATAAATTTCAAGGTTTTCAGACGCTGACTCGGGTGACCTCAAATGAACTCTGACCTGACCAAAAACAATAGGGTTAATGTAATCACATGGGGAACTCACATACCAAGATGAGCTTGTCATCCATCTGGGTGAGTGAGTTATCGTTTTACAAGTCAAAAATGAGTAAAAATTCACTTTCACCAATTTTCATAATTTTGACAAAAATTCCCTCCGACCTGGACCAAAAACAATAGGTGTCTTCCTCCCCCATAGAAAGAACACACCAAATCTCAACCTGATCAGACATGTTGGACCTCAGAGGACCTCTGACCTGAGCCCAAAACAGTAGGGTTCATGTACTCATCATTAGCAACCACATGACCAAGATGAGCTTCATCCACCGGTTGGGGTGGGATTATCGTGTTTACAAGCCAAAATTTGCCAAAATAATTGACTTTTCACAATTTTTCTATTTTCGGACCAAAAATTCACCCCGACTTGAACCAAAAAACAATAGGGTCTTTTACACCCCATAAGAACGCTATACAACAGATTTCAATCTGATCGGACCACCATTCTGGACTTATCGTGTTGGTTACAAGGTTTTCAGCCTTGACCTCTGTGGACCTCATAGACCTATGACCTTAACCCCAAAAACCAATAGGGTCCATGTAATCATTCATGGGACAGACATACCAAGACTTAGCTTATCCATCCAGGTGGGTTGAGTTATCGTGTTAAAGCCAACAAAATTGGCCAAAATATCAATTTTCACCTGTTCCTTTTTTGACCAAAATTCACCCCGACCTCCTGAACCAAAAAACAATAGGGTTCCTGTACTCTCCACAAGAAAGCTATACACTATATTTCAACTTGTTAGAACAACCATTCTGGACTTTGTGTTTACGAAGTTTCCAGACTTTAGACCTCGTTGACCTTAGATGTCTCTGACCTGACCCCAAAAAACGGGTTAATGTACTCCTCATGGGGACACACATATCCAAGTATGAGCTTCATTATCCAGGTGGGGGTTAGAGTTATCGTTGTTTACAAGACAAAATTGGCCAGACCAGACAACGACTTTACAATTTTTCTCTTTTGACCAAAGTCACCCAGGGACCTGGAACCAAAAAACAATAGGGTTCCTTGTTCCCCATAAGAAAGCTATACACAAATTTCAACTTGATCAGACCAACCATTCGGACGTAGCGTGACAGGTTTTCATACTTTGATCTTGTGTTGACCTCAAATGACCTCTGACCGGACCCCAAAACAATAGGGTTCATATACTCATTAATGGGGAAAACCACATGCCAAGTATGAGCTTCATCCTATCCAGGTGGGGTAGAGTTATTGTGGTTACACGCCAAAATGGCCAGAAAATCGACTCTTAGTTTCACAATTTGTCTCTTTTTGACCAAAATTCACCCCGACATGGAACCAAAACAATAGGGTTCCGGTGGTCCCCATAAGAAAGCTATACACCAAATTTCAACTTGATTCAGACCAAACCATTCCGGGAACTCTTAGCGTTGTTACAAGGTTTTTCAAGACTTTCTTTGGACCTCGTTGGACCTCAAATGACCTCTGAACTGACATCAAAACAAAGGGGGCATATAATCATCAGGGGAACCACACATACCAGTATGCGCTTCATCCACTCCAGTGAGTCGAGGGTATCGTGTTTACAAGCCAAATGGGCCCAAACATCGACTTTGTCACAAATTCCATATTTTGACCAAAACTCACCCCTGACCTGAACCAAAAAACAATAGGGTTCCTGTACTCACATAAGAAAAGCTCTATACACCAAATTTCAACTTGATCTGAACAACATTCTGGACTTATCGTGTTTACAAGGTTTTCATACTTTGAACTCTAGTGAACCTCAGATGACCTTGACGTGACCCCAAAACAAAGGGATCATGTACCCACATGGGGAACAAAATACCAAGTATGAGCTGATACTCAGACCTGATAAGTTACGTGGTACAAGCTGGGCAATACACACAAACACACACACACACGCCATTTACTGTGTAGGGGCCTAACGGGGGACACACAAACGGGACATGATCTTTCACCTATGGAAATGGGACATAGTGCAAAAAAACCTACATAGGGGTACCCCTACCACACAAGTATCATTTTAGGCAGTTTTTTAAGGGAAACATAGCAACGGGGATATCCCCCATTCCGTTTTTTGTGGGGCGTTTCCTATGGAAACGGGGTCAAAAAAACGGGGATATCCCCGGTTCGAGGCGTACACCCCAGTTACGTTGCAAAGAATCCGTGTGGTCCCCGTTTTACTGGATCCACACACACACACACACCACACACACCTAGACAGACTTCACAGTAGTTGCAGAGACGTCCCATTTTCCGCGGGAAAAAAACTAATCCGAAATGTGGTTTGACGAGGGTGTGTTTAAGTCCTCGCATGCACGGAAATGTACTCGGATGAATGGTAACACTCACTCTCATCACACACCACTCAAAAAATCTGCATCACACTCTAAAGTATATGCCGAGGACATGCTTCTTATGCCCTTTGGAGGATAGAGGGGGGTATGTAGAAAGTGTTTAAACGAATTATGTTCTTCCGAGGACCCGATTTCAGTTCCTCGGAAGAAAAAAGTCCTCGCAAGTCGGGGTGTTAACAGGGTTATGGGTCCTCGCACGGATGAGAGTACAGTCAACGCACACCACACACAACACACACACACACACACACACCACACACACACACACACACACACAACACACACACACACACACAACCACACACACACACCGACGTGACTGCATAGATTCCTCTGACGTCGTCGTGATCAAAAATGTTTACAGTCAACTTTCGTCCCACATTTACCAAGCTCCATATTAGCAATGTTTAACACTAACCACTTATTTTTACTAGGAAAAGAAAGGCTATTTCATAGCATCTTCATCACCTCCGCAGCTGGAAATAGCATTAATTTAATCCAACAACTACTAGAGCTAATTGTAATATTCTTCACTATAAGCAAAACTAACACCATTTATATTGGGTCTAGCAAGCAAGAAATGCTCAATACATATTTTTTTTCAGCATTGACTCTGCGCGTCGCTGCCTTGAAAATGTCCCAACATACGTTTCTGTCACCGACACTGGCTGCTCTGCCAGATACTTTATCCTGGGAATGGAAAGTGAGACAGGGCGCGACATGATACCTTTCATTATAAAGCACTGTCCTAGGATAAAGCAAGCAGTGAGCATTGGTGTGTTCCCTGCCCCACGCTCATTCACTCCAGAGGTTAAGAAATTAACAAAAAATTGGTGCACATAAGTTTCCACTAATGTGTCAAACTGTGCAATTAATGGGGGCAGCAGCAGAAAACTAAACATTGGAACTTTTTTTGTACCTCGAATTCCCCCCCCCCCCTCATTCTGTTTTACCCCAACGGACTGTCATTGGCCAACTCTTAGGAAACACATACTGTGGGTGGGTAGCTGGGCATGTAGATATTGAACTGGTTGTATGCAGTGATAACCAGGGAGAAAAGGGGAGAAACACAAATGCTGATAAACATCAAATGAGAGAGTGCTAAGAAATTGTCTGAATCTGCATTAAAATTGCTTCATAAAATTCCTGGAACCATAAGAAGAAATGGTTCTGTATCATGGAAGAGCACTTCCCAGAAAAAGCACAGCCACAGAGAAGATGGGGTAGAGGTCGTGCCACCCCCGAACTAAGTCACTCAAAACAGCAGTCCGTACTTCATTAAACTTACCAACTTTCAATAAACATAGGGATTCTGGAGAAGAAAACTGCCAATATGAAACACTCAAACATCAGTCAGGGTAGTGCCTGAATAGTGACATTAGGAAGCGTGCAATAAACAACGACAAATGAACTGAATATAGGAAACCAGAGAATAAATCATCTCTAGTTGTCTGACTAAAATTCAACATATGTTAATCGTTCTCCACCGGGGCACATACATATCGGTATGCAGTCACAAAACAGAAAATGACTGGAGCGTGCCTTCATTTGCTCACAGGATTGGATGAACCAGTTATACAGTTTTGATGTATTTGATAAATGATGGGGATGATCAGGATTAACGTGCTAGTGGAAGTCAGAGATATCAATCATACTTTGGAACTCTGCGGTTTCTGGTCCCTTTGCCGTGGCGGCCATAGGTCTGAATTGAATGATACACTGTTCATCACTGTTACTCTGGGGGAAAAAAGGGGGGTGGGGAGGAGAAGAGAGGGTGGGGGAGAGTGAGGGGGTGAGAGCAAGGTGGTGGTGAGAAAATAGGCAGTTTCACAACAGACCTGTTGCCACCCCCTAATTGGCCAATTTCCAACTTGGTTGAATGTCATCCAGTCTTATCTGAGACTCCTATGTCAAATGAAAGCTGACGAATGTGGGTTTTGCCCTCATTCTACTCTCCCCAGGCATATCGGCAAGAAAGTCATTCGCAAAACATATGGTTAATGAAATCGGAGCAATTCAATAATTATATTCATTTTCCAGACATTGACAATCCTCACAATACACTCTTCGTTCACATGCTAGCTACGATTTGCTGTCTTCGGGACATACAGGCTTTGCCAATTCACTAAATCCTCTAGATCAATTTCTCCTGAGAGTAACATGACTAGAATACACCCAGTTTACAACCCAACCACTGCTCTCAATTGCCAGCCTCTCCCAGGGGTGCCCAGGTTCAACCTGGTCCCTCCCCACCACCCATGCGCTATGGACATTCTCCACAGGCTGCCCCCCCATGTCTCAGCAAGAACACGTGTTGGACCCCATCCTTTCCTTCGGCGGAAACCACACCATGTGCCTAATGAAGGGCCATTTGATTCGGGCATTAATCCTCACTAAGCCCTGTCTCATTTTCACTCACTGATGAGAGCACAAGCCCAGCAGGCACCTAGCCCCACCACCCATCGCTTCCAACCGTCCGTGGCCTCCTACGGCCAATCGACCATCCTGGGCCTTGCCATCCCCCCCCAAACTCCCATCCTCTAAATATAGTCCCCTAAAATGTTGCAGTCTACTCTTTAAAGTCGATGCCCTAATTGGGATGGTCAATCCCTCCAGATGGGTAGAGGGGCAGCAACTGTTATTGTCTAGACTTCTCCCCAGGGTACTGGACCTACCCTGTAGAACAGTGTTATCAGGCTTTGTGTAACCGACGTGGATGCCCAGAAGACACAAGCGACTCAAATTTTGTTCCTCTTGTTTTTAACAATTATTAATTAACCGACTGCAATGAAGCGAAACAGAATCTTAGTCATGCATCAAGTCCCGGAAATCCTACCTTTGTCTCACACAGATTGGGTAAACAGGAACACGTCAATTTGAGTAGGAGACTTCCGAAATCTGTGCCATCACATTCAGGCCACATATCTGAAGTTTTGTAGCATGGCTCCTACATTGTCCCAAATCAAATTCAGATCTCAACCCATGACTCACCATGTTCACTTATGGATCACATTCATTTGTCTCACGTCAATGTTGTCACTCGGGAGACTTCCCATAGAGCTGCCACAGAATTCACTCACATCTTTCACGTACCTCAACAAGGTACCTACTTCGATCAGATTTTTAATGCACTTGACAATGCATGACATGCCCCATGTCGAGTCAAATGCAAGCCTCCTCCAAGAGAGTGACTCGCATGTGTGTCCACTTTTCCCTGAAAAATTGTCACAGAACTTGTCTGATTTTGGGGTCATGGGGGAGCATAGAGGTACTTAAACACTTCCCAGTGATCAGCCCCGTCGACTGGGAAGGAATTCATCATCCATCGGAACTCGAAAAATCGTCGGGTGGCGGCGTACCCGCCAGACTTAGATACCCCCCATCTCTTATCCAGAAATTTTGGTGAACATGAAACCGTACAATTATTTCTCGGAAGCAGACATTTATAGACTGAAGCGACACTTGTACTGGAATGGGTCATTCATAATGCACTGGTAATTGTATGAGGCACCCCTACAACCCCGTACAAGGTGCGTCCCTAAATAAGCACTTTTATTCAAGATTCCACCTTTAACCACTTGCCCACCCAACAGGACGAGGTCAATTGCAGGTCAGAGGTCACAACACATGCAGGTCAACATTTATATCACAATGGGACCATCCAGCCTCGGCAATTATTCAATTTTCCGATTAAGGACAGAAAACAGTTTTTTGACCCCTAAGTGACCTCGAATGACCTTTATGAATGACAGTTTTTATGAAAATGTTATCTCCATGTTATCATCACTCCTAGAAGCAATTTTGCCATTCTTGATGACACACGCCAGTGCTATTGGCCTATATAGTATAAATCAGTTTTTGACCCCTACTGACCTTTAATGACCTCCAATTACATGGCCGGTTTTTATGAAATTTTTACACTCCATGTGATGCATCCACTCCTATAATCATTTGGCCATTCCAATGAACAGGTCCAATGTTATTGGCGAAAAAGGTAATGCATTGACCTTTGACCATTGTAACTACCAAAGTAACGTTCCTATCGAAACGGGAGTTTGTTTTCTGCTCCATAAAGCACACCAAGCTCAAATCACATATCCAAAAATAACCCGTTTCTATTTTTTTTTGCCCGTAACTCCTTAAATAAAATAAGCACATTTATCAAGATTCGAGACTTCACCCCACATGAACCACCCGACAGAGATCAAATTCAGGTCAGAGGTCCACACACCTGCAGGGCAACACTATATCACAATGGTGACCATCCAGCCTTCCAATATTTCAATTCTCCTGATTATAGCCAAAACAAACAGTTTTTGACCCCTAAGTGACTCGAATGACCTTTAATGATTGACAGTTTTTATGAGAATTGTTACTCTCCCATGTGATAACATCCACTCCTAGGAGCATTTTGCATTCGATGAACACAACCCAGTGCTATTGCCGACAAAAGTACTAAAATCAGTTTTCGACCCCTACGGGACTTAATTGACCGTCAATGACATGGTGGTTTTTAAAGGAAATTGTTACTCTCCATGTGATGGGTCCACTCCTAGAAGCATTGTGCATTCCAATGAACATGTCCAACGTTAGTGCGAAAAAGGTATAAAATTGAACTTTGACCCCCTTGTCCCTGCCACAGTAAGTGTCCGAATCGAAGCGTGAGTTTTTTTCCCTCTCCCTCCATAACGCACACAAGGGTCTATCACAAATCCAAAAACCAACCCAGTCTCTCCTTTTTTTTTTGCCCGTACCTCCTTAAATAAGCCATTTATATTAAAGATTCCCCTTCGACCTTCCACCACACCCATATGACCACCCGACAGAATCAAATTCCAGGTCAGAGGTCACACTTATGCAGGTCAACAATTAATCCAAATGGTGAACCATCCACCTTCGCAGATATCAATTCTCCATATTATAGCCAAAAAACAGTTTTGAAACCCCTAAGTGCCTCGATGCACCGTAATGATAATGACAGTTTTTATTGAGAATTGTTACTCTCCATGTGATACATCCACCCCAGGGAGCAGTTTGCATTCTGATGAACACATTGGGCACCCAGTGCTATTATTGCCGAAAAGTACCAAAATCGTTTTTTGACCCCCTAACGTGACCTTAATGACCTCAATGAACCTGCGTTTTTATGAAATTGTTACAAACCCTCCATGTGATGCATCCATTCCTAGAAGCATATTGCTTCCAATGAACATGTCCAATGGTATTGCGGAAAAGGTATAAAATGAACTTTTGAAAGACCCCCTGTAACTACCAAGTCAGTGTCTCCGATCGGAGCGGGAGTTTTTTCTCCTACCTCCATAAACACCAAAGCTCTATCACATCTCCAAAATAACCAGTTTTTTCTATTTTTTTGCCCGTACTCCTTACAGAAGCACATTTATTCAAGATTCGACCTTTAACACCACAATGACCCCCGACAGCGGCAAATCCGTCAGAGGGCACCTGGCAAACCAATATCCCCAACACTACAGTGTTTGGCGTTGGATATAATTATGACCCCATGACAGGACATAAAAGAAGTTGGAGTGGCTGACTCTTTCTAACTTCTTTTCAGACCATACCTATCAACCGAATCATCATGTTTTTTTTTTTTTTCCAAAATTGTTTGCCATTCCAGACAAAGTCGAGGGGTAAGAGTGGCATGGAATTAAGTATACAAGATGGGACACCGGCGGCCTTGAAGATTTTCATAATCAAATATCTGGCTTTCTCTCAGAGCTGAACCTAAACAGCCTGTGATAATGAAAACCACACGAAGAACCAATTTCCCGATGAAAAATATTTTGCAAGAGCTCCTGTAATAGCGGATTCATTTCCTAAATTGCAATCCCATGAGAATCTTCTAATGACTTTATATTAATTTAAGAGCTCCTTATCTGCATAACATTTTTTTGACACAGAATCAATGAAACAGCGATAAGTCCATAACCCTTTGTAATGATCATAGCTGACTCTGATGCAATCAAGTCACGTTTCATTGTTGATTTACTCAGTACAAATCGTCCAGTGAAATAACCGGTAAGTGGTAAACTTCCGATAGTTGCTGTGACTACATGATCATTTTGTATGACGTCCTTTGCCACCTTAAGCTGTTTCTTCATTATTAATGCATATTTAAGTTATTTTCCCATGCACCGAAAAGCACAGCTCGGATTATGCCGGGACAGCATTTCATCATTCACATCACTAGCCTGCAAGTAAGTAGCAGCCCACATACAAGCGACAGTTACTCACTTTGTAGATTTTACGGAGGCAGCCCTCATTAGCCAATGAAGGTGAGAGCACAGTCAGGTCATTGTCCAGGAGCAAAGTGACTCACACATGGGTTTGGTTTAACTAATGTTGTTGACTGCTGATGTGACTCAGGGGTGGGTCTGGTGATCCATTCTTATCAAATTTCTACAAACAACCCCGTGTAATGTTAGAACGCCTGCCAGATGCTGGGCAATCATTTCCATGAACTTCTCTTGTGGAATCTGCATAAAATTCCTTGAATGATCATCCAAAAAGACCAAGCAACAACAGCAACCGGCTGTGAGAAAGTACAACCTACACTTCATTAAATTGCTCATGACTTTTTCATGATTTTTCCTGAATTATTTTAAAAACTTAACTAGGCCCTCGACTTTTTTGATTGAAATCCCATGGAAGTCCACGAAAAGTTTCCATGCTTTTGACCTGTCGAATATGACCAATGGGTGTGTCACTGTGTGTGCAATGACTCACCACATTCAGGTAAGTTATGGGTGGGGGTGTTGCACCTGATATTGTCCCAAAATTTCATGAATAAATACATGGAAGCAACGGCACCTGGAGGGGTTCTAGTTCAAAACTATGAGTATATACATGAATAACAATTCATTTACCATCATATAGCAAAAACAATATCAGGCAGGAAGGGGGGGGGGGGGGGGGGGTGGTGACACGTCAATCTAATAGGTGGTCAAGATAATTTCAATTTAAGGGAGGAGCTGGTTATTCAGACGATTGGTATCAGAGACACAATAGCTAGCAATTGATTTTGTATCACATTCATCACTAGCTGACAATGGTAATTTATAGCCACATAATCTGATGCGACTATTTAGAATCTTTGAAAGTAGATAACACTTGTACGAAAAACACTCAATTCCATTGTTTAGTCACATTGTCCTCAATACATAAATGGGAGGTGATGCAAGGGTAGAAAATAATTCACGCAAAGTCAGGTACACAGGCGTGTAAGATGCCTCTCCAAAGGGGATGTACAAGAAACATCTGTATGGCGGGTTGCCAGTGAGATGGGCCCCCATGAGCCTTTCGGGTACATGTTATGTATGCTACACGTGGCATCCAATGGGGCCTGACGGAGGTAATGTGACAGACAGGTCCAAACTCACCAGGACTCGGGGGAACGTCTGGTCTGCATCGACCGGAACTCTGGCGGTACACCAAAGGTGACTAGCCCCCTCTACGGACGCTCGCAGGATGAGACCGCCTTTCCTGCGTCTCTTCCCAGTCATCTCCAATGCCGTTTACATGGATCGAAGAAAAAAGACTTGAACTAGGAAAGTGCGCACCAATCACAACAAGACCCCCAATCTCTCCCGGCGTCGAGCAGGAGCATAATTGCTGTGAACAAAGAGTTGTCAATGAGCGAATTTGTGAAACAGTAGACACAGGCATTTGAGATTGGTATGTGGAGCTATTTGTTCTTCCATCTAGGCGGGGTCAGGATGCGCCAATTAATCATACCCTCTGATTCAAATAACCACTGTCCGGAGCCCTCCTACAGATTCAAAGACACAGGTTTTGGAAGGTCTCAAAATGTAAGCAATAAGAGGATTGACTAGATGCAAATTTGCCAGACTATTCGGGGAAAAAAATTGTATGTGTACAACTTTTGGGCCCAGGGGTTGTGCTGAGCCAAAAGGCAACAACCTGGAAACCAAGTCTCCGGCATCTAGAGACTAAACTCCTTAGCACTCAGAGACTGGCTCCAGCTGTACAAGGCGTGAGGGGGGGGGGGGGGGGTGGTGAGGGGGGGGGGGGGGGTTTTTTTTGGTGCTTGCCACCTTGGTACGGCACAGATGGAATGACAGACTGTAGCAAGCCGATTCTACCACCCCAGATACCCATGGGGGTAGGGGAGGAGGGTGAAGGTGGCGAGCTATCATGCAATAGACATAGATGAGCAGCCATAAGATATGTAGATCTGGACAACGGTCAAGCCCTGCTGTATACATTAAAAGAAACCATGTCGCCTCTAGATCTAGCATCAACTCAACTCAAGGAGACTATTCCCTGGCTTGAGCGGCACGTCTACGATGCGCGCCATGAGGTAGGATGTCTTTATGTAGATGGGATGCTTCCCTAATATAGGGTTATCCCTGCTGGTCACGCTGAACCCTAGCCCCTGTGGACCTGAAAAAAGGGAAAAAACATAAAATAAATTTTCAAGAATAAATAATGTGCAGGATATATCTCAATGCTGCAAGGCAATTGAAGCAGCAACCAACCTGTAGGCTACTTATATTCATTATGTCATAGCTGCCAAGAACCCAACCATAATTCTCTATTGCTAATATTGTTGCTGGTTTCCAGGTCCTGAAACCAAAGAAAATACTCTACTAATAATATATCGCTACTAACTCCAACCTCATCTAATGAACATCCTCCTTCCCACCGATAGCCCCCCCCCCCCCCTCCCCTCCTTCACACATGATTTCACAGTCACCACACTTGAACCAGTTGAGATCGATAGTTACTAGTACTTCCTCCATTGGGATATATATTTGTTTGGAAAGCCATTAGGAACCACCCCCTCCCCCTTCCAATAACCCTCCCTTTCATTTCAGCTGTAGATGCGTTTCTACCCAGCATCTTCACACTATTTGCCCACTCTAAGGGGATTTCCCGATAGTGGTTGTGTTGGTCTGAGGGAAGGGAACCTCAGTCAATCACTCTCACAACACCCCATCTCAATTCCAACATGCGCCAGTAAAACACACCCCAAACCCCCAACCCACCGCCCCCCCCCCCCCCCCCCCCTCCCCACTCTCTGTTTCGAGCCCCAAATGCACCGTTCATCAAGCAGTTGTCCAGTTTGTTGTGTTCCTTCCTCGCAGCCCCAGAACAGGTAAAACAATTTTGCGATCGATAGCCCGGATCGGGTGAAAATTTTCAAAACAACATATTATGCCAAAAGCTCCACTAGGCAATGCGCTCCGACAAAATGAGAAGGGGCCAAGTGGGGGGCCAGTTGACGGGGGTGGGGTAATTGCCAAAGCCCAGGCTTGCCACAAAATTGGTGTGGTAGGTTCCTATCTGAGGTGAGGTTGAATATGTGAATTAGATTAAACCTACTCTCCATCTTCCCTCCCAGTCCCAACAGTAACCCGTTCAATCAGCTTGTATGTTACCGTGTGCTTCCCAGCCTTTCATGCTGGTTTAAACCCCGGATGAACCTTTCTCCAAGGGCCGATCAGGTTCGTCCCTGCGGGGACCTCCTCGGGACCACGGGGGGGGCTTGGGGGTCCTTGGTCAGTCTCCTGTCCCTTGTCCTCTCCACCAGGAGCTCTTCAACACGTTGGGGCTCCGCATCGCTCTCGCACATATCTTGAGCCCGTACAACCAGGGAGAGGATGATGGAGAGGAATTTTAAATATGAGTTTGAACCACCCAGCACGCCCACAGTGACTATGACAAACCCCAAGGACCCCACCACACAAGTTCCTGTTCCCTAAAGAGAATAGCACTACATAGCAACAACATTTCCACTATAGTGAAATCTCAAATGCATTCAAAGTAGGCATCGCCCACTTGCTATGGAACCGCTAATTTTGCATACCTCGATCAAATTTCTTGAAGTTTTTGCTTGGATACCCTAACTTGGTGGCTTAAGATCGCTATGTCACCCCTAACAAGTGAGCCCATCTCAAGATCATCAGAGAGGTACCTTTCATATTTCTTTCTCAATTCCCCCCCACCCTTTTTTTATAAATCTAACAAACATGGTGAATGCAAGACTACATCGCCTCAGACAACATGAACTTGGACTTTTAGGAGTGGCCCGCTACCGGAGGGTCAAATCCCCCATAAATATCAAGCCCCAGTCACAAGCTTCTATCCGCAAACTATTAAAGACTGGACTGAATTTACCCTTTCCACTTCCCCCGTTAGGACAGCCCCCCATTCTGAAGTTGTTTACGGGAAGGCCCCGCCTACCCACCAAAAAAAAACAAAGTTACTAGGTGTGTTTTGCCTTGATGCTTCACTGAACCACCAACGCCCTCTTTGTGAATACCCGAACAGGGTTTACATCGAGGACGAAAAAAACAGAAGCAGAAGACCAGGGTAGGACAGACAATAAATGTGCATACTTCATGTGACTTACCGATTTTACCTATAACTTTAGTGAATGTGTTTTTGCAACTTTTGTGATTTAACCATTGTTACCCACCCCACTGATCATCAAATGGTGTGGGAACAACACTCTGGTGTTTGCCAATAGTTCTAGCTTAACCAACGGGGAAGTGTGGAAAATCGGCAAATGACTTTCCCTTCTTCTTCATCTCGGACCAAGGCAAAGTTTTCGGCTCCTCGAATACACCTTTAACTTTGTCAAAAGGTTTTCCTGAGTGATAATTGTCAATCATTTAAATGGGGCAGGATATGGATATCCCCCCCCCCGCAGTAGCCTCCTTCTCCGTGGGGTCAAGCTCGGGCCCCGCGTGTTCTCGACCCGTGGAACCCCGTCCAAAGCCCTGACAAGATAGAGCAGTATTCATGTTGAGAAACCTGGGTATAATTGCTTATTGAGAGCACTCGGCGGATGAGTTCTTTTTTCCTGATGAGTGGGGCCTCCAAATGATACCAAAGCAAAGTTGACCAATCCTTAACCCATGCTCTGGGAAAAGCCATTTTATGTCCCCATCCGAAGGACGGTCCGTCAAACTCCAGAATCAACAACCACTAATATCAGAACGAATAGAAGGGCATAGGTTCAAACATGAACTGATTCCACCAGCCTAATCCATTTGAACTTACCTATGCAAATATTCCTGGAGCAAACACCGAGAAACCCAAACGTCAGCGGCCATATTACAGCGGATCTATGCCATGGAGTGAAAGATTGAGACCTTTTCAATCGCACTGCAAGTACAGCCCACCTGTAAGAAAAGCCCCCATGACTGCTGGCAATTTTTTCCGGGACAAGTGGTTAACCTTGCAATGCGTAACTGGTAAACTGGCCCACTCTTTCAAATCATGGCTGCTACCAGTGGGTTTCTTGCTCTGACTATTATGTCACAGAGGGCCAGAGCACACAAAATAAAATCCGACCATTAAATTCTAATAGTTTCTCTAATTTATTGGATGTCTGTGTTTTCTTTTCTTTTCTTTCTTTTCCCTCAGCTCCTGTGGCATAGCACACATTTTCCCCTACTCATTGTCCTCTAGCCTGGTCAATAGTAAAGTACTGGTGAAGAAGCTTCCACTCATTATTTCTTGGTCTATATGCTTTGGTTCTTTTCCTAAGCACCTACAACCTGTAACATAGCCAAAACTCCCAGATTCACGTCCAACAGACAATGTGGGTTTTGTGAAACTGTGAACACTCTCTCTCCGGGCACAATTATATTTGATTGCTAAAACCAAAAAGTTTATATCCTTGAAATGAATATTGCGCGATGAAAAAAAAAAAATTCAAATGAAAAAGGATGTCGTCACACCAAAATTGAAGGCAGCATGCAGTATGGAAGTGGCATCAGGCCCATTGCAGAATATCACAGTTATAACCCCAACAGAGCACATTGATATCAGTTACATGGAAGTACAATTCCCCTTTCAAGAAAAAGCGAAAAAAAAAAAAAAATAAAACAATCCCCCAGCTCCATCTCGGGGATTTTTTAAACATGAACAGAACATCCAAAGAATTCCCCGGATCCAATATGGTATGATGAGCGATCCGCGAGCACAGTGCTGGAACAACTAGGTGTGGCGATTTTGGAGCATGGCTCGCGTCATACTGCCTCATGTATTGCCGTTTTTGAATACAATTCACGCAAACAAATATAAAGGATACATTGGACTTGTTCTCGGCACAGCCAAATAGAGCTACCAGGCAGGTGTCAAAATTATTTTGACTTATGGCGTTGTGTTCATAGTCATTGCAAGAACGACCCTCCCCCTAAGAAAACCGCCCTTACTCTGTCCCTGCAAATGCACAAGTTCTAAATGCTAATATGATTTGGATGCCCAGTCTCTTCGAAACATTCTGTTATAATCACCAACATCAGCCAAATGGCCAGAGGCTTGTTTTACAAACAACAGATGTTTTGTTTTTCTCACTCCTAGACGCACAGGGGGAACAACGCAAACCTTTTTTTTTAAGAAGACCCATGCTCAGACCTACCTGCCATCCTCGTTCCTCGACCCTGGCGATGATTGGATCCCCAGGGCGTACCAATCGTTTCACACCATCTCGATCAGTATCTGTTCTGTTCCTTGGCCGTCGGTCTGGACGGCTAGAAGGGTTGGGAGGGAGTTTTGACTTGGTTGGATCTGTTCACCTTTGGGCAATATGTCCGAGCCGAAGCATAAATCCTCACACGGATATTAAGAATTAGAAAATCAAAGAGATGGCACTTTTAAAATCACTCTGATTAGCAAGTAAATGACTCTATTACGGCGGCTGAATATATTGTTTTATAACCTTCAAAGGAAATCAGCAGAAGTTGTTCACTTGAAATTATCCAGGGGGAGGTCTCGGATCCAAAATTGGCAAGCAGCAGCCTGCATTCCAGCCAATTTTTTCTTCATTATTTTACCCCTCGGCACATAGCGACAATCTTAACTACCAGTTGGACAACGTTGTGTCAGGCGTAAAAAGAGTTGCACGAATCAACAATTTGTATGCATACTGTGTTTGAAAAGCAATAGGTCAATGGAAGTGTGTTCTGTGCGAACACCACACAAACATGGTTTTGTCGGTCAATCAACCAGACGTCGAAGTGTTATTCAGTATTCACCCGTCCTCTTATCCTCTGCCTGCGCCTCCGCCCCCTTGTAGAGCTTGCTGGGCGCTGGAGAAGGGACCGCCGGGACGGAACCCTGGCTGACTGTCAAGGCAGCACCTCGTGCAGCATCATCACTGGCAATGGCCATTCCCATTCTGGTATGCAAAGGGTAGCACAAATAACATGTGCCGTACCTAACATGATTTGAGCTTAACTCTGGGGAAATTTCCCCCCATTGACTGATGTTGAACACCGAAAATGGCTGTATCATGTAGGCATGTCCATGGATGGGTGTGGCTGACCTAGAACGTCCTAGACTATAATTTCCCCCTTTTGAACCTTTTTCAGGGGTAATTGAGCCTGCTCCAAAACCTCCACCTCAAGCCTCCCCCTTGTCCACCCCCCCCCAAAACAGGTTCTATTGAACACATGGCATTTCTCGCAGCAATTATGGACCAACCTAACTGATGCTTTGAAAACCTGCTCAATTGGGTCACCGAATCTGTTCTGCCAAATCCCACTCACAGCCCCCTTGTCCCTTTCATCCTCATTGGGTTTCAACAACAATCCGGTCGACTCAGATTGCTTTTCCTTGTAGAAGTCCCATCTTCTTGGCAGTTGGTATTGTTCGTATAAGTCCACGTGGATGTGTCAGTATGAGTCCCTATATCACTCATGATCGTAAGTTTTACAAAAACCAACAAAACAGGAAGGGTAAGTGAAATCTGTGTATGTGACTGCTCCACCACATATTGGACCACGTAGCATAACACCAATCCTGGTTTGCCCCCCCCACCCCCCACCCCACCCCCCCACCCCCCCCACTCCACATCTCGCCCTCTAACAGATGAAATCACAAACCTTTAGAGCAAGTATTGGCATTAGAGTCCAGTCGAGATGAGGGGCAGCACAGGACGTATGACTCTTGTTTGGTATAGCACCGTTATGTCTCACTTTCAACTTCGACTCTGCAGGGCAAAATATATATATTGAAGGTTGTTGACCACAGATTTGTTTCCCATATGAAGGATTTAGAGATGTCCAGCCTAATGAATACACACATGCTGTATAATTCAATTAAACACCCATGGGTGAAATAGGGGGGGGGGAGAATTTTGAGTGTCACTTTTCAAGCCACAATATTGTAATACGCTTTACTACTGTATGCTTATTTCCAATATTATGTAACTTTCATCTGTGCATTGGCCCATCCTTATATGCTACTGGTAAAGAAAGATTTCCAACCTTCAGTGAGTGGGGGAATTATTGGATATTTATATTATGGTACGAGTTTATGCTGTATGCCCATAGTGTTTCAAATTTCGCTTCGTGCATTGCCACGGATTAGCTTGACCAAGGTTATGTTAACATATCAAAGCTCATACTTCATTATGCCAACCACAGCTAATACTATTGCTGAAGCTTGCACTTGACAGTGGATGTACTTTTGTTAAACTGTTCCATCGAAGGGTTTTCTATGAGGACCTTTTGCATTCCTGTCCAGGTGTGCCTAATTATGGAAATTAATTCAGAATAAATTACTTCGTAATAATTCTGTCATTTCCAGGCCATTTTTTTTTTCCACTCTGAAAACACAGAATATTTGAACAGAGTATTTGACTGGTAATTGTAAATATGTTGACCGACAATGCCTATGTGTGTTTACATAATTTGTCTTCAAAACAGTGCAATGTTGGTGATCTATTCCCTCTGTTGCCCTCTTCCATAACAGAACATGGCTCTCAATAAACAGCTATCCTCATTTTGCACCCTAACATTTCCAGTTATTTTCACGAAAAAACAACCTACTCTGTAAGATCTGTAATAACCCCCTGGGGGCATTGCATTTTGAAAACAGGGGGCATCTATTAAAGGGTGTAATAATTTCTTTAATTGTTTGTACCGTTGTCCCGTGTTGCTTTCTAGAAAGTTTTTGTACGCCGTGTACGTGTTGCGGTGTTAACATATACCCCCACAGAACCCGCAACCCACCACCGTACAACCAGTGCACCGAAATACCGCAGCACTATACGCGCATACCTATAAAGCTTACATGGAGTTAATACACGCGGCCCGTGCGCACTGCTGAGCTCCATATAGACATAAATCTCATTACGTGGGTATGCCAACGCTGACATAAAGTGTGAGAAACTATTTTAAAACTTTTTACAACTGCATTTCCTGAGTATTAGAGATGTTCCAATCGATAGATGATATGGTTGGACTGCTATGAATGTTTACTTTTGAAAAATGTGCTTTTATCAGATCTGTTGTCTATGTGGTGTTTCTATCATAAGATCGTTGGCACTCGTGCGGTATTGTAGCATGCAATACAATGCCTAAAGTGAATAGCATCGTGCTACGTGGATGACGTTGTAGCAAAAAATTTTTCATATCGGATACTCTACGAAAGACATTGGGCAGGTAGTAGTTAATTTGACTTAGTCTGGCGGGGAGGATTTGTCGAAGCTGCTAATATGGTAGAAAGGAAGCTTTTTCATTTTGAATTATGCTAATTTCGCGCTAGGCGGCTAGGATTAATTTTTGTCGATCAGTATTCGTCAAAACAAAGGGGGGGGCATGTTATTCGGGGGCATTTTACAGGGGGGGGCTTCTATTACAGATTATAACGATAGTATGAGTGACTCCTTTTTGACTTGGCATGACCTGATAACATCAAATTTCACAACTTTAACCATGAAGTATCCAGTGATTTACTGTTCCTTCTTTATAGCACAAACAAACCAGAGGCGAAAAACAAAGTCTGAATTTTGCGGCAACAATATTTATAGACCTTTAAGAATTCTAGAATTTATAGCTTGGCAGATGATAGCAAGGTGACCATAAATAAAGTTGTACTTTACTACATGAGTTTAGAGGTCCTTGATGCTGCTATGAGGGCAGATGATGATGGGGGTATTGACAGATGAAATTCAGCGGGGACAGGATCTGTCTGGCTATTGGCCAGCAGGCATTTCCTGAACCTCACATAAAACCTACATGCACCATGAGAAAAGCTAGCTGTATAGAGTATGGCCTAAAGTATTACCTGGGGGCCTCATTAAAGTCCAGTGGTCATGCAATAGATTTTCTTTAAACTTGTGAACAGGTGAAAAGTAAACACAACGATGGAAAGGAAATAATTGCAAAGAAATATATTGCAATGGTAAGTTAATATGTAGGAAATCGTAGTTCTGTGATTGGGTTTTCAAAAGTACCTGTTTCAGATTTAATGTGTATTACAGTACAACAGAGTCCGCAGTTCCCTTTGTGACATTATTAATGTTAGACAGCAGGTTTGGGCTCATTTTCCTGGTCAAATCGGCTGAAATTCGTTCCGAAATTTGAGTTTCTCAGTTCACTAGATAGAATTGGACTTTTATCTAAATTATATCTAAATGACCATCATATTTTGACAAACTTTCTGATACACGATGAGAGAGAGGAATGCTTGAAAATCCACGTACCAGGAGTTGTTGAGTATCCCCCAAACTTACTGGTTTGGGTATCTACCAGTCATACATGTGACATTTGGCAATAAAGTTAGGCCTAGAAAAGTCAGGCAAAAAGTTAAGTCTCCTGTGAAAACCTTTCAAAATTCTTGTGATCCAGGTACAGGGTCAGAATTGAATCATATACGATATTTAAATGAGAAAAGTCCGAGACGATTAGAAAGAAACGTGTTTGTTAATTACACAACAGGCAAAAAGGATGCCAGCCTATGAGGTATCAACTATGCCATGGCGTTGGGGGGAAGTGGGGGTGCCCAAACCCACAAAAAGTAAGACAGGATTTACTGGAATGCAATTGAACAAGCTTGATTAAGAAGGTGAGTGGGAGGGCAGTGAAACATGCTCTTGCCAACCACAGGCGTCTCTTATAACAATTCACCCAACTCAAAATTTCCCTTACCCACTTCCTGCCCTGTGACTACTATGTCCATTCGCCGTTCTCGTCGTGGAAGCCGCCGTATGATGAGTTTGTGGTATACTGTTTGTTGATGTGATTCAGCTCACTCATGCTGATCGGGCTCATGGTCCCGATGGAGGATTCGGTCCCGTCAGAGATCATCTCTCCGTTTGATGTGGAACCCTGGTCTCCTGCCTCTTCCAAACAAGCCTAACTGGTGGGGGGATGGGGGGCGGGAAAAGAGCAAATAAAAGGGTTCATTTAAACATTCATTCAGTACACACAACCACAACCCTCAAGGTGCTGTCAGTTCCACAATTTGCATGAATATTTTTTCATTTTTGCTACTAACCCAAGAACGCACGGCTTCATGTTTAATTGCTCCTATACTCTGAAAGATTCAGGCATATTTAATGGTCAGCACTTATGATGAATGCGAGTGGGTAAGCCGGCTAACCGCTCAAGACAGTTCAGTTTGCCTTGCCTCGTTGTGCTGTGAAAGCTGCTATCAATGGACATACTTTATTCAATTCATTCCGCTTTGCTACCAGAGTAGAAGTACTTTTGCAGGTTTTAAACAGTAGTAGGCCCTAGTTATTACCGCACCCTCTGATAGGAGGGGCTGAATGGGACGAGGATTACTGTAGCGCAGTCGTGATGTTGTGCAGCAGCAAAACAATTGTTGCGAGCTCGAAGTCCATTAAGAGCTGAGGACTTTTTCTTCTGCAGTGCTGCTAGACAGGGCACGCCACCCATGTGAAGAAGTTGGGACTTATCAGGTGACTTTGAAGACGTGATAGTCCAGACCAACATCCCTATTGGGAAGTCTGCCAGGGGACAGCGGTGGGATGAGGTATAGTGAACTGTTTCAATCAGACGTGAACAAGCAAGAGGTAAATGGTTGTATATTATGAGTGTGACCAGTCACTGATGATCAGGTGTATTAATATCTATAATTTTTGCCTTCCATGATTGTGAGAAGTATAGTGCGCACCAGAACATTTTCATGATGTTGTGCCGCAATTGAAGCCCATAGCACAAAATTCCGGGGAAATTCCAGGGTAATAATTTCATGATGCCAGTGTCCACATCCACGAATTTTTCTGTTTAAGGTAGGGACACGAGGTGAGAACCTCTGACCACTAGGAGCAGTTTCTTCCCCTGATTCCAATTTTTAGGAACCTTTCTGGCATTCCTTGACCAGAAAAAATTTATTCAAGTGTTCTTGTATCTTCGATTACAAGCTCATGCTAGTTTTACCAGGTGCTCACAGCATTCTCATTTCAGGTACTACCTGCATTTCAAACTAGAAGTAGCTAGTTTGCCGCTGTACCATGATAAAACTTCAGCCATTCACACTGACGCAATAGGTTGATGCATTTCAGCTACAAACAGAAATGTAATGCCTTGTTATGGGCAGAACTCTCAAAAGGATTTTAATTCGATTCAAATTCACAAATGAGCCTGGCTTCTTTTTCATCTGTCAAACAAACCCCAATCTCACTTAAGTCTCTCTCCTATCTTGATTCTTGAATCTTTCTCTCAAATTTTGAATTCAGAATTTTCTCTATTGGATCTTTCCGCGTTTATTCCAAGAAGTGATCTGAATGTTTATAACTAAAGCCCAGAATTGACAGGCCTAACTGAAATTTTTTTTGTTTTTGAGCGCGGCGAGTTTCAACAGATCCTTTACCTGAGACTCATCCTGCTACTGAAGGAGTGTCAGAAGACCTCAATTACAGGTTCTGCAAGATGACATTTAACATTGCATCAGGACAGGGCAAACCCAGTGCTGCATATTATAAGAAATTATGAACCCATCTGCAGTGATAGGTTATATATCAATGCGGCTGTTATATATGAAGTTTGAATAAATAAATCAATCGCAAAGAAGAAAAGGAGTGTTTTTTTGGCCAGACACAGTTTCTCTAACAAGTCTCGCATGCTTCAGTACCGCCCTACCATTCTTTTAATTGTTGCCGAACCAACTCCCACCCGGACAATTCCCACCCGACAATTCCCACCCAAACGTGACCCTAACTTTAGACCCTACCCCTAATTCTGACCATACAAACATTTCCGGTAGGGGGACTTGTCCGTGTGGAAATTGTCCGGTGGGAATTGTGGTCCACACTCTCTTAACACCCCCCTCATACTGGGCCGTTATGTTACCCTCTGTTTCTACATCTCAGTTACCATTCATGGTCCAGCTAATTCATAACGGCTGTAGGAAAGAGCACTTTTCTCCTTTCTCTTCCTTATTATATGTTCACGCAAGCATAATAGATGTTCATAAATTTTACAGATATTAAACCTAACTACGCATTTATCACGATAGAAGGAATATAGGAATGCGAAGCACATAGCATGCATGTCATTGCGATTCAAACGGAACTAGAAACATGTAACATTGAACATGAATTCGACAAGTCAAGATGTATTGTACCAGCAAAATGAATCAAGCGGAAATTTTCCAATCTACAAACTATACATACCGTACTTTACATTATTAGGGCCTGAATGTTCTCGGAAGCGATGAAAGGGTCCCCAATAGAAGATTTTTATGGTCGCTTATGCTCGATATGTTACCAACCGCTCGCACGATTGCGCTGGCGTGATGGCCACCATCTGTGCTTAGAAGATTATGCCGATCAAGTAGCTAGTAGTTTGATCCTGGATAGTGATGGTAGAAGAAGTTCATCTCACAATCACTTCCGTTTGAGAAAAATCAGTTAACATGGACTCAAATTTTTGACAAAATGCTGGTATGCTTTTTTTAAGACATGACTTCCTCATAGGATAAATACTTTGTAAGTGGAAGAAATAAAATTCACAAGTTACAGTATTTCCTGAGTTATTAAGTTACGGTCTTTACACTTGCATGAATTGGAGTCCCCACATTACCCAACACTGGTGGCGTGACAGTGCATACCAGTAAGCTTCATAACCAACGAGACACTCCCTGTTACAAAATTCGTACTATGCAGGCCTATTCATGCACTGCCTGACATGTGCCTACTGTATCCATTTTTGTTTTTGTCGACCATCGCTCTCGATCATCATTGCGCATGTGCAGTTCAAACACTTTTGCCATCAAAACTGTGCATGAACTATGCGCAGCCGATACGGGAAGATCGCACTACTTGTCGTAAACTATTCGTAACGTAGTCGTGGACTAGTCGTGGTTTGTGCGACCCAATGGGTCTATGGCAGCATTGGCACGAGCCTGTCCACGATCGCCGTGAATATTTGCACGAGTTCACGAATTGTTCCTCAACAATTCTCATCATTCTTTCGTGGCAAATTTTCACTTCCTAAAATTTGGTCCACGGACTTCTTGCATGGCCCCATTAACCCGCATGCTGCGTGAACACTTTAATTTAATGATCGGCATGAACTGGTTACAAATTAATGCGCAAATTATGATGTACCATAATGCAGCAAGTGTAAAGGGCTTAAAGACTTCCCTTGGTGCAAGATCACCCTAGAGTATCTGCCTTACACTGACATTTTTCCAGCAAGTACACATAAATACTGTAGATGTTTGTGGTTGTCAAACGCAAGCTAAAGAACAACGATGGTTCAAAGTACCTTGAACTTGATTCCACCAATTTGGCATATGAATATCGTAGCTAAAAACTTCCCAACTCAGGTCTAATCAATTTCCTAACGATGAAACAGTAACTTTACTCCGCACATAGGCATTTCCACCGTAAAATAATCAGTGGCTGTTATTCTTTTAGTCCACCTAGACTGACTCATTGAAGGATGAGTACATACCAGCTTCATCGCAGAGAGAGAGGATGGGAGGTTGTGGGGAGGGTGTAAAGGTAGATTGGGGGTGGGGAAAGGGGTAGTGGTATTTGATTCGATTTCTACACGTGTTCAGGAATCCACTATCAAGTCTCATCTTGAACCCTGCGGTATGATCGTGGATGACACCAGCGAAAACCGCCTTCTCTTCTTGACTATTGCCCATCTGTAACGAGCAGGGGTGTAACCAACCCAATCTGCTCCCCGACCACGAGGAAGAAAGGGCAAAACGGAAAGCTCCTTGCCGGGAATTCTAAGCTCTCGCGGTAATCTTGCTTTGCAGTCCACCAAAAACTTTCTCAAGAAATTAGGCTTATTAATTACTCCAATGATCGTACCATCCATAACTCAGCTTTGAATACAATTGCACGAAAAAGCAGCTATTTAAATGTGTTCATGGTACAAACCAGCAAGCATAAATTTACGCTAGTCAGGTCGTCGCTCCACCCGCGTACGTACAACCTTTTGATCAGATCGGTACACTGTACCCTGTGTATGCGTACGACTGAACGTATAACACAAGTTGTGCCGTTTCTGTCCCGATGTCCAGCGAGACTTGCACCCACTGCAACGGTACGACAAGAGCTCTACGCACTATAACTTTACAACTGTTTGATATTGTTTTGGGTGGTATTTTTGCGAGACAACACATTCCACATTGGGAATCGCACACTTGAAGCAAAATGTCTTGCTATTTCCACAAGCAGTGTATCCACCTCACTCCCCAACCCGCCCTTCCCGCGAGATTAAACTCACAAACGATCATGTTCATTCCGCGTAAATAACTAGTTTTTATGCTATGCATCTGCATACACGCTCAAACTACGATCAGGGCTTGGTAAATGCGTTCGGACACATAACGCATGCCCACCTACCAACCATTGCCTCATCTTATGGCATACTGAATAAATACAGGGCTGGAATTTGATTGTGGAAATGCTAAAATCATTGCTAAAACTATCAATTATAATCGTTGTATCAGATCATTTGCAAAGTAGTTGGGTGGGCGCTTAGGGAGATGGGCGCTAGCCGAATGTGTGTTAGATACTTCACTTCAGAGTTGCCAAAATATGCTCCTATTTTGCACCTATGAGTTCTGCATAATAATTCACACGGTCCCTTGTACGCTTTGCCCAAACCTGTCTGCTCCACGCAGATACAACAACTGCACTCTCAAAACCACTACTTTGTGGAAACGAACTGAACGGCTTTTTTTTTTTTTGCTAGGTACTTTGTTTGCCCTTTTTTCAGCAGTGCCCAGGACCACACCATTTCAACGTCCCTATCCGAAAGGAACTATCAGTGACTCCAGGACCCGCCCCACTTTCTCGGAATCTGGAGGAACAGAAGTTCAAGTTCAATGTAACTTCTCACCGCCGACAGATGAGACTTACTGCAGTTATCCCGTAACAAATCCCAGTGACCGCAAAAATAACACTGCATCACAGCACAAGTACATCCACCTAGGAAAAATCGCCCCTTGACCGCTGGCATTTGAACCCGAGATATTCTTTTGTGATGTGTCATTGATACCACTCTACCTAGAGGTAGAGGTACATGGGGGAATAGGTGCAGCAATAGGTATCATTTGGAAATATTACATGGTTGAAGAGAGATTAGTCCCCAGCCAGCATCAACGTACTTTTTCCCTGTCGTCTGCGACATCGCTTACGAGGTCCATCTGCATCAAGAATCCCCCGTCAGACCTGACAACACTGGTATGAGTGAACTTTGACCCAATAGTGATCATCCTGGGAGAAACAAGACAGTCATATTAAATAATTCCTTTCTATATTGGAGCAGCTTTAGAAAGAGCGTACAACGACAATTACCTGGATAATACAGTTTTGCAGTTTTTTTAAATGCCAACTGATTGACTTTCCCAGCGTAATTTACACTTGACCTTAATCTATAGGTATCCCTGAATTTGGAACTCGATATTTTCTGTAGGCCATCCACAATTTTGTAAAAACTAAAAACTTTGCTATTAGCTCACTATTAGCTTCCTTTAATTTCATTACATAATTACAAAATCTTTTGGGACATGGAAAGCAGTTCAAATACCTCAAACGATACTGTTTACATACCAATCCCCCCAGTGGCGGCGCTATCAGGGGGGGCAAGGGGGCAGTTTGCCCCCCTATGGTTCTGGGCGAAAGAAAAATAAATCTTTTGACGATGTTTCAACGCACTTATTTTTCGTCGGGGGTGGGGTGAGCTAGGTGTCTATTTGGTTACTACTACTACTAATCAAGTTTGTCTGATTCGAACAAATCTCGTAAAGGGCGGGGGGGGGGGGCAGCTTCCCCCCCCAATCAAATCCTATTGGAAAAAAATTTGTGGTGATCGTATTTCACTCTTGTGTAAATGACAACCCATTTTTTTTCGCGCTCTTTCGCGCTCGTGCGTGTTTTTCTTTCTTTCGTCAGTTTTTCATTTGATCCGAGCTATCCCACGCATGGATCTAATTTACCGAGAATCAAGTTTGGCGGATTCAAACAAGTCTTCGCATATGGGGGGCCACGTTCCCAATCAATTCAGTTATTAGGTAATAAAACCAAAAATCTTTGCGCGCCTCGCGCCTGACTGTGTTTTTTTGTCAATTTTCCAATTGATCGATTATATGCAACGCATCAATTTAAAGTAACAAACATGAACTTTGTGGATTCGAAAATCTTCGTAAGGGGGGGGGGGCATGTTCACCCCAACTCCCCACCTGGGAACATGTTGTGGTGATATTTAACACTTAGGTAATCAAAAGCCCAAAAAATTTCGCTCCGCTTCGCGCGCGTCCGTTTTGTTTTAACATCACTTTTCAGTCCATCCATCCGATTAATGCCAACGCATGAATCTACTTGTTAACCGAAAAATCAAGTTTTATAAAAATTATTACAATTAAATACTTAATTATTAATATCGGATTCAGACAATCTTCAAAGATGGGGGGGGGGGGGCACGTTCCCCACTCAGAGTCCTGGATGAAAAAAACAAAAAATGTGTTTGTGGTGATAGTTTTTTAACACTTAGGTTAATCAGAAACTCAAAATTTCGCTAATCGGCGCGAAGAAACTCAAAATTTTCGGCCGCTCCGCGCGCGTCGTTGTGTTTTCTCTACCTCAATTTTGATTTCATCCAATTATATGCCCTCATGATCTAATTGTTACCGAAAATCAAGTCTGTCGGATTTCGGACAAACCTTCAAAGATGGGGGGGGCGGCACGTTCCCCCAATCAAATTCTGGTGAAAAAAATGTTGGGTGATCGTTTTTAACAACTTATGTAAGAAAAAACCCAAATTTTCTGCGCGCTTCGCGCGCGCGTGCCTTGTTTTCTTTGTCAAGTGTTTATCTAACCAGATTATATGCCACGCATCAATTTTATTATAACCACCACATGAAGTTTCGCGATTCGAACAAATCTTCGAAGATGTGGGGGGGGTCATGTTTTCCCCCAAAATCCTCGAATGAAACATGTTGTGATTGTTTTTTAAACACTTGGGTAAATCAAAAACCCAAAAAATTTTGCACTCGTCCGCGCGCGTCTTTGCGTTTTCTACATCAATTTTTCATTTTCATCCGATTATAGCCACGCATGAATCTAACTTGTACCGAAAATAAGTTAAATCGGTTTGAACAAATCTTCAAGATGGTGTGGAGGGGACGTTCCCCCAATCACTAACCTTGTGAAAAAAAAATTGAAAATGGTGTGGTATAGTTTTTAACACGGATGTAGTAAAAAAAAAACACAATTTATGGGCCCAACGCTCCGCACGCGTGTCCTGTGCTTGTCTTTCTTCGTCAATTTCCATTTGACCCGATTGTATGACCCAATATATCTACTTGTAACGTTGGGGCTGTCGACTTCAGAGGGAAGCGTTCATCTATTCAGCTGGGGGACGCTTCTTGCGGCCATCCAAGTCTACATATTTACTCCATCGGTTATTTGGTCCAACAATCGGCAGTACAAATTTCAGTACAATCTCACACCTTGCCGCATAGGCACACTGGACTGAAGGCCTACGTTCAACGATCGATTGGGGGGGGGGCTATGCTATCAGTTTATTGGCTGCTATGCGGTCGATGCTGGTCGTGGGGAACATCCCTCTCCATCAAAAAGTGGAGGAAATTTTAAATATACATATACCCATTATACAAAATGACACGACAAAAAAGCCAACTTATAGATATTTTCAGTGGCGATGAACGGCCCAGAGAGGCGTCCTCCGGTCATCTTAGGGCTTCAGACGGTCAAATTTTCTGGTACGCCTTCTGGCGCCAACCTGTGGTGGCGCTCCGCTTAGATAGTCCAATCATCAAGTTTCCCCCCCTATGTAAAACCCTGGCGCCGCCCCTGAAATCCACTACACACAAAACGACAGGTCTCTACCCTCTTATTCACTATCATAATCTCTAATGAGAATAGAACGGAGGAAGATGATTGGTCATGCAGCTATGAAAATCTGTAATGAGCTTTTTTGTGCTTTGTGTAAATAAAAGGATAGTGCATTTGCTGAGGAAATGCTTTTTTGTTGACTGTTAGGGTCCGCGGATATGGTTGAGCTGCCGTCTCCATTCCTGAAGAATTTGCTATTGTTGTTTGAACACAAATAGGACAACGAAGGTGTTTGGACAACAGAAGTGAAAGAGTACACCCAATTTGTATGGAGTGGCAAAACAGAGAGTTTCTATGCCTCAATACACAGGCTCCTTCCCCAGGTCTGGGGGGAATGGCATTGTTCATTCACAAAGCTCATATGCAAGACCCTGAGAGGTGGGGGGAGAGGGTGGGGGGGGGGGGGGTGGTGGAAAGGGAGGATAAAAGTTCCTGGCTTTACCCTGGCCTAACCAGGAGGCCAGATTTGTCACACATTAGTCGGGCTCTGGTGAGGCTCACAGTTGTATGAGATATAGCCGGACGCTCTCGACATCCCTCCTCATGGGAGCAACATATCAAGTTATTTTTAATGAAGCGACTAATTGTGAGGGATGTGTTCACTGAGTGACACAGAGCTGCATCAATGTACAAGTATTGTATCACCACCCTATCAAGGACTCACCCTGTTCGGCTGGACCATTACAATGACTCCCGTTCGGAGGTCATAGGGGGAGGGAGCATCATACAATGAATAACTACCATACTGTCAGTTGGTACCACTATTGGTCACAGGTCGTGTCAAAAGTAACCATTTTGTTTTCATTTGGTTAAGACTGAAGTAAGTTATGTCACATGTTGATTGAATATTGAAAGCTCCAGATGTGATGTTTCAACAATACAACACTATTTTCAGACTGATATCCACATAACCAGTCGTTTTCCTTTTTGGTCACCTCTAACTTGAAAAGGACACAACATGTTTTTTAGTATATTGTGTATATAGCGTTTGACTATGGGAATTATGTGGACTTTGAAATATGGTGTTTTCTGTCCATTTTAATTTCTAATTTTGTGCTACAAAGACCTTTTGACAATTAGTATCGCCAGTGAACCTAACACAAATAGTTTGACCAATACAATAGGCCATATCATCCATCCAGTACTGTACAACAGCAGTTGTCTGCGCTACAATATAATTTGACAGGGTCACAAAACCAAGACGCCCTTAATTGGCACGCTAACGCTGTTTTAGCCACCATGGCACCCTATTACAACCAGTACTATAGCCCAGGTTGGATCAAATGAGAGAAATAGAATCTACCCCCATTGAAGCTCCTCACTGGTCTAGTTTGTTTGATGATATCTGTTAAAGACTGCCATGTTGGTATGAGAAATATCCCCCTCAGGAATGTTAAGTACTGCCCAATTAAGACGGCCGCATACAAGGATCATAGGCCTAATATTTAATGATGTACACGCATTAGCGGCAATTGTAAATATGGCCACGGTGAGTGTGAGATGATGTCCATGAGGGGGTCGGTTCGGTAGATAATGGTTAATGACGAGGCATGTGAATGTTGGTACATCACCCTTACTACACATATGGACATGGGCAGCGTTCGAAATAGCTGCTGTAAGCTCGCAAATGCTCCTCAAATGAGCAAGATTGATTGCTACACACTTGGATGTGCATAGCAGTCAGTTTGTGCACAAAACTATAGACAGCTACAGGTTTCCTCAATTCCTCGCCCCCATTGCTTCACAAGGGTCCACACTATTTCAAACGCTGGTCCTGGGACCATCCGTTAATTTTTGTCTTGACATGGAGTGAAGTTGCTGCACTTGTCAATCGTATGATGCACACCCCCTATACCCCAAACAGGTGGGTCCTTGTCAGGTGGGTCTACAATCTTGTACATTGACATATTGCAATTCATTGAAGTTATTTCTGTTATTTTCTACTAAGTAGAATGTTGACGTACTCAGAGTCAGTTTTGTGACTCTCATTCAGGAAAGTGGCCCAAATATGTGAGTCACTTCAGACTTTAACAATGCCCCACATTTGGTCCGACCAAGTCCAGGGGTGTCATGGGTGCATTGATTGTGCCTTCACACTATACTATAGCACTATAGCATACTGTACACAGCCAGCTGAGGCAGTCTGATTGAATAAATACTACTGGTAGGTTCAGTAGTAATATACTCTGAATGATGCACTCACTACAAGGCAAATATTTTCTCACAGGCACCAACCCACCACAGTTTGTGAGGCTGCAGCGCAGCAATCCCTAGGGGCCACTTCACGACATGCACTACAGGAGTCCATTCAGTGTGAGGGGGTGAGCTCTTGGACTTGAGACCTCCAGTCTATCTGTAGGGGTGTGTCAGCAGGCTGATACTGATATGAAGGAGCTAACAACTGTCAATTGTACAAAGCACCTCCAAGACCCTGGGCATGGTCAGTCAAATGTGGGTCATTGTCAAATCAGAGTGCTCGCATGTGATCTCATACCCTAACTGTCAGTCATGGAACTGTGCATCGTGTCTCATTTTTCGGGCAGATTATGTAGAAATATAGGAGGAACCTGCCCAACTAGCGGGTCATTTTCGAGGAATTTTGAGCATTCAGTGACTGAGGGTGCTCACTTCTATGAATGGCTCCAACGCCTGTATGGAATACAATATTAACAAATGCATAACATTTTGGCATGTACATTACTACTTAGAATGGACGGGGTTGTCCCATAGCCTATCTTGAAACAGGTGTATAGGCTGAACTAACATACGTATAATAGCCTGTTTTTATGGTTAGAAGTGTTCATGTCACCTGCTAACTAGTCTTGGGTTAAGACGCACGCAGCTATCACGCTCCCACTTTGTTTGCAAAAACCAATAGTGTGTGCCTTCTCTCTATGGCAGTGGTAATAGCAATACTACGTCTGGGGAACTGTTTCAAATTTTAAACGTCTTATCTTTGCAATCTAAGAAGCCAATCACACCACGTTTCAAGTAATTGTTTACGTCCCGTGGTTGCTGATTAGGCTTCTACGAAGAACCTACTACCCTAACACACTAAAGTTTACTCTCCCAATTTACTGTATATCTGGAATGAAAGCATATTAATTTGACAAATGGGACAAAATTCATTCCGTCAGAGAAGTCTGCTTTTATTAATGCTATTTTTGAATGTCTTATTTCGACAAATAGCAACATGATTTGTCAAAAACGAAATGGACCTATTGGGTTTGTGAGAGACGGTTCGAGATGTGAATTTTCCCATCCAAGCTGTTTAAAGCTTTGCAGCGAAAGTTCTCAGCCGAGTCGGAACGGTAAGAGAAATCCTTTTCGCCGCTAATGCCCACGTTTCTTAGTTGTGGACTTTTTTTGGAGCAAGTTGCCTAAAAAGATATAATTTTCCGACTAACTTATTAGTTACTTAGCATTTTCTAACGTTAGGCGGTAATTGCTGCATTCTTGATTGCTCGTTCATCCAGCTATGCCATATGCATTTAACAACCTTCAACGAACGTCCTACAAGACTCCGTGGCGAACACATATCTAGACCATAATTTTCAAGGGCTATTATGAGGGGACCTACATCAAGGGGGGGGTAGTACATATTCTCCCCACAGCCTGTCACCACTCTTCAGAACTAAACAATTCATCCAATTGTTCTATCTACCTGTATGTTATTGTTGTTGATATTATGGGGAACATCTGTATTTGGGTCTGGTATGAATTAGTATTTTTCGTCGCAGTTTCGTCACTACTTCATCACGTTTGTTCAGCGTGAAAGGCTAGTCTCCCCCTATGACCGTTGACACTATTACCACTATCATCTCATTGATTGAAACAATGCAAACATTTTCATGTATCAGCATTTACAACTTCTGCCTCTCTGACAATGGATGTCAGCGCCCACCACCTTGAGCACCTTCCTGCTGCCCCGTGAATGAGGAAGCCCTCCCCTGGAACAAGTGATCAACCCCCCAACAGTGCTAGGGAACATGGAGAGAACCACCGATGGTGCACAAGTGAACACAGAAATCCGCCTTACAATAAACTCCCATGATAAAAACAAATATGCTGGCTCGCTCGATCAGGTGGCTGGATGTAATTCTGAACAACAAACGGTCCAGTAGAGACTGCAGGCACTGCTGCGCCTCCACCGACTGGCACAAGTACCAGATTTTGACCCAATAAGTTTAATCCTCCCAAATGATCCCCAGTATACCCAAGCCGCCATGCATTATTGTTTTTTCTTGGAATCTCCCCTCCGAACAATTATTTGATTAGTACCATGGGAGTCCCAGCTGGTGTTGCTGATGACAGGCTAAGAAAGATTGCCACTCTATGTTAACCTTAGAGTACAAAATACCCAGGTAACAAAATCATTGAAGGGCAAAGGGCAATGTACCTAGTAGGAAACGTCCCTGTAGAAAGGTGATCAGTGTGCCCAATTGCTTGCATATAACTACCCGATGTCTTGAAGTTTGTTATTAGCCTGACCCAGAGGTTTGCATTACATGTCAGCACTGGAGGTTTCTGTATGACCCAAGGTCCAACTATTAAGATATACTGTTTTCACAATGACCACACTGACCTGACTTGACTTGTGTCCTCACTTGCCAGGTCATTTTATCCTCAGAGTGGCAAGGACATTTGCTCTAGACAGGATGCTGTGGTTTGTAACTTGAAGTCAAAATTATATTCAACACAATTCCCTCAGTAGGGCTCAAACTACTGGTTAGTAAGAAATATATACTATACTCTGCTGCAATTATCATCCTACTCTATTTACCCCAAATCCACACATTACAGGGCTTACAAGGCTGTGATAGCTGATGGGGAAGGCAAGCCGGAGTCAAACTAGGTTTCATCGATTTGAAATCCGTTCAAAATGTGCAATTATTCCAACATCTGACAATGGTCAGGAAATCAATGTACTCTCCCCTGTCCCTAGTCTACATAGGACTAGTTCATATTGCTAACAGTTAATGATTTGAGAAATTAGTCATGTGTTCACCAAATCCCATATTACACCCAATTCCATCATCATACACTATAATCCCTACAACACCAGGACCTCTAGTACCCTTAATGACATTAAAGTGTTTGAAAAAGACATGTTTGCATGTCACAATGTCAGATGTAGTCTACAATTTTGTTGGAGAGTATATGCACAACTGAAAAACCCATACTATTCTCTAAGTTAAAATTGCATTCCAAACATGGCAGCTGACATCAGTATTCCAAGATACTTTGGCATCATCATTGGCAAATGAATAAAACTGACTTTCCTCCGCATTTTTTCCAGATCTTCGATGGATCCATTGGGATCTCTCTTGTGGCTTCTGGGCAGGCCGCCATTCTCCACTGTACTTCAATCTCATTGAGGCTGTTGTTATTGTTGTTGGCATTAGGCCCGCATCAGGCTGAAAGAGGCCCCAATTGGTAGCCATGGATACTCTGCCTCTAATCCCCACAGGAATTCTCCATTCACAGATTGGAGTCTATCTAACAACAACAACACAAACTGAAAGTGTAGTTCCATGCTCAGACTGAGACAAGCTTGGTATACCATAAAAAATGTCCATAAGCTGGATGAATACTCCACCATAATAGAGTGCAGTAAACAGCAATATACCACCCCCCCTCTTTTTATTGAGTAACAGATCAACAAGGTACATGTTGCGTTTTTCATAGAGAGGACCAGTATTTGAATTAACTAGATATCCGGCACTTAATCAATCGCATGAAGAAGCACGCCCAGTTCCTCATTAATTGTCAAATGACTCGCTCACTTGTGTGTCACTCTCTCTAAATAAGCCAGCTCAGAGCTACAATCAGGCATTGGCAAATTGCCACGGTTTGTGTGCACTTTGTTGCTAACTTTTTTCGACAAGCTGCAGCAGACCCCCAGCCCCGAGGTTTTACTGTGTTGCTTCTGAGCTCACTGAATTTAGCCAGTTGCAATAACTTTGTTAAACACCAACTGATTCCTGCGAATGATACAGGTAATCTGTCAAATTATTCCTGAAAACTATCAATCACTAAACAGGTCTCTTCTGAACAGAGTCGGGCGAGACCACAACCATGAGAATCTTCGAATTGACCATAATAATCACCATCCAGACTGCCATATTGAGAGATGCCAGCCAGCTCATAACCGCTCGCCTAATGAAATTTGCACTGTACACAACGGTCAGGAGGACTATATTCCCATGCTCGCTAGGTTTCCAAAATATTAGGTATCTTGAACGTATGCTGATAACACTTACATTACACTGTCATCAGTCAGTCAATTCTTTTATTCCGATTTAATTAGCATACAGTACGTGCTACAACTAAATATACAACAACACATTTCCTTTATGTAGACCCTCATTTGAAATTATATTTTTGAACACGGATGAGTGATCAGGTTGAAGTTTCTCAAAGATTGCAGTCACTGCATTGAAATACTGTGGCGGTTTGTCCGAGCAGTACAAATTTGTCACAAATGCCACGCCTGGGGAAAATTAAGACTGCATGCGCAGGTCCTATCTCCAGACGGCTATTACCCAGAAACACCGCTCGTCAGGTGTTGCAGGTACCAATGGAAGCATGACAGATCAGGAGGGATCGAACATTTGACTGACAATAACGGGTCCCGTTTTTTCAGCTCATCACTGGGCGAATTGGCAATATTCTTTGCGAATTTGATCACATAGCGATGAGGGTATACGTTAAGTACTGTCGACGGTAGAATCGTTGAAGGTCCCGCTTAAGTGATACAACTTTCGTTTATACAGTAAGAAAATCTGATAAACATTATTGAGGGTCAATGTGGGGGGGGGGGGTGGATGGGATGGGGGGGGTAATGTGGATCATGACATGAACATTTTCATAGCCCACCCTTGCTTTCTGTGTATTATACCCTAGGCATGTTTCATGGCTAGGGCCCCTTTGAAAGTTCTTCTTAGTCTTACAAGCGCTCAAGACATTGGTTAAAAAAAAGGATACTGTTATGCTTAAGCACGATGAACACAAAATGGAATTCGAAAGAAGACTCCTTATCAAATAAATCAGGGCCCAATTTTTGGGTCGCAATTGGTCCGAAGACGACAGAAATTTTTTGGGAAACTTCTACTAACACAAAAATTGTCAAAAATGTATGTGTGCTTTCAATAGCTAGGGCATGCCCTATCAAAGAAAGGCTTTAATAACATGAGATACATGATGAAAGTAGGTATACAAAGGTTCTTACCAATTACTCAAAATGGGGAAACTGTCTTTGTACTGTAGAACAAACTCACACAACTTCTCTCTCTGCCTGGCATCTAGGTCCGATATGAAGATAACATCTTCCCCAGAACTGCGAAAAGTGTCCAACTTCACTCCCGCAAGCTTCAAACCAGAAAATATGCATACAGCCATAATGACCTAACTACAATCGCCTCCCTACTGTCCTTGAACACATCCCAGAACAGGCAGCGTGATCCGACTGCAGGCCTGAGGCTCAACCTTAATGGGTTTTCTAACACCCCCTCGACACCTCCCCAATGACCAGATGCTCCCAATCTTAATCACAAACTGGAGAGAGCTGTTCAGTGCTCAGACAAAAATATTATAGACAGTAAGTCACCAGACCACCAGTAGGCAGACTCCTCCATATAAGAATGGCCTCCACAGATTGTAGAAGTCGCTTGGGTGATAACATCTCTTCGGGCATCCCTACAAGTGTAATAGGCCACTGACAAAGTAGTGTTGTTTGAAACAACCAGGCTTTTGACAGCCTGTCACAATATCTGGTATTTTACAAACCATGTCCATATTCCGGTGGCACCACTGATATTAAACAGCACACCAAGTCCCTCAGGGTTTCTATTACCTACCCTGGTACAGTGTTAGCATTCACAACAGGCGAGATATACACTACCACTACCTGGCATGCTGATGCTATACTATGGCCAGCGCCAAGTGGTTGTCATAATAGGCCACCTTCAGATTCATCATTGTGCAGGGGAAATCTTTTTGAAATGTAATGGTAACAACAAACTGTCAAAATGGTTTAAAGTGTCCACAACACAATCGAGCAGTTTCGACTACCCATGAAAGGGGAGGGGTGGGGATTGGCAATAGAGAACTAAAATAGAGCGATTCTGACCTCATACTTCTACTAACAGATGTCCACCAAGGACCAATGGAAATTGTGCAAATCCCTGGGCACGATAGGACATCTCACAAAAATTTCCTAATTTTTTTCACACAGAAAAATGACACTATTTTGACAAAAAGTGGTTCCTGAAAAAAGAAAACAACATAATGAATTCCAACTTAATAGAACCAAGCGTTCTGGACTCATTGAGCTTAGACACATTGACCCTCTGTTGCGTCTCTGGCCGACCCCAAAACGATGGGCTCATGTTTTTCATTAGGGGACCAGGTTGGGTCAACTATATCATGTTCACTTCAAGACGGTGTCAACGGGTCTTACACATGTCGGCCTACCTTCACGCGCAACAATGACGTAACAAACAACTTGGATGCCTATGAATCGATCAGATACTGTACAGTAGCCTAATCCAACTCCGCCAGCACCCCCCCCCCCTCCCCCCCTCCTCACCAAATGATAATGTGGACCACGAAAGCTGAGACTGTAACATTGATAGCAGGTTCATGCTCGTTTAAACTGTATGTCGAATGCAGTGGTTATCAACCAGGGGAAAATTCCCCCCAGGATTTCAGAGGAGAAACAACTGTATAAAGGTAATCATTTTTGCAGGGTTTTCGAGTTGTGGGAAGTTTTTGTTTACAAACACGAATACATAGAAAGTTCTATTAAACCCTTTCCCGCATCGCCCACCTATAACTTTCAATTCTAATGTAGTCATTTAGGGGAACGGATCGGAGCAACCGGCGGAGAAGGCGGAAATGAGAGAAAAAGGACGGTGGGAACCACTGGTCTAATGTGTCTTTCCAACAACACGTTAAAGGTATGATTTCCAATTATGATGTGTTGCCAGCCAATGATGAAACCTAAATAACATTACCACAGTTAGAGTATGTAGGCCTCCTCCCAATAAGGTATTGACATTGATGGATTGGGGATTGAGGCTTCAACGGGGGTCGGTACGATCTGTATTTAAGGTGCACCTTTTGCAATTCCGAATGAGAACAGACTACAAACTAGGTAAGGTGCACAAAAGAATGTGAGAGAGACACGCTGACTAATGGACTGCGTGAAAAAAATCTCACTCCAGAGGGGGCGAGCACAGAAAGAATTTTAGGCTACATGCATGGGGCAAACAAGTTGTGGATGTTATATGACAAGATACATGCTGACATTTCTGGATAGAAGTGGACTGCGAAAGCAAACATGAAGATGATGTTCACGAGAGAAAGTAAATGGTTCAACTATAGGACTGCTAAAGGTATGTGGTCAATATGTAGTGACATGCACCATAATTAGATAAATACACAAAATTTATTTTGAGTTGGAATGCATTTGAGTTGGAAAGCATTTATGTTAACAATATTATCATAGCACATATTCCAATTCAGCGCTCCATACTTTGGCCATCAAAGTCAATGAAACAAGTTGACAAAAGTGTGGGCTTCCTCGTCTCTTTATGATAACCTATGACCAACACAACAGATCAAACAGAAACACAGGTAAGTAACTAGCTCATTGAGCTTCATGCATATCAACTCAGAACTGATCGAGTTAATTGTGTTTACAAGCCAAGCCATCACATTTTGTATACACACACACTGACATGGACTGCAGGACTCCTGACATTCGGTGATGTACATGCCATTTCAACTATATTTATTTTATTTTTTTTTGGGAGGGGGGGGGTGGGGATTTCATTATTGCCACATGGGAGAGCCTGGATCCTAGGGGGGAAGGCACTAAGCAATCAATGATTCAAATGGAATGCACTACTTATATGAGCGTAGTCAATGTCTGAACCATGTATATCAGCACTCATAACATTCACCTCTGGGCCAAAAGGAATACTTTATAAAAGTCGAATCCGAAAAGAATGCACGTCAATACTAAACCAATTGATGTAGGCCCTAGGACGTGGAGCAAAATGGGTGGTCATTTCCTTGAACCAACGATGGTTATAGGGAAAGCCTCAAGGCTTCTTTTGAGGACATTACTTGGCATTCCAGAAAGACAAGGCACAACTTTTTCATTCACCTGTCTTGACCTGCTACACTAGTATGGTCCGGACTCACTGGAGAAATGCAATTACTAGACCCTTTGAGATGTACTGACTCTCGCAATATTTAGGCCCACACCTAAGATTCAGGGTCAAGGTCTACAGTATTCAATATCTGTGGGGTCAAGAAGGCATGACATTCCCTAATGCACCACTTATCAATGGTATAATGGACCCTAGGCAAGCGTTGACATAGTGCCGGACAACTTGTGTAGCAATTCTGGAAGGAATACTAGAAAACCAAAATCTCGCTATACTGTTGTGTACAAATGGACTGCTATGCACTTCCAAAGTGTGTAGGCAATCTTGCTAAATTTGAGGAGCATTCGCGATGCTCCCCAGCTATTTCGAACACTGTCCATAAGGCCCTGCCACACATCAACGTGCGCACAGTATGCGGAGTCATAGTAGGAGACCAACTCATGGTGGGAAAAGTTCAGGCCCATGTCCAGGATCTAATTGACAACAGTCACACAGACACCAAGGAATGGGGCAAAGAAGAAATAACAAAAGAGAAAACACAGGTATTGGCACAATGAGTGACATAATGTGTGACGGGGCCCTCTCATTTTGTAAACAAAAAAAACGCCTAGCCTATGTGCAATATTAACAACAATGATAAGAACTGTATGTGATCCAGTAACTGTTTGTTGTGCATGCTCTAAACATTCCAATGTAATTTAAAATGCTTTGAGCATGTCTTGACGTGGAAAAGCGCTATATAAGAACAAGATATTATTAGGCCAAAAAAAAAAAAAAAAAAACAGTTTTCTCGTCCCCGCACCCGCACGCGTCTTTTAACGCCGCATGGTATTTTTTTTTTTTTTTTTTTTTCAAATATGCCAAAACTAGAATATTTTAAACTCCAACATTGCTAGCCTGACCGCAACAACCATCTCAGCTAGTCTCAGCGATGTTGATCACATGTTGTTTTAAACGTTGGAAAAATTTCCGTACTCTCTGAAGCAGGAATGACGAGTAGGCTTAGGTTGGCTACATCATGACTCATCGTCGGCCATGGTGTTTCTTCCGTCCAACCTACGCACTTGACGATCTGATGAGTCTTTTCGAGCAGCCGATTCCGCTCTTGTTGCTCCCGATTCATTTATAAACAGAGATGCACTGCGTATCAGCCTGGAGCCTGCATTGCCAATCTCTCGTGGTGCCCGGGCCTGTCTAGCACATGTCAATGATGCAAAGGATTGAATTGATGTACGTGGTGTTGTGTCTCTCTAATCTCGTGCCAGGTTACTGTCCCGATCGAAATCATTTCAACAAGTGGCGATGTAGGGATCTAAAATTTCAAAATGTTTTTGTGTGTGCATGCATATGCGCTAGGAGTGGGACTTCTTCTAGAATTAATAAACCATACTACGCTCGTACGATCGAGGAGGAGGGGACCAGGAGTTTGTCAGATCTGTTCAATAAATTTGCTTGCGGAGAATATGACGGAGGAAACGGCCCCACCGATGCCAAATACCAGACCGTAACGGTGAGTATACGATCCACACAAACATAACGCCGCTAGGTGTGTAGGCATCGACCGGCACGTAGGCTACAAAATGTCGGCAGGGGGCTGACGTTGTATTTTTGTATGTAAATGAATGTGAGGTTTGTGTGAGTAACGTGCACATGTCGGACTTTTTTGTAGCGGATCTTAAATTAGATGGGCTTTTTTTTGGCGGCAGGCGAGAGCCGTCGTGCAACGAGGATGTTCAAGACCTTCAATTTCTAAGCTGAACTTGTATTTTGCAAACAGGCATGTGTCCCTTAAACATAAAGAAGACAAAACAGTGATTTGCGGATTAGGAGCTCGTTGGGCGAGTCCTCTCAAAAAAAAAAAAAAAAAAAAAAAAAAGGCCCAAAAAAAAAAAAGGCCCGCACGCCCAAAATTGTGGAAAATTAGGACGAGAAACTTTCTTTTTTATTTTTTACTCGGCTATCATTACTTTTTTTTTATGTCATAAAGGACAACACAGGCTCTAAAACATGTGGAGAGGTGAGAACCTCATTTCAATAGGATGTTCCATGTGGGGAGTAATTGGCCTTCAAAGTTTGGTCCATAATGAAAGAAATTGGAGAGGAATCCCAATTGCACAATAACGCATGACATCCAACTGGACAACCCGGAAGTATGTTTGTATTCATTGTTTCATTGTGTTAATAAGTTCAAATAATAGCTGAAGTTCGATTTTCTTTCTCTCACCAAAGTAACATCAACACCACCACCCCTCAGAAAAACCTCTCCAATAGACTGAAGGTTCTCTGAGTGGAAATAAGGTGTGAATTTTGATAGAAAGCAGAGACATGTTTGCAGGGTGTGGCAAGTATGAGCATATTTTATCATTGCATGATGGATGCTTTTCGATCTTGCGCAATACACATACACACAAACTTCAGAGGACTGCATTCAATTCCTCTGCATTATCCTTCAACAAGCACTGTCCTACTAGTACAAATCAATGGACCTCAAACAAACCACAACAAGAACAAAAAAACTCCAAGAATTATGGTTTTTGTTTAATAGGGTACCTTACGCACATACATACGAGTTGATGTGTGACAGGCCCCACCAACCATGAGAATTACTCTTATTAAGAACCTTACGAATTATAAGATTACTGATCCAATGCTCAATGGCACACTCCTGCTCCCGTAATTGCACAGTCAGTCAGCTAGGACACACTGTAGTCGAAACAATCATGTTTCCCTAGCCAGAATGTACACGAGGCCTGCAACAAGGGAAAAACATCAAGACTTCCATGCCAGTTGGAGTAGCTGGGTATACAATACAAACTTTAATTTATGACCCCTGGAAAAGCCTAAACAAACTCTGAACAAAGGAATCTACCTATGCTCCACACCCCCCCCCCCCCCCGCCCCCACCCATTATAGGATGAGGCGACTACAAACGGGGGAGGGAACAACATATGTGCATCAAGGACGATTGGTTCTCATTGGAGCGTGAAAGCCGGCACAAGTGCTGCCTTGTGTACAGTGGCAGTATTTAGGCCTTGTGTTGACATCAGGGTATATGAAGTAGAACACTGACAGTCCTGAAATGTGCCCCAGCTCTCAGGTGAAGCATACGCTAGCATCATAATCAGTTTCACCGTTCTAATTGCGGTCTGAAAACGTGATTCAAGCCTATCTAGCAGTTAACACATGGTGTAATCAGCACTTCCTGGTAGTTTCCACCGGCTGTGGAGTGCGGGGAAAAACCATCCTAAGTGGAAAACATAGGTAATATGGGGAGCCCTTTCACTGAAAATCTGCTTCTGAAGGGAAATATTGCTATTGAGAAGAAATGTGCATCCAGAGTGTGGTTGTGAAGATTTCCAATGAAATCCATGGCCATTTTTGGCGGGAGAATATTTCCCCCTCTGGGAAATTTATATTTTTTCCAGCCCTGTGTAGGGAACAGTAAAGGACCGGAGTTTAGTCAGTTATTACCTACCGCTACTGTACATGTAGCCATAGTATATCAATTATTCAGAACCGACCAACTTCATTGATAATGATTAGGACAGGTTTATTGAAAGGACGCTAGTGCTATACGGTGTCCAGTGTCTCAGTATAGACATTATACCACATGATATTTGTTTCTATATCCTGGACAAAAAAATCAAATATATGCATCTGCATGCAAGATGACCGAAATGGACTGACTGACTTTGACTGAGTTATTCTGGCATGTACAGTTAAAATAGGTGCAATTTTCGGAGGCAAAGTTGAAGAGGCTATTCATGTGTGAGTATAGCTACAAGCAAAACACCACTATTTGCCGTGCTGAAAGAACAGAGAGGAACATTAAATAGTCCTATTCAGACAGAACATCGATTACTTTCACACCTATTTTCAAGCACGATGCGACAAACTACTCAACTACACTGCCTTTTTAGGTGCATGCAGGTCTAAAATAATTTGCTTGTATTGAAGGGATTAACACTAATCCTTTCACTCTTTGGTAAATCAAATTATTGAAATCCACAGAACCTACGAGTAGCAATTATTCTCACAATAACAAAGCTTTCCATTCGTCTAAACCCACAGGTGGAATTACTAGAATTCTAGGGAATTTCTTTGGTGAATGCGAGCCCACTATTCAGGCTAATACCGTGATTTTCAACCTTCTCGCAGTTCCCCATGCCAATAAACATCCCTCTGAATAGGTTCGTTATCCTATGACGTGCACAAGTATGTCGTCAGTACAGAATAGACAGCATAAGCCCGACCGTTTTTTTAATCCTTCACACATACATGGTCAACAGTAAAAGAGCTCCCAAAGTTTACAAATCAATGCAAGAATGTGCCTAAAATTGCTCTTCGGACCCCCCCCCTCAGACCCCCCTCCCCCCACACACTTGCTGCACACCACCATAAAAAAAAAAAAACACTGGCTCGATAGAATAAGTATGCATTGGTATAGATGAAATATTGAATGCAAATAGCTAGATGCCCCATCGAAGTTAATGTTGACCCAAATTGTGTGTGTGTATTACCCTTCTGCCTCTACAACGTTACCTTACGAAGGGTAATACTGTACCAGGCATGGACTTGCCTAGATGGTGTTTCATACAATGCGTGATGAACAGCTTCGCCTTGCTACCACACACATGATCCAAGTGATTGCCGAAAATCCTCCACAAAAAATATCACCTGACCTAGAATACTCCCGGGTCGGAAAAAAGTACAGTATCCTCCGCGCACCAGAAATCCCAGCCTCTGGTAACGTACGATTTAGCAATATGGTCAATGCATGACTGTAAGCAGCTACATACACCCTGGTCGTATACTACAACAAGTGTTGTATACAACAGAGCTCAGCAGGTAATAATGAACTGAACCTAATTATACTAAAGACACCCAGGGCATAAACCGGATCATCATGATGTGACGGCCAATCTATGATCAAACAGAGCCAGGGTATGATTGTAACCTTGTCAGGGGAAATTGTAGAAGGTTGAGGTTATTATGTGAGGGCCTTAAGGTAATATATACCATGGAAATATACCTAGGTCAGTAGCATGTAGTGATATGTCATCTGTGTAAGGTAGGTACCCCAAGAAGGGGTTACGGAGACAGAGTGGGGCAGGGCGGATCGGAAACCCACATGCACAATCCTAAGCCCCACAAATTTGGTACAGTACATGGACCGCTTAATTTATTTGCGCAACCGACAGGTATATCATAAACCTTCGTTAACCGCACATTTTTCACTACGGAAGCCTAATTCATCAGACTAGACAAGACTATCATTTCTCATTCTATAGGTGACAATTGAGGGAATTATTATTTTTGGTTGGATGCACCGAGAAGTGATAAACAGTAAGTGAATTATGGCTAAGTTTAAATACAATAGTAGGAGAGCGAGGAGAGTTTACCAGTCCCAGTACATAAGATCGGTAGATGAGTTTCTGGCTATGGCAACCAAAGAAACATTAAGTCAATCACGTCGTCGGGAACAACCTTAAGCAGTCGGGTTAAATACAGCAGTTTCGAACAGGCAGACCGATTGTTATCAAATGCCGAAACAGACCGATATAGTTGGTCATTCTGCCCAGGTCTATTCTAAAACTTGCCAATGAGTTTTGTGGGAATATGTGCATGAGAAAGAACATTGGAGTGGGTATTAGTCTCTTTGTAGTATAGGTTATTGTCTATGAATATGTTAGTGGTCTACTAACTGTTTTAGTATGAGAGGAAGTTGGAAAAAAAAAAATTTAATTCCTTTATGGTCAACAAGATTCTGATATCTTATATCATTCAAAGAACTCTAGTATACAGTATGAAGCCCTGGTCTGTGTGAATGGAGCAGCACATTATATCAAAAAAGCCGAATACACAGCAGCTGGGAGCGGCTGGGGCGAATACGCTTGTGACGTGCATGTGAACGTTATCATGCTGAGTCAAACAGTTGATGTCCAGTTTATCAAATAGTTCATCGTCGCTATGGATCAGTACATGTGTGACCAGTGCTTGTCTTTGTGAGTTGAGATAATGGTAATTGTTATCTTCATAGTGTTGACGTGCCTCGGAAGTACAGAGATAAGGATCACTTGTATGTTGACATTATCAGTATCTGCTCTCTATTGAGTTATTGGACATGGCAAGCATCATCTTTCAAAAGGGATTTAATACCTGACAGTAATCAAGCAAAATCATCAAAATTGTTAGTTACTAGTTAATCAACATTGGCCAAATGAATGAGATAATATAAGCCAGTTCATGGTTGATTGTTGCACATGCTCACACTGCCACCATATGAACAGTTTGGGGCATAGATGAGATTCCCCACATATAAAGATATCGGTACGGCTTATTTCTAAAAGGTCGCCACTATTGCAATGCAACCAATTCACTCCCATGTTTTCGGGGTTAGTGTTGATAGGGGGGGGACATCTGTGGAGTTTCTGTGTTGGCAGGAATAGTTAATTTTTGCAGGGGGAGCAGTTCAAAAGATCGTTCTTGCGCAATGTCCGTACGACGTCGAGCTGCTGTGGTCCCTCATGACCTTTGACACGAGATCATTATCATGAATAACTTTTATTCCGAACTGGCTTATATGCAAACGCATCCATAGCTTCAAACGGCCAAACAGTCAGAGATTAATGTTATACCCCACGCTATACAATAGGGGATGGTGTGTGTGTGTTGGGTTGGAAGCAGATTCGCCACTGCCGTAATGAAGTGCGCATATAGTAGGAATACTGTACCAAACAATAGCAAATTCCACTGTATTGATACACACCATCCAAAGGTCTGTCAGCCAGTGTGACCTAAATCAGCCAAGTTCTGCTGGAAATATTAGTGCTTCCCTGGATAGAACCAGAGGCAGGCCCACCTAGGATAGGGGTCCGATATAACTGATGGGTAGTGGGGGTGAGGGGGTGATGATTCAATCAGACCTAAAAACTAAGGGTTTCTTCATGGGAGGAATTATCCAGGGATAGTGGGTAGGTGATGAAACGTTGATGTTGCAATCAAACATTTTTCCTCTTACAAATTCAGGAAATGCTTAAGTCTGCAATGCCCAAATATCCACTATACTATGTGTTCCCTATGTGGGTTAGACCGAGTGTGAGAATAGCAACAGGTACAGTATGCTCATTATACACTTCCGGCCTCTGTCAAAAGCTTAGAAAAGAATAGACCTGGAAGACACAGCATTAATCGTGTGGATGAACATCACTTCCCAACCAGTCATCAGTATAGAAAAAGATAGGGGGGGCGTTGTTGTTGACTTAATCATGAAATTCCATTTTCAGGTAGTACTTCAAAAGTCAACAATGTGTTTTAAACTAATTTTGCAGCACCCAAATGATGGCCCTATGAACATGATGAACAACAGTAACAAGTGAAAATCAAAGCCTAGAGGCTCACATTCCAGTCTTTAAAATGCCACCCAGGTTTCAAGACCCCAGGGAGAGCAGGATGTAATAAGTCAAAGGCCATGTACCGCTATCAGTGTTTTTAATAAGCTACACTGGCCCCAAAGAAAAAACACCGTCCGCAAATGTCACTGTAAACAAAACTTGCGTGCCAAGTAAAGTTTATAGCTGGGACATCAACAAATCCAACAGGGAATGATGGTAATATCCCCCATACACACTACACACGGATATGCTGATGCCTTGCCCCACCACATTCCAGATTAATGGGTAGGGTTAGAAACACTACAAACTACAATAGGCATTTTGTTGTTTGACGGCCGTCAATCATGTGCCATGACACAGGAAACAGAGTTCTTCTTGAAAAAAGCTCTGACAAGTTCAACAGAAGTGCACTCAAGGTGCCATCACTGACAATGCCCTTGGCAGAGATCCACGCTCTGATTGAAAAAAAATTATTACTACAGAGCACACACAGATAGATGTCCTTCTGGAAAAACAAGTAAGGCTTGCCAGTTGGAATGAAGCATATAACACACCTGGTGGTACCATCTTGGCAAAAGCTTTGTTAATTAAAAATTTTTAACTGACTCTCCAAACCAGAACAGTGTGGGAATCTGTGAATTATGATATCTTACCCCCAGGACTATGCAGTATGCACCCACCCCAATGCCATGTTGAGATTACGGCCAAAATACACAAATCCGGGTTGGACACCCCATAACCTTCTCTTTTTCCAGGCTTTGGGGTGGGGTGGCAACGGTAGTCCATGTGGATAAGTTGAAAAAACATGAATAGAATTAAGGAGTAGTATTTCCTTGAACAGGACATCCCACTTACCTACAAATTGAAAGCCAGAAGGACAACAGGCGGGACATTGCGGGACACAGATATAGGATTTTGTGAAAGGGGGGGGAAACATACAAACAAAAAGCACAAGACCCATTGGAAGGGGTTGGGGGGTTTGTATTCTAGATATAATGGGATACAATTCAAGACCTGCGGAAAGCATATTCTCCAGAACCTTAGTTTTTGTATTGAACAACTATGGTTATCAAAAGTGGGGAGGGGGGGGGCGGGGGTGGTGGGGGCACAAGTCAGGGTGACATTTGACAGATATGTGCCTGAATTGTGTTCGACAGACAGAGTATATCGAATCCGTGGGGGTATGAAGATGGTGCAATGCCCAAACAAGTGAGTGTTTATTGTTGTGATGGCATGCCACGCAAACATTGTCTAACAGGTGGGCCTGAGGCAGGCGAGTTCGGCTAGGGATGAACATTGTGATTGGAAGATGGGAAACTGTCTCAAAAACCACATCGAATAATCATTACTGCCCATTTGCCAGATATTCACCCAAAAGTCAGTCTAATGTGCATCAGAACTGATTTGCATTGGATATCATCAGAAAAAAAAATAATTTGATAGATGTTCTCTTGACCTTTCATAGGGGGCGCTGTTTGGAGTAACACAAACAGTGGCTGCAACTGCAAGAATCATTGGTAGGGAACGTGATACTAGGAAGACGAAACAACCCACATAGAAAGTACAAACATGTGATTAGTGATATTCTGCGATGATGCAGGGATCAGGCAAGCCTGGGCTCACGGATACAGTAACACAGGGCGCAGTATCAAACAAATTTGTGCATTAATCATGCAGTAGGGACGATATGCACCATATTCGATTATCGATCGCTGAGTTGGAGATCATGTGACAGAATGCTTGAATCAGACCTGGGAAGTCAGTCATGACTCTAAGGGGGATGAGCCCCAGCTATCAATGCGACAACAAACAAATGTGCGCTACAGTTTCACTCATAATATTCCCGCACACGGTACACATGTCCACCCTAGTGGAATGCTCGGATGAATTTGAAAGTGGGGAATTTCTGCGGGGGTCTGCTACCGTCTAATTTGTAGGTTTCACATGGAAATCCGAGTTATTCTGTGGATGGAGACTAAAGTTGGGCCTAAAAACATGACAGTGTAAATTCAAGGTCACAAGAGGTCAAATTTCTTTTTTCCACAATGCTCCTAACTTTATCGGATTTGAACGAAACTCATTGGATGTGGACTGTTGTTAAGATCTCTAAACAACATGAAGATTATTTCATAGTCACAGGAGGTCAATTTGACATCATTCATGCATTCATCTAATTTGTAGTATTTCAGTCGAAACTCAAAGAACTGCAGAATTGGGAGTTCAAATGGGAACATACATCTAACTTGAGGGGTATTCAAAGGTTAATGAGACCAACTCGATGAATACAAAATTGTTCAATGTGACAATATTCGTAAAATTGCAATTGCACCTCAAGTGGTCCTCAAAATGACAGCCACTTTTCATCACATCACCAATGGACCCGTCACCAGTGCCCAATTGTAGTAGATCCATCCAGTTTTGCTGAAATCTTAGCATCACTGAATAACATACATGTTAGAATCTGTCAAAGGTCTGTCGATGACTGCCTTGTCAGGGATATAGGGGGCAGTCCTTGTAACAAGTCATGACTCGAGGTTTGGGTGAAAAAGTCCTAGGATTTGACAAGAATGGGGTGACTGAATTCCATTGCTCCAGTGACTCGCACCATATTTTGAGTGCATATGACTTGACTCAAACAATTTTGGTGACTGAAAGGGGATGCAGCATATCAACAAAGCAAAACCACCACTAATATGGAGCCAAAGCCTCCCTTCCTACCAGATTTGGCAATGCTGCAATTCATCGATCATTAACATGCGATGTTGACTTTTTTGCGAGTGCCCCCCCAAGGATCCATCCACGCTCTTCATTATTCATGAAGCTGACTTTTCACGTCTCCCTTCGTGAGAGCTGAAGCAAGGGAAGCAAGCCCCGTCCAATTGCCCCATGTGCCTGCCCTAAAAATAATTACGTCTTTCTTTTCTTGCGTGCCAGTGAGAACCTCGCGAGATCAGTTCACCAGCGTGGGTGTCATACTTATTAGGAGTCAAGAAAATGTTGTGACCGATTCTTTTTTTTTATGGTTCAGGTGGTTTTTCCCTTGTTTCAGAGCATGGTCCAAAACATTTCATGTATACCGGGTATCGATGTAGCAAACATGGATTTGTAGTTCATCCTCCTACAATTGCACCTATCTCTTACAAACCCAGTTGATTCCATGGAAGTGTTAGAGTCTTCCTATCCACGACCCAGGTATTTGATGTGGCAACCATGGACGTTGTATTCCTTCTCCTACATGCACATACCTTAACACCATGTGAATATCCACAATCCACACAGCAGTGTTAGTTAGAGCTTCTGACCCAAGACCGGGTATTTGAGTGTCAATGAATGATTTGTAGTTCATTTTCCTCCTAACAATTGCACATCTCTAACACCATGTTGATATCCCCAGTAGCATATGCCGAGATTTTGTCCTTGGGGCGGGGGAGGGGGGAGTGGGGGGGGGGGCGAGCCTAAGTGAAGTACACCCTCATGATGGCCTCACTCCCCTATCGCCAAATAAGTACAACTAATGGGCCCCTAGACACATACTCTGCGAAAGCTCTACTGAACTGCAAAAACCTCGGTCTTTTGTGTTAAAAATTTATTTATCACTGGGGTAATCGTGGGGTTCTTTGCCACCACAACTTTCGGAACATAAAATCAAGTTGTAAAAAACAAGACGCACTTATCCTATCAGGCATGAGTTTTGACAGATTGAATACGGTAGTCAAGGTGTCTATATTCTCTGTCTCAGGCCTGTCATGGGCATCCGCATACGTTAGCAACCGGAAGCATATGGGGAAACTTTTTTCATTTCTGCCTCAAAATATAAAACTTGACTCCTGTTTTTGCTATTCCTCAATTGTTAACTACAGATCCTCTCATTGCCATATCGGAAGGTCTTTCTCAATTGATCTAAAATTCTTTGAAATCTGCAAATTGTCTCTGCGCTATGCACATCTGGATTTTAAAAGGGAAGCAGAGGGGAAGCCAAATAAAACCTAACCTTTTGTTGTGCTGCTTAATCACTGACCACCAACCTTCCTTGTTAAAATTTTGCTCTAAAACTTAATGAGACACCCGCGAATGTTGGTTCTTCTGTTGCTTCCTCAATGACATTGCTGAGGAGCACTTCCTTTACAATGCTCTTCTTTTGTTTTTCTCTTCTGTTACGACTAAAACTTGGTCGGATCAGCTCCCGTGGTATTTGTCGTTCCCACTTTGAGGCAGAAGTATTGGCACTTAATCGGCTTTATCGGTGGAACGCGGGGCTCTGATGTCATTTTCCCACTGGCAGATGGCCATCACCGCACTGTCACCGAATCCGTCAAGCTCTTCGATGGAATCATCCAAATTTCCTCGGGTTACAGAGGGGGGATCTTGGATGCAGGGAGAAGGAATCATGTTGGAACACGGTTGCAAGCAATAGATGCACGGCTTGCAATCCATTGGAGCACCAAGTGCTGACTAGGCCAGTGATTATTGATCTCGACTGAATTAAATTGCAATTAATTTCTAGAAACCACTAACATGCATGTTCCATATATCCAGTAGTATCTTTACGAGGACATCAACCTCAATATAAATCTCCAAGGATTACGATAGCCTTCCAGAGCAAGATACTGGAGACCAACAGTGGAAAACTGCTAATCCCACATGAATTTGGAGTCATTACGAATGTTGGAACAAATTCCTAATGCACCACTTGCTGCACAGCATAACTAATGTAATTTCATGTCTGGTTCAATCAACCTAGAAAGATTTTGTGTAATAAATGTTGAGGGTTGATACCCACTTAAAAATCCTTGGCACTATCTTTGTTTTACTCGAATGATAAAGTAGATCATAACAATTAGGTACCTGTAGACTCAAGTGCTGTCAAGTTTGTGGGGTGCAGCCCAGACCACAAGATGGGTGGATGAAATTACGACACAGAAATAGTGCTACATTTTTTTGGATATGTCCCCTGCATTATTGTCCATAAGCATAATGACAAAAACTTTGGCCATAACAGCATACTGTACATGTAATTCGAAATAAAACTCCCACCACAATGCATATGTGCCAGAAAAAAAAAAATACCCTTATGCTTTCCTTCACCCTTTTTGTCAAGTTTTTTTCTTATCTAATTTTCCAACCAGATGCAAGGTGCACCACACCCATAACAGACCATGGAAAACAGACGGAAATGGTCCGTTAATGTATGAGTCCCGTTAAAAAAACAGTGTAGCTAACTGGTCATCTTTCAATTCAAGAGCAATCCTGCCTTATTAGTGCAACAAGCATTAAGTTTATAGGTGTGTGTAGCACAATCTTTACACAATGGCCATAAATTCCCGCTGAACCCTAAGCTCAGTTAGGCACATTGTATATGCCAATGTTGTGAGCTATTAACCCAATATATGAATATGTTGTCCAATCTGGACTTTTCTTGTCAAGCCGAAGGAGAATTCATTACCAATCCCTTTTATCCTGAAAACCTTTCACTGCCATATGCCTGGGTATCCCTGTAAGACACGTAAAGCAATCAGCCCCGAAGATGTTGAAACATTTAGTTTCTGACCAATGCAAATCACAGGCTCCTCACTCACGAAATGTAAAACAGAGAATTTCAAACGAGGTTTGCCGGGTCCCACACCAGTTAAACATACGGGGGTCTCATTATTGACTTGTGTGTTATGTTGGGTCAATACACACTGCCCATGAGAGTGACACATTTATGGGGATTTATAGTTGGCACAGTTTGACAGTCTGGCGTGTTATGTACTGTAGAATGTATAATTTGTTTACTTTTGGGAAACTGTATTGGGGGCTGAGCAGTTGCTTAAATATTCAAGGAATAGGAACAGTGAATGAGTGTGAAGTTTATGTAACATGGTACATAGGAATTTCATACTGTAGTTTGGCGGGACAAAGTTTTGTTTGTCCAGGACTGACCGGGAACAATGCAAAGCCAATCCTCCACGTTCAGTGTATCAATGATTGCGCTAAGGGAAAATAAGTACATCATACTATGCATCTGCATATGCAACTACCAGTAGGCATAGTTCTGTTTGGCGGGCGTCATCGAAATGTCAAAATTGATGGGGGGTTGTGACAATGTGTGATTAAGGCACTATACACATAGCTACTGTGTAACAGGAAGGCGGGAAGTCTGAACTACTGTTACAAGCATGGGTCTGGCAGATAGTTCAGAAAGAACAAAAAATCAAGAAAGGCTAAGAAATACTACAAAGAACAAGAAGAGAACATGTCCCACTTAGTCACTTGCATTCAGAGTGCCTCTTAAAAATGAAGATGTAGTTTATAAAACAAGGGTGAAAGTGCTTATATACTGAGAATGTTGCCTATTTGAAAATTGGCAATTTATGCAAGCTGCTTCCAATAGAACCTAAGAATAGAACTTGACTTAAGGGACCATATTGATCTCCTGCCACCTCAGCTCCTGGGATTCCATCATATCACACAGCAATCCTAATGCTTGCGGCATATCAGATTTATAATTTTTAGTGTGGGGTGCTAACTATTCCGAACAGTCCGTACTTGTACTTTTGGACTGACTTTCATTACTTTTTTCATATTTCATGTGAGACCTTATTGCGGGACCAACCCGTAGCATTCATCACAGGAAGGGGGGATGTGTCCTTGCAGAGAGGGCCAACGTTTTGTTCCTATCTGGGGAGGGGGCACCAACCACTAGGCTGTTGCGGTGTTCCGGGTTCTACGGTGCCCGGTAAACACCCCGTGTTTTTATAGCAACGAAGCACTCTGTTTTCAAAAGGGTGGAATGAATTGTTGAAAACGGAGCACCAAAAGTTTGTGGTTGTTCAACACGATATGATTTGTCATAGAAATAACTGAATGATCTGCTGAAACTACCGATGCAACACCTTCTTGCGATATATGAATAAATAACAAAAATTTCACTGAAGTTCCCCCAGACGGCGAATTATTACAGGCGAAAATCACTGAATCATTTCTACACACCCACGCATGCCACCAAAAGGGGCCTAGGAAGAACATTCCGATCAGTGCGAATGTTCCGTAAAGATTTGGAATAAGTTTTGGAAAAGTGATGATAAGCACTCCGAAGACTGCATGCGCCAGAATAAACATTTCAAGAGTGAAAAAGTTTCCCTTTCTAACCAGTAACACATATTGTGATGTCTCTGTATATGTGTGAGTTAACGAATCGATCTCTCATAGAACTGCGGAATATGCGAAACCTGTCTTCTGAGCAGGAAACTCACGATGAAAGTGGTAAACAAATCGCTATAATTTTCGGAGCACGCACAGTTAATTAATTCAGAGCAGCCACTGGCTAGACTGTACTGAGTGGTGAGAGGTTGCAGACATTCACAATTTTTGGAGCACCTAAAATGTAATAACTCCAGTGACAGCCACATGTGACCAAACTGACAACAAGGTTCAGAGCTAACGTCAGTTTAGCGCACAAACGCTAGTAAAACACATACTAGTGATCGAACGATCCCAATATCAAGTTTTCTTATGAAAAACGTTCAGCGATATGTGATCAATTGTTTATCACGAATCTGTTTAGAATGGCTTACATCTAAAGGGTGTGGATGCCCACTTCTTTGTAATAGGTTCTCGTGAAAGATTAACTACACGAGACACTAATTGACAAGAATACAAAACCAACTCGGCCATTGGATGTTTCGGTAGAGCCCTATAAATTTCTGCTGAGATATTGTGTGTGTAAGTACGCGCGTGTCTGGGCTGCGCTCGGAAGTCGGGCACCGGTTATACGGTGGTTGTTTTAGGTTTCAGTGGGCGGGAATACTTTGAACTGCCAAACCTCAAACCCCCACCCCAGATATGACACCCAGCCATGTGCCTATCTTCATCGATGCTATTACCAATCATTGAACCAGGGGGGTAACTCGGAAGCTTCATGCCAGCAAACTTTTCATGCCTTCACGCATTTGCAACGTAAAGACCAGGAACTTCAACAAATGTTGATGTGGACTCAAGGGTTGTACTCCTCTGGATGATGGCCACTTGTGTCTGTGAAGTATTGAAGACTTGTTTATGGCACATCATGGGACAAAAACAAACATTGGACACTGCCATATACGACAGCACGTTCAGTAGAAATGTGGGAATACATTGTATCGATTAATGTACTGTATGTGTAGGTCCAGTGAGACTCAATTTAGCAACAACAAATGAAATTTAGTGTCCTCAAAGATTCCACAAGGTTTAGTGAGTCTCTTGAGAAATCCTGTACCCCACCCCCTTCTGTCCTGTAATTTACTCATATCTCGAGGACACCACAATGTGTTCAACTGCTCAATAGTGTTCTCACTAAGGTGTCGGAAATTGCGGGATTCCCGCATACTACGCACCGAAATCCCGCCGAGAAATAAATTTGTGTGGCGGGAATTCCCCGACCGATTTCTCAACCATGGACACAGAATAGTGTGTACAATAGGGTTGCGCGGTTCCTATACCGATCGATAGCTGAGAAGAATTCATGACAACGTACTATGGCAACACACATGCATGTGACTGCTGGTAGTACCGTATTACTAGTAGGAAGGCAGAAATACTTGTAAAAACTACTAATTTCTCCCATGCCGTACTTCTTATATGTAACAAGCCGAACTTTGTGAGGGAACTTGTGCGAAAAAATGAATGGAAGGTACGGTCCCCCTAGATTTGAAAATCCCCCCAAAAAATTCTTGGGAGGGAATTCCCACCCAAAAATTATTCCTTAGCGCTAACACTGTGCTCAATACCAACTCCTTTGACCCAAAAAACAACAAATCTGACTGATGAAAGCAATATGCCATATGTGCACTGGCAGTTTTGTGCGGTTGTATACATGTGTGATGACATGGGGAGTGGGGACCCTCAGGGAACCCCCTAGAGGTCCATGGACCCCACTCACCCCAGGACAGGTTGAATAACAGTTTTCACAATACTGAGCTCCTACCTGGTAGACACTTGAATGAAGAGATTTTCAACATTCCACCATCCATGAGCAAGGAGAAAATGCACTTGACACCTCTTCGCCTTTTTTATGAGAATCCATAAGAGGTTTGGAAGTCGTCACGGTATGGAATGGTGTAAGATGGTTGGATCAGGCATAATTTAGGAGGCGTTCTGCAAATTGCTGGTACAGCATCCGTGTAGTGCTGGAGGCAATATTTGCGTGGGGTGGGAGGCATTTGGTGACATCTTAGCGGAGCAGCACTATCGGCTGGCGCGAAGTCCTAAAAAATATTTGAGAAATTAAACCCTCGGATAATCGGAAGAGGCCTGCAAAAGGTGTTAAAACACTGTCTGACTAGGCACCCCTCCCCCCCCCCAAAGAATCACGCCTGGTATAGCACCTCAAAGTACACCAAGGAAGACCTGGTCTAGGACGGTTGTGGAGTTCTTGGAACAAGAGTCGGATATCTGCCACTCCAATGGATTCCACTCTCTGGACGAGGCCTGGAGGAGCCACCAGAAATAGCCTACCCCCCCCCCCCCCCACCCCTTCCAGGCATTATATACCCCTGATGATACTCACCTTGCCGAGAGCCTTCCTGTCCGGCGCTGTATAGATTCTCTAATTTCTCTAATGAGGTCCTTGACAGTCAGTGTCCCTTCGCCACAGGGCACAATGATCTTGACAGGGCCAAGCACCAGTAACCTTCATGGTCATGCTATGGTCCTACGGGTCACACAAGGCTATGATCTCTGCGGACCACGCTGCTCACTGTGATCTCAAACATTTAGCCATTCTAAGGAAGAATGTAAGAACAATTTTAATTGAGATAATATTGAAATGATTTGCAAAATACAGACAATTGGCCTATTCGAAGATAGACTGCCAAACCATCTCAACAATTCAAAGTGAAGCTGGGCAGTGGGCATACCTTGTGGAGCAAATGAGTTTTCAAAGCATTAAGGTAGAATTCTCCCCATACAGTGATTGCGGATGCGGAGTGCGGTATTTCCATAAAGTACAGTATAATGTATGATGAATTCCACTTGAGTATGGTCTCTCTGTGAAAGTGTTCTCTACTGTCTGCTAATGTCTTTGCAGGGATATAGATATGTTTCCATTGGGGAAGAATTTTTTCCAAATAGAATAGAAACAAGCACTGAATACGCAAAATTACCACTTCAAACAATGTGGCATATCTTCCTCATGAAGCTATTGTATATATTGGATATAGGTTTATGGTCTTCCTGCATCATTCAACAATTATTTGTCTTCATTCACCTAGATATCAACGTACTGTGACAGTACGATTTTCACATCATATCGCTCCCTGTATCTCCACTTACAGTATGAAATCTTACCTTTGGTCTCACCTGTTTACGGAAGGATTTTCAGTGACTGTTTTTACTTCAGTTTCAACAATCCGAATCTGAAATATCAGTGTAGGTTCAGAAAGGGGATATTTATATCAGAATCTATTCTAAAAGCATCCATAGCCAGGGGAGCCGAGAGACTTCAGTTTGCTTCAGGTAGCTCCTAATTCCAACTGAATGTCCACCAGTTTAGAAATGGAAATCTGGACAAACTTAAATTCAGCCTAAATTAAACATATTGTTTAAATCTGAATCAACCTTTTCTGAAGTTTGTTAGAATCAGACAAAATTACAGGATTGCATAATGATGAGCTCAAACAACCAGAACACAAAATTGGCTTATCAACACACCATACAGACTTGAATGATTAATGTGTTCCTGCCCTGGATCTAATCTAAATCAATGCTTAGTAGCCTACAGGTAGGCTACATGCATCATTACCAAACAGTTACAATCGATGTCCGTTTTCCGTTTTATATAGGAGACACCGCGATAAGGGCGAGTGCAGTATATGAACGCCTGAGCAGCCCACAATGGTACAATATCTCCTTCAAGTTTGTTGTAGACATTTCTCACACATGCCACCACATATCTATTAGCACTTCCTCAGGTGGGTCTATACGGCGCAATTTGACATTTTCACAAGACATGTGGATAACGGTGGCAACCATTTGACAAATTAAGGTACCATCTATTGATTATATACTAAATTTCAATACTTTTTTAATAGAAATGCTGTTTTAGTATCAGGATAAAATAGTCAGGAAATATCTTCATCCTTGACCTAGTTACAGTCTTGCAAAAGACCCATGTGATGAACATTACCTTTTCAGCACATGGATTTCTGTGGACTTGTTCTCTTTCAATTCCAAGTTGGAAATATTCTTCTTTTTTCTTGTTTTTGTTTGAGAGGTGTTCAATCGAAGCAATTACAGAATACCACACACTGGGTCTTCATACCAATCCACATACACTAGTCACACACACTGTGTGGCACTCACGCGATCGCCTCTCTGACAATGCAACCCTGGAGAGTGGTGTGTGTATTTGGTGGAATATTCTGGAGCCGAGTTGTATACGTTTTCCCTATATCATTACGCCACACCGGGCTTCAGAGACATAATTTGAAATTTTTACAACTCAAATACATTTGGCAAAACTACTAACAATATTGTCTGAATTTGTTCACTGAACAGTAGAAACTGACGCTATGAGTGAAGATATTTTTAAGATTTATATTTAGCTTAAATTTTTCACATGTTCAATTTTCCAAGGAGCCCCCCTTGCAGAGCATAAAAAAAATTAAGCATTGATGAGAAGCTTGAACTTCATTTCCTCTTAAAATGCAAATCACGTTACCGTTTTCACAAGTCACCATCTGTCAATGGGGGCGCTACCAGAAGCAAAGCAAATGACTCCACGCCGACTACACTTCTGCATGACTGAGCACTCCAGCACAGCATAGGCCTACCTGAAGCTTATCTGCGAGTTCGTATATACCGTACATATGAGTTCCCAACTGGTGAAATGCGTTCTTTCGACCCCAACACTTTCCAATACAGCGGGCTGTTTCGCGGCCATATTAAAACTCCACGGTAGCATTGCAATGCACAGAGTAGTGGTTATGTGAAAAGCCCTCGCTTTTCGACGTTCACGCTGCACTGCACTGATTTGACTGAAATTGCTCCATACGTGTGATATTTTTCCATTCCATTGCATGAATTCAGGTCCCTACCTTCTCACTATTAAAAGTGTTTTTTTCGAATTACCTATTCACATGAACATTTCGGAATGACTTCTGAATTTGCGATTTCTGAATTGTGAGAGATTGAATTGTCTCCATTTGATAACAAGTCGTTGGATTGGAGGTTCATCTGATAATTCCCAAAGTTACCACCACTCAGGTACTGAAAGAACGTGTTTTAACTAGCTACAGTAACGGTAGTCGCTGACTCCGTCGCGACTGTGGCATTCCGGTACCCCTACATCACACGTCGCTGTCGTACACGTACCCAAATTCTGCAGTCTTAGCCTAAGCTATCGTTAGGCTAAAGACAACCCTTAACGACCCATGAAATATTGGCTAAAACCAACCAGAATGCAGTTGTTATGGGCTAAATCTATCACGACTGTGACACGGGCACGCTTAATTGTGATAAGTTGGTGGGTTTCTTCTATTAAAATGTTTAGAATGTCAAAAATAAGTCATAATTGTCCCCACAAACTATGGCTTTCAGACTTTGTTTACAGTTTTAAGTGTCGCTGGAAATTTGACCCATGACCTCAGCAGAATCCGCATATGAGCAGCTCTCTCCCGGGGTAATCATTAGATAAAATGCGGGTACACAAGTGATAGCACTGGCGGAGATTTCTCAGTACGGAACGAAAGGCGGCGGATTCTCGTCGATTTTAAAAGTGAACTTTAAGGCCGATGGGTTTGGTGGATGTTATTTTTAATAGTGTAGGCCTCCGGTAACTTGAACGAGCCGAGCCAAAACCATCCGAGGTCACGCGCTGTGAGCCTTGTCAGCATTTTCAATTGTCTCTACCAGTTTTCTCCACCTGCGGTTCTGCGGCAGTGACAAGAGGGGAGTGCATGCAGGGACGTCGCAGGGGGGTGTTGGGCCCGGGGGGGGGGGGGTCAGGAAAAAAAATGGGCTCACCCCCAAAAAATGGTCAAAGCGACCTTGCAGTTGGAATTTTCGATATCCGGTTGAAATTTATGACATCGTCAGATTGTATATTTGACGACTTTTTGGAGGTCGCCGTCACTGCCCAGTCCACCTTTTCCAACTCAACCAAAATGAATATTTTTCATTCATTAGCAACGGTGAAATACAAATACCACAAAAATTGTAATATTATTGTTGTGTTATCATTATCCAGATAATGCAACAAAAATCGCGTGCTTTCAATTAACACGCATATTTACAACGACCCGTGATTGGATGTCGGTATTGTACAGTTGTATAGCGATCAATGTGTTCTGGTCAAATTTGCATATTAGCTATTGCAATTTTGTAATTCTGCAATGAAATTGAATATACAATAACGTCCTGCCTGGATAGTCAGCTGGAGCAGTGGCGTCGCCAAAAGAGGAGGAAGGGCAGCCTTGGCGGCGTGTTCCCTTTTCCCCCCTCGGACTGACCTCGAAAAACAAATGGAGAATCCAATTGCACAATAACGCTGACATCACACTTGACAACCAGACATTAACTTTATGTTTTTTCAATTGTTTTCAGTTTGTGTTTGAACAAGTCAACATTTAGTAGAAGTTCTGTCTTTTTTTCTCTCACCAAAGTTCCCATCAACACCTACCACTCGTACCGGCAGTCCTCTTCCATAGAATAAATGCTTTTCAAAGTGAAATTGATGTGCAGGTATGACATCATTTCTTACTGCATGCTGGGATGCGTTTCTATCTTGCGCGAAACACATGCACAAACTAATCACAGGGGCTGTACCGCCGTACGAAGTCCGTCTGAACAGTTGTCCTTGTAAGAGCCTCCGTCCCGGTAATCTTCCTCTGGCCTCAACACGATTTGGAACTGCAAACTACATGTAATACGTCGATTCGCATGTTTCTTTCTCCATGTCAACTGCTATACCAGTACTCGAAGTTCCCTCGCTGCTCTTTTCGGGCATGACTTCATTACTGTTGGGACGTAGAGTTGAAATTTGCTATGTCCCAAATTTTTCTGGTGAGATCCTGTTTTCCAAATGTTGTACGGTGAAACCTTTGTGAAAAAATTGCGTGCCTAGCGCGCACTTGTGAGCAGTCTACCCCCATTGAGCACACATTGTTGAACATTCGGTCCAACCATTATAGTCCGGGCAGCGATGAGACCCGAGGTCTGACAAAATGTTCAAATTTTCCACCTCGATTACAAAATTTGTGATCACAAATTGCCTATATTTGAAGCTTGGTACATGCAGCCTAACGCCCGGGAGAGGTATATCTGGCCATCTGGGGGTCGTGCGCAACCAAAATATGCCCTTGTTTCGCTTTGCGCCAACCTATAGTGGCGCTCCCCCTTCGATAGTAGTTTCTTGTGCCTAACTGCAAAATGTCTGTGCGACTGTGTCTGTGCCCCCCTGCCCCCCCCCCCGTATGAAAGTCTGGCGACGCCACTGAGCAGGAGACGTGGACATACGATTGAGGACGCACACCCCCCTCTTATGCCTCTGCATAGACCATTATAGGCATAAAATTATCGAATTACACCAAAAATGCAAAATTCTGGAAAAAGATGAGACGAAAGTAAATTTTTTAATCAAATATCACGAAATTGAGCGAAAGTTTTGGGGCGTCTTCGCCCGCAATATCCTTCGTGTATTCTACTATGCATGATATTCGGGCATTTCTCCACAGATTCACGTCGGGAGTAGCGGGAAACGTGGCAAATAAAATTCAAAAATGAAGTGAATGTTGGAGTGTTGATTGCCCAAATTGCATCCAAGCCCACGGAAATGCACAGTTCTGAATGGACTATATAAATAACCCTTTGGTTAGAGCACCTGGGAGTATATTTTGTATGCCGTTATTACTTGTGTCATCTGTACTTTGACTTGATGCCCCAGTCGCCATCTTCCGTGCATAAGAATGCTAGAGGTTTCTCACAGTCCATGCACATCACGAACCAGTTCTCAGATGAATGGCCTCATTGAACCCATATCTGTGAACTCTCGTTCTCCGTTGATCCATTTTTCACAAAGCTTACAAAACTTCTCAAGAACCCCCCCCCCCCCCTTAAAAAAATGACACGAAGAATGGGAAGGCAAAATGTTCACCTTTCAGTATAGGGGGTATTGTAAGTTCGGAAAAAATGCATCTACCATTGATTTTTTTTCCTTCTTCAACCCCAATCAATACCCTAGGAACTTCTCCGGGGATGGGGGGGGGGAGGGGAGAGGGGTTGGGGTGGGTGATGAGGTATCGTTCAGCCTTCAGGACTGGATGCGTTCCACGTTAGCAATAAACGTTCCCACACTGTTTCGGTAGCCTATACCTGTCGCCTTACCAACTCGGGTGCATCAGGCCATCTTTCTTCGCCCTCAAGAGACGACTTTATGGACGCTTGGAGCCCGACAGTCCGCTTGGGAGAACGCTTGGAGACTGGCAATTTTGGAATAGGGACTCGTTGCCCTAAGGAAATGTGGTGAGTTCCCCACCAAGCCCACCTCATCCTCCTCAAATGGAATGTCGGAAACTATGCAAAATTCCGCGAAAATTGGAAGCCTATAGCTATTCAGACACTTGTTTTACTGTAAAGACTGCAATGTAGCACGAGATTTGCATCTGGGACCCTTACCGGTCACTGAACACAAAGTGGAGGGGACACCCCTATCTGTTCAGCCGAAACTGTTATTTCACCAAATCTTGTCAGTCTGCAGGGTTTGAGGCCAAGGCTCATTTCCCTTGGGTCCCGACCTAAAACCCTAAGCTTCCCTGCCAATAGATGGACCAGTCATAGTAATTACGAGACCCATTCGAAGCCAGGGCTCTACCGTATGGGTGGTAAGAGCCCGTAAAGATACTTCACTATTTCTATCCGGCCGGAAACGCATTGACGGAGGAAGGGGATGGGAAAATCATGGATGCTCAATAGAACGGGAGGAAGACAGACTGGTTTTGCTACCGTTGGTGTAGGTAAACAAAGCAGATGCTGCAGGTTTTAGCCGAGATAGCTGGGGCGTGTCTAACAGACGACCAAGGTGCATCGAGGAAAGCACAATCGCCACGCGTGGACAAATCTTTAACATTTGGCTATTGGCCTCACTATCGTGAAAATGTGTGCATATTCTCGGGCATTATTTTGATTTGTAAAATCGCGTCGATCAGCAGAAAATTTGGCCATTTTTCCATTGATTGCTATGTTTCTGCTCAATTCTTTTTTGTCTCGAAACTTTTCATGTCTCACACCTCAGATTTTTTTTTTGGCCCGCTAGCTCGGCGCCGATATATGCCATACGTCAATTATATAAGCCCACATACTGATGTTCATTATACCTGACCCTGGTTGTTTATCCGTTTGCATACCGGTATCTTCCCGCTTTTAACAAGGACTTTTCGGCGTCACCTGAGGGGAATGGGGGTGTCCCCCTCCCATTTTGAGGATGCTCCATTGATTTTCATTTTGCTTCCCACAGTACTTTTTTTGGCGCGAGGTTCCATTCCCCCCTCACCCACACACACACATTCCGTCATGTTCCCCCCCCCCCCCCACTCCTGAAGATGGATTGACCCTGGATCAGGGAGCAGCACACCCCAGGATCTGAATTTAGACTAAACTCTAGCCATTTTCATGCTATGGGCAATGTTAGGAAAATGGCAGTTGGCTTCCAAGCATTGGCGGGAGGGGGGCATGATCGTGTCCCAAATCCAATTCTTCTCGTGTCCTTCCCATATGTTCGCCGCACTTGTAAAGTCCCTATAAAAATGTTAGGTGTTGCAGAGAAAATAGAAACTTCCTCCTTTGTGGAAAGTGGTAATAGCATACCTCACTGCTATGGCGAGATGCAGTCAAAGGTAAAAAATAGAGCATGTCATAGTACCCACTTGTTGGCAATTCCCATTGGAAAAAACTTGGCATGGTCACATATGATGTGTGTGTGCAATCTATACATAATTGTGTAACTGAGATAGTGTCTGAGAGTGTAATACAAGTATCTCACCCATGTAGTGTATTGGCTCTAACAAATTGTTTGTTTATTTTTTTCCAGTAAGACACGTATCTAGTCATTGCAGAAAATCCCCTCAGATACCATATGCAGTTTCACACAGCGACCACAACTTTCCATTACGCAATCCCCTAAAAATTATCTGCTGACAAATGTCAATGAATAACATTGATTTCCTGTTTCTGTTTCTCCATTTCCATGCGCCTCTTTCTCTCGTCTCTCTTCCTCCCCTAACCCCTCCCCTCCCCCTCTCTACAGCAACCACAGGGATCCACACGCCGATTCAACTTCAAGCCACTGCCGCCACACGCCGAGGGCCTGCAAAGAGAGATAATATCTATTTACAACGTGCCATATCCAGAGCTGGAGCACCCAGCTTTTTTTTTCACAATGATTAGTTTGGAACCCGATGGCCTTCAACGCGGCTGAAACGTGAATAGTCAGAGAGTACATTTAATGTGGATGTGTCTGTTGCGTTTATTTACGTCAATAAATACGAACAGTAAAAACCTAGTTGACACAGTGTCTTACCCAGTCCTCACTCAGCTCTTACTTGTAAACACGGTCGGGAAAGAATAAGTGCAGACAAACTTTAATTCTCCCGAATTCTCTCCCGACGACAGTTTACTGCATTTTACTCATTCTCGAAGGTAAATAAAGTTGAAGGATCATTTGTGCACGTCTCACGAAGGAGGTATGTTTTTTCCAATCTCGAGAACGCCCCCCCCGCCATTTTGGCCGGGATTCGATATTTTTAATGTGTTGATGACAGCGACTGTGACATGTGTAGGGAAACGGAACATACTCAGTCGCGAGTTAGCGACTACAGTACGGTATATACCCGTTCGAAAGAACGCACTCATTTGTAACACTATTTTAAGGACTATGCCTAAGTACTAACAAGTTCCAGAATGCACACATATCACTGATACATCCTACAATTACAAGTCATACTCTACGTTAGTCATGCCCTAACTAAGGGCCAGGCTCAGCAAGCCCTGACAACCGTACGAGTAAACATTTGGTTAGGCCTAACGACTACAGGTATTATTAGACATACGACACGTTAGGATATTTCACTCAGTAAGTTGGATCAAATAAATACCTGGTTTATAGAGGCCTTTAGCAGAATTCAATTAAATCACGGGAGCCCTGGTGATAATAGATTAACGAATCCCCTCGAGTTTCTTTTCCAATCAATTTGATACGATTACGAAGATAGAAATTCATACAGAGGTTTAATCCTGCAGTATTCCACAGTGTAACCCATGATATTCAGCCGCTAGCGATCGCGAATCACTGTGTAGTGGAATCGATGTGTGTACGAGCGCTATACACCTAGCCTACCTGTCGTAGCATCACCAACGCATGTTCACTTCCCACACACACGCATACATACCACATGTCAAAGTCTACACACAATCACCTGCTCACACATCCCACAGTAGCTGCACTGTTCTTTTGATTCCCGCAGCCTGGATGAATATTTCATATTCCTGCATATCGCCATCATCTGTCAATTGTTGCGACATCTCGTAAGTTCCTAGTCGAATGGGCGTAAGGATTTTGTAATACATTGATTTAGTATCTCTAACTATCAAATCAGATTTTGTTTCAAAACCGTTTTGAGTATTCCGCGTTCCCCACGTGGGAGAATATTGTATGCCGGAATATATGGAGGAGATTGATATGATACCGTTCACTCCGAAAGCGAACAATATCCTCCTCACAGCAGATCACATCGGCATTGATTGGTGCAAGACAGATGCCGAGGGCGTTGACTCGAAATCGTGACTCACCGCAGGGAATCCCGTCTCGAACAGGTTGAATGAGATACAATAAAATGAAACTTTTTACTGAATGCTCCGGTTATGTGTCATTGGATGGGACGAAAACAATAATAATCCACCTCATTTCCGATCGATTCTGATACTATGAACTGACCGTTTCATGGACGAGTGTGCGTGATAAACCTGAATTACCGACAACAAAAAACAGAATCTAAAAAAGGATAATAAACTAATAATAATATTGATATAATAATAATAATACTATAATAAAATAATAATATAATAATATAAATATCATAATATTTTCCCATTTAAAAAATTCCAAAGTAATAGCAAATCTCCTTTTGCGCGTACCCGACTACCCGCAAGGGCAGAGGCCCCTTTCGTTGTTCATATCCGACCACGTGCTTAAGGAGCCCCCCCTTACAATTTCAGACCTGTTCCCAATTGTGAGGAAAACATCCTTTTTGTGAACATTTGAAGTGGATTGTTCGTCTGCTAGCGTCCAGCGAATAAGCGACGGCGGAATTTTGAATACGTTCACGCCAAAAATCGTAATGCACACAACCTCGTATATCGGAATCACATCCTTTCAATCTTTTCTATCATTGTATTTGGACGGAAAAAATGCGTGAAATTACCATTTGGTTTCAATTTCTCTAAATTGTGCTGGTGCATTATATTGTTTACCAGATTATTTTAAATTGACTGAACAATCCATCTACTAACAAATTCTGAACTGGTTGAATTCGGCCATCAAACCTCCAAACACATCTCTTCAAAATATTAGAACTTGACACCTGGGCGGCCGGTTCTTCCCATGAGAGGATATGGCCAAAATAAGGTTCCCCCCCTCAACATAATTGTGCATCTATCCGCCCATAGGGAGGATGAGGCTAAATGAGCGGGTTTTTCTCTTGACCCCCCCCCCCCCCACACAACACACACACTGCACACAAGTCACTCACACAAGGCGAATATCTCGGCACCCCAATGAGAACCAGTGCTTATGCACAAGCCGCGTCCCAGACAGTACCAACACAAGCGACTAGCAACACAGAGAAAACCACCACTGAATACCCAGTAACGTACATCTAAAGAGTCTGGGGCAATCTCCGCCCCTTTCTCCGGAAAAGCTCCATCGTGAAGGGGGAGGGGGGGGGTGTAGGGGAAACGAGAGAGTAAAACAGACGGACTGGGGGGGCACACTATGTGGTTATGTGTTGCATCGTTCACAACCTCGTTTTCATAGAATGTATACCAGTTTCATTCCAACTGTTTTTGTCTTTTATTGTTATTTTCACGAACCGACAACGTCTAATTTCAATCTGAAAATACGCTTGCCAGCCATAAGAGTGAGTAATTGCCTAGTTGTGAAAACGCCAAAACTCACCCCCTCCGGTGAAGGTGGGGTCGTCTCACAAATCTTCCTTTATGACAATCCAAAGCTGGGTCGTCATTCTGTTCATGTGACCTTCAACTCCACTATCGATATCGTCTGGTATTTATTATAATTAATGTCAACGCAAATTTCGGCTCCTTATATTGTGGCAAACGCAGGGGCGTAGGCTGGGGTGCGTAGGCACGAGTGGAGTTTCCGGTCCAAAATGGGTTGAAATTTTTCCTCAAATCGAGTAATTAAGCGCAAAAGCTTACTAGGATATCTTTCGGGCAGCTAATCCCATTAAACTAGTATATTCGGAGGCCCCTGATAGCAATGTACATCGTATAAATATCGACCCATATTGTGCATATTTTCAAAGAGTACGCACCCTCCAGCTGTGACGCCCCAGCGCCGCAATGTTTTTATTACCTCCTTTACTACTTCGTGCATTCATCCAAATCGGCTAATCAAATTTCGGTATTTGGACACGCCCCTTTTCCTGGAACACCAACTTCCTGATTTGTTTCACTAATTCTGACGTCGATTGATGAAGACGCGAAATTGATAAGCTTGAACATAATTTTCACAACAAAATTAAAAATGCAAAAAATCCTGACATCTGCATTTTGGCCTCCTCGAAATTGGAATATGTCGCGTCGCTTCATCCATGAGGCTGGAGCTGTCATCCATAATCAAGCCCTAGGGTAAGTGTGGTTTCGCTTAATGTTCTAAGCATATGGAAATTATCCAGTAATTGGTGATACACACGAAGAGGCCCACGGGGACAAAAGGCTGGGCGAAACCTATTCACTGTTGAACAATTTAAATTGATGAGGACAAAACAATAATAGATGAGACCCCCTAGGAAGGTTTTTGGACTGGTCGCCGTTCCCATCGTTTTTGTTCAATTTTGTTTCAATAGTAGACAAATGTGTATTGATTCCTGTAATTTCCTTACCTCTCTGTCCGTGAAGATAACATTACAATAGAACCAGATCGTCATCTACGAGTCGTAAATATTGAAAAAACAATCCAAAGGGAAGGGACAACCCCCGCCATTTTGACCCCTCCCCCAGGACGGCGATATTTCATTCAGCACCCCCCCCCCTCGCCCCGCCCCACAGCTAGACCTTCTAGCCCCTGGCACGGTTTTTTTTGTGCGGCGAGTAGTAGTCTACAAGTCATCATGTCTCACCTTCCGTTCGTCCTTGAATCTCGAGGATACTGGCCACACCCAGTGGGGAGCAAAACGACCAGGAATGGGTTAATGCACAACCTAAAAGAGATGTTTAATATTTTTTCTGATCCAGCTTCACATTGTAGCAAGGGCCTGGTTGCAGCAGCCGTAAAATTGTTCGCTATGGTTGAAAAGTTCGTTCCGTTCTGTTCGTCACGCTCACTCATAACTTCCTAACCGTACATGTCACCGGGTCGAAATTTGGTGGGTGGATGAATCATTAGCTGAGTTCATTTTGTTTGAATAGTGTCTTGGATCTTAAACATCCAATAAATTACTCAATTTTTGTCCCCCACAGCCATTCCCATTGAGCTCTCTGTGAGAGAAGTTTATTTTTCATTACCCATATCTCTCAATAGCAGGCACAGATAGAAGGGGACTTATAAATTATGTCAACAAGTGGAATGAATAGAGGCAATATAGGGGGCTTGCAGGCAGTTCTGTGGGAAAATATGTGATCACCTTCTCATTGTACCAGGTGCTGGCTAGATTCTAGCCCTGTGTGGAACTAATCCATGGTGGAATGAAATTGAGCAATTGGGGACTCAGTCACAGGCGTTCCAAGGGTGTTTCTTCCATGGCACTGCTACAGGCCTCGGAATTATTTGGACGGGACGGGTACCATTCATGTGACTGGGGTTCTACAACAAATATACATTGCTAGGAAGCGTGTGGTGGGTACATGTAAAGAGTATGGTGTACATAATTGCAAATTATAGGCCCATGTGGTAGACTGTTCTAAGGCATTTTTTTTCAAGGTTCATGAAGCGTCGTTTTTTCAAAGTGCAATTAAATGTGAACATGAGACCGATAAAATGTGGAATGGGGAAGAACATGCAGTGTACTCGCCAAAGGAATTTTGCTGTCCGCAGCTGCTGTTTCGGTTTGCGCTTGTTTGCAAATGGCCAGTTCATTGTTCACCAGGCGTTTGCTAGACAGTTTTTGCCTCTTAATACTAGAGCAACGGTGTCATGGTACCCAGAGAACAATTTTTTGTAACTTTTATCACACTACTATGACTTAGAGGATATGATAAGTCAATGCAAATTCAGTTCGGATGCATTGGCGTCACAAGGATGTATGTAGAGGGGGTCGGGAGGCCCATTTTGCGCCCCCAGCAGCTGAACCTACATTCTGTTCTATACGACTTTCTAGACATCCTGCTCCCGGGAGGTATGTGGGAAAGTTGGAAAATAAAGGGACAGCTACAAACCTGTTACCATGGCAATAGCTACCTTACAACCCCCCTGTATGACTGCACTACAGGGGTTACTATTATTACATTCCACATTTTAGATTAATTAGTGACTAATTAATTCGTGACTTCTGTTCTCAAAATCTAATCAGATCGTCTACACCCAATCCTGGAGCGACCCACAAATTTCGTCGCAATCGGCCCATACGGTTCAAGCGACATCCTGCTATCGAGAGAGTGGACATACCCACACTCACACATACACACACACACACACACACACACACACACACACATACACATACGCGCACAACATAGTGATCGCTAAGTCCCTTCCTGACCTTATTCACGAAACAAAAAGCCGCTTGCGTTCTTAACATATCTTCATTTGGCATCAGCTGAACATTGTGTAGCTGCGTCTATTTCAGGTCATACAGGGGCCGAAACGTCAGGTTTGCCCTCAAAAACTTGTCAAGAGGTTTTCCATATTTAGCTTTTTGAACTCTTCGCGCTCAACCTGATGAAATGGCTAGGTTGCTCAGTCGATCCTGACGCATGGGTGACCGAGAACCGTTTTTTCACAGCTCAGCCTTGCTGAAGACCGCTCGCATGAGGCTACTGATATCCCCTGCCCGCATATCGTCGAGCCCTTTGCAGGTTTGGACATAAATTGCCCCCGTACGATACCAGAAAATTGGAAAGCTCTAGTGGGGTCCGGTATTTTGATGTCGCTGCCAGTGCCCTGTCTCGTTCGCAGTAGCATTCTGCAGTTATCAACTTCATGCCAAAGTTTCGGCTCCATCGAATCAATCGCTGTACATTTGTGCTGCTGTTTCGCACTTCTCCTGTAGGGTCCTATTCAGGCTCTTCTGAAGTTATTAGTTGTTTGACGTCCGGTTAAATCAATACAACCGGGCCAGATCCTTTAATCGCTGGAATCTATTGCCCAAGTTTTCCATTGACAGTCTGTCCAAAATTGACATCAGGACACTGTCCATTTCCGCTTCTAGCGTCATCGCATTCGCTTTCTTTCTGTCGACACTGGTGGTCGTCCTGTCATTGTCACACAACCCCATTCCGACAAATCTTTTCACCCTGCTTCAAGTGCACTGTTGCCACTGTGTCTCGTTCCCGTCCTAATCCTTTCCTCAGCATTTGAATATCGCTGCATGCTCGCGAAATTATTTGAGGATCCTGGACCTTTGTTGGTACTACCATCAATGGCAGACTACATTTGGATTCCAAAGGGAAATGAACACTAGAAAGGTGGTAGTGCAGATACTTACTATCGCATTGGCATCACGCCTTGTGTCTGTATTTAGATCTGTGTCAGTGGACGTCTCTTCGAGTAATTCCATGATACCATCCAAACTGTCAGACCTACTTCACAGCCTCGTCGAACTGGCGCTCCACCTATAGTAAATTACAACCTATTTTGGGAAATTATCCTTTTACCAAGAATTATATTGCCTAAAGAGGCATATCGTCTTACAGGCCTAGACAATATTAATGAAACGACTCCGTTTCCACTAGAGGCACGATATAATATCGCCCCAACAGTTATTTAATTTAATTTTTGCATTGACTTGTCATAATGCGATATAATCGATTGATACCGATTTTTAACAATGGCCAATTCTTCGGCGTGACGTCCTGCAAATTTCACGTTGCTTCTCCCACAAGTTGCTGCTGACGACAGTGCTCTTTAATAACTTTGTTCTGGAAAACTTTACTTCTACCAAGCCTGCAACTGCTAAGAACATTTGGGATAGTTGGTTGGCCACTAGGGAGTGTTAACTTCCAAAACAATGAATTAAAAAAGCTTCCTCCCCCTCTTTCCAACCCGTTCTTCCACGATCATCTGCGCGAATGGCATTACTAAATAGGGTATTCGGGACTCACTAAAAAAAAACGGGCGCCCTCCTCTCATTTAAAAAAAAAACCAGGACGCAAACATGTTTTTTTTTTTTTTTACTTTGGTTTTGCCTAACACGACTGTGATTATGACATCTAAAACTGCTCATTGTGCTGAATAGTAACAGGGGAAACAAGTTCAGGGCGTTCCGTGTGAGGGTGCAGATGTCAAAAAAATCTGGAGAATTTCTTTTTCAGCAAAAACAATAATTACAGTCAAAGGAATGTAGGTGTAAGGCCAAGTGCCTATATTTTAGTTATAACTGCTCAATACAAGTTGTAAACATGGCTCAACGGTTAAACTTTTTGTCATTTTCCATCCAATGTACAAGTAATTAAACTCCTGTTATTTGTGGCCACAAATTAACAACAAAGCAAAGAATATGTATACAATACATCTTCTTCACTATTACGATATTAAAGGTAGACTCATGCATAATTTAACCCATGTTTCAATGTGCAACTTGCACACACGTAAGACCATCAAGGTAGGCCCTCCATTGTTCTTACGTTACACACTATTGCTGGACTGAACTTACTAAGTAATGGAAGAACTTGGGCAGCTTCACCCACGGTCTACCATCAGGTGGCTACGCTTCCGGTGCAGAGTCGCACCTTCTGGTACTTATGTGGAATTATAGGGGCCTTGCTCCGGCTCCGGGCAACACTGGTGGCAGCAGTCATATCCGGCTACCTGTGATATTTTTCGCAAAGATCATCATTTTTTCATTGTGACTTGTTGGCTGTCATAATGCGTAGTCTGTGTTTTTCTAGCCTGAGGACTAAATTACAATGCAAATCCATATTAGTAGCAGTTCTGTAAAACTGTACAAAAAGTTGACATCGTCAGTTTCCGCAGTCATTGCGATTTGATTATCCACTCGCCGTGCATGGAGTCCGTGACGACGAATGGTTGTGAATGAGGGTGCATGGAACTAACGTAAGAACCGCTACAAGTCTGTAGCCTTCGAATCATCCTTCGATGCAGCCTTGCAGGATATCAGGCGAGCATAATTATTGAAGCACTGTAAAATTAACAGAAGGGGGATCCATGGGCGGCGAACGGGCGAACTTGGCGAAGTAGCTGTTTCCATTTCCACAAATTGCCCACCTCTTCCGGAGTTTCGGTTAACCATTTTGGTTCATTTGTTTACTATTATTATTTTTACATGTTTGACCCGAAAATCTCGTGCAAGCCTTCCTTCATTTTGCCCCCCCTAGATTGCGTAGAGGGGGCGGCTGCCCCTCCCTGCCCCCCCCCCCCCCTTGTGACGCCACTGTTCGGATGCCATTGGAATGGCTTTTGTGGTGATGTCACACAAAACAACAGCGTCGATTATTTTGAAGAATATGCCGAAACTGATTCGTGATAAAACAGGGTTGATTGTGTTTGCCTCAAGATACAAGCCAGTGAACATTTCTATATGTACTGAAATTCCCTATATGGGGTACCACTGACGGGGCTGTTAAATGTTTTAGGAAAACATGGGTGTTGTTCTTCAGAGCAAACTTTATACTGTGGGCTTCGTCTGTAAAAGTTGTTACTATGCCATTCGAAATATCGGGCGCATACGGAGTTATATATGTAGATGCCTGTAGACTTCCGTACACTTCCTTGTAACATTTTCCGCGTAATCGTTGCCTGAATTCTGCTTGATCGACTTCACCGTGTTCAAAACATCGCCGCTCGTCTGGTACAAGGCCGATATGATCGAATCGCAGCCATTCTGGTGGAACTGCATTGGCTCTCGATACCGCACCGCCTCCGGCCATGGAATTAGAGTATAGTAACTCCATGCTCCGATATGAAATTATGATTCTGACATATGGCACACACTCACTTCTCCCGGGTTTATTATATCCTCACAACACTGTTTTAGTGTTCGGGATATTCTGGTTTGGGGGTGGTAGCCGCCGTCTCCGCCGCCACCGCCGCCGCCGGAAACTTTAAGGCGTTAGCGTTAGCGTTAGCGCAATAACTGTAACGCTTTATCGATGATCGATCTGAAACTTAGTATACATGTTCGTCTTAGCAAAATCTCGAATGAGTTCGGAAGTGGGCGTCACTGTATGTCTGCTGCCCTCTATTCTGCAGGTTTTGAACGAAAAAACAGAGTCGGTCCGATTCACATGAAACTTAGTGGATGGGGACAAAAATGGTCCCGAAAACATTACGTAATTTCAAGGTCACAGAGGTCAATTTGCGTTTTTATTCGAGATTTTTCTAACTTTGTCGGAGTTGAACGAAACTTGGAGAATGTGAATTACAGTTGGTACTGAACAACAGGTAGGGCATTTAAGAGTCACCAAGTCAAATGAACATAAATCTTAATGTGCTTTCCCCAAACGAAGTCCACAAAAACCATTTCTGCGGGGCCTATAAACGTTAGCAGTTTACCCGCCTGCGCCTGTCTCGTTCTTTGGAATGGAGTCAATATCGCGCACCCTATTGGTTCTGTAAAACAGTAAATCTTCGTGTATGCAAGAGCGATACTGCATAACCGAGTGGTTGGCGCAGTTGGTAGAGCGTCGGCATTCCAAATGGGGTCAAATCCCGGTAGGGCCCCCCATTACACATCAAACTGAAAAATGGACCTGTTGCCTTCTCGCTGGGCGCTCAGCACAAGGGATCAGAGCAGGAAAGAAGAGGAAAAACAATTTGCAAATTGCCGTCTGGCATTACCCCCAGGAGTACCGCCAAAGAGGCATTGCGTTATTCCGTGTGTAGTGAACGATTCGCTTAATATGGGAGTTCCAGTTCTGCACCCTTGGTGGTTCGATCCTCGGCAAGTATAAAGTCGCGTTTCCATGTACGTGGGCGGCGGGCGGACGGGAGGGCGGACACGCGGACAACGTGAGTGACCCGTTTCCGTGCACGCGGACGGGCGTTTTCTCGAAATCACGCACCTAGTGTGTATATGCGCTATATAAGAACCGTGTAACCTACTATTATTATTGCTATTTTTGTTATTATATTGTTATTATTATTATTATTATTATTATTATTCATCAAACACCAGACGCATAGGCCTACTAGTGTTTAGACCCAAACACCGGTGTTTAGTTTCTTAGAACAATTGTTCTAAATGTCAACAATCGATAGCGTCTAAAAAATGCGACTAAAACTTCACAATTGCCAGGTTTTGGAGATTTAATTAGCATAAAACTGACACGCAAGGTTAAACATGCAATATGTGTTCAAATAGGTGTTCGGCCGTTAAAAGGGAGAGAACTTGTATAAGATCTCATTACGAGTGTTGAAACAGTTAGGAGTGTTGCTTGGAACATGATTTGAACATAACATTGTTCTCTACTCTGCCCTATCGGGCCTACAAACCAGTAAGATTGCGGGGACATCCCTCGGGGTGAAATCGATTACGAAATCCACGCGGGACACGCGGGCCCGGGGCGGGCGGGAAAAAATCCGCTACAATTGAACGATTCGAGAAAACGCCCGCCCGCCCGCGTGCATGGAAACGGCTCCATTGAAAATAACAATGAGAGATTTTGGGGACGCCCGCCCGCCCGCCCGCCCGCTTGGAAACGCGGCTCACCATGAAAAAATACGCCTTAGGCTGGGATTCCATAGATGCGTATGCGTATCCGGGCTGGATGTGAAAATCACATATTTACGAAAACGAACGTTTGTTTCAAAAGAGAAAACACTATAAGAGTATTCGAAAAGACCACAAAAAGGCAGCAGACCATACAGATTGTCGTTGCTTGGCTTTCTAGGGAAGATATTCAATAGAATTCATTCGCTGTGCTACGCATCCGCATACGCATTGGTACATGTGCTTATTTCGCCTATTCAGCGTTGGTTTGCCTTCATTTAAGAATTGTGTCTTCTGTGGAACAATATCATCTTTGGGCAAACTAACTAGAACATATTCAAACACTAGCCCCGCTCAGTTTCACGTAAATTGGCGATTTTTCACATACGCATACGCATCTATGAATCCTAGCCTTAGGCTGGGATTCCATGGATGCGTAGCGTACGTGGAAAATCGCCAATTTACGTGAACGAGTCGGGGGCTAGTGTTTGAATATGGTCTATTTAGCTTGCACAGGATAGATATGGGTTTCACAGAATCCCAAAAAATCTAACACTATCAGGAAGGCAAACCACGCTGAATGCAAATAAGCACATTTATCAATGCGTATGCAGATGCGTATCACCGCGAATGAATTATATGGAATATCTTCTTAAAAAGCCAAGCAACGACAATATGCATGGGCTGCATTTTTATGGTCTTTTCGCATACACTTATAGTGTTCTCCCTTCTGAAACAAAACGTTCGTTTTTCCGTAAATATGTGGTTTTCACATTCAGCCCGGATACTCATACCGTACAATTGGAATCCCAGCCTTATGGGAACAGGGTAGAATAACAGGAAAGAGGAACTTCAGTACACGCAAGCGTCCTCTCTCCAGGCAGCAGAAACATTAACAATTGAGACATATTTTCTACTAATCGTTAATCGTATACCGCCGCAAGAATTGGTGGAAATATGAAAATATTTTTCGGCTCTGTAATATTGTCGGTATCTTTTTTCTTCCAATGGTGAGATATGGAGACGCAGTCCGACCTTCATAAGATTTCAGTGTGTTTCCGCTAGTTTTGGAAATCTATCATATATCCGCAATTCGGCTACTCCGAGTCTGAGCTGCTTCAAGAGTAGGCCTAGCCTCGACTGGAGACGAATCTTCTTCATAAATCTGATTCGTAGGTTCTCATTTGGTTTACTCCTTCGCATAGGTGTTAGTTGTCAGGTTGTACAGCGCTGATAGCAGTCCATGATTGATTAGACACTATAAAATGACCGTATTGAATTGTTTCATTCAATATTCGACGGGGAATTTGAAACAATTCCCCACTTTCAACTGAGGCAACGACCTTCTATAAAAGATGATCTTCGCCAGGTCGATGATCATTGGCCGCAGTGTCAGAAATATGATACCTTCTAATTAATACATTAGACGTTTTATCGGCACTTGGGTCTAATATTACTAAGATCGCTGTATACCATCACTATTCCATCCGTGCCGTCGGTCGGGTGGGATTTATTGAGTCCCATTCCGAAAGCGCCCACTCTTATCACTCATGTAAATTTACGTTCATCGGAGATTACGGTGTTTCAATCACTAATTTTATGTGTAAGGGTATTTTCGAACGACAAATTATTCTCCCACCTGACTGGTTTTGATTTATCAACGCCAGTTCGTCACTCCAGATATGACCGACATGACCCGGGACTATCCCCAACTGCGACGGTAGCCAGTTTTAATAATTTACGCAGAGAGCAAATTATTGAGGTGTATGATCCCCATTTTTCATTTTGTTAATTCTCTTAAGTTCATGACGGAATCGATGCCGCGTTGTTCCCAAGTACGCGCCTCGTATTTGCCCCCCCCCCCCGGGGCCCTGCCTGAATTACTTTTGCATTAATATGATAAGCCTCATTCAGTAAAATCGAGTTTAGGAGTCGGCAAATATTTAATTCAATGGCTTTTAACACCCTTATCAAAATGTCGCAGGATCCAAGGAATATGCATTACTAGTGGAATTTGGAATACTTTCCTGTGGACTATACGGAGGGGGGGGGGGGGGGTGATCTCCGGCTAGGAACCTGACATGTGTAGGCGGGTAAACCGCACGTGTATAGCCCAGCGTTTGAGCATCCATTGGGGAGAAGTACGTACACCCCATAAGACCCCCCTTTTGGTCAGAACCAAGATAAAACTTCACCACCAAGTTTTGTTATGTAATCCATGAAGTAACTAGGCACATGAATTATGCACAGTTGACGCACGATGGCTTTGGAATGACTTCTACCTTTGTTAGGATAACTGTAGCTCTCATCCACCAGTTTCGTTCAAATCTGACAAGGTTAGAAATCGCATAATTTCGCACAATTGCCTCCGATGACCTTGAATGACCTCCAATTTTTTTCGGGATCAACTCTAAGTCCCTCACATCCACCAAGTTTTCGTTCAAATCTACCATTTGGAAAAATCTCATAAATTCCGCAAATTTTGCCCTTCCGTGACCTTGAATTGAACCTCCACATTTTTCGGGATCAACTATAGTCCCCTACCCACCAGTTTCGTTCAAATCCGACTAACTGTGGAAATTTCGTCATAAATTATGCAAATTAGGGCCCCCCGTAATTGCCAGTGATGCCCACTTTCCGAACTAATCCGAGATTTTCACTAGGGCGGTCCTTTACCAAGTTTCAGATCAATCGATCAAGTGTTAGAGAGTTTTGTGCTAACGCCTGAAGTGTCCGGCAGCGGGGCTGGGAGGGCGGCGGCGGTGCTGTGGCGCGGCGGCTACACACCAAAACAATAATATCCCGCGACACTTCAGGGTCGCCCGGGAATAATGACATGTATTAGGCATTACAATGCGGGGGCCAAGGTTCACGAACAGTCTCCCTAATAACGTATAGGTGAAAATCCAGGCAGGAAACGACCCAACTTTTAGCAGTTCAACCCAGTGGGATTTCGACATAGGTATAGCGTTGCTTCAACTTTGTTTCTTTCTCTTTTTTTTCATCGAGAACCCGGGTAAATCTACCAAAATACGATATCACTTTCCTATACTACGAAATTCTAGCAACTTTGTGAGATCCGGAAGAGTTTTCCTCCCTGACTCCCCTAATTGTAAGTGTTCGTACGGTCTATAAGAGCAGACCTGTTTTCACGGGGAAAAAAATACCGTATGGCTACTCCAGCCGTAGTATGCCCCTGTTATGGGCCGCGGTTGAGAAACTCTACGTGACAAGCCAACGAAACAGAGTTAATTCCCGTTCAGTCACTGGTATTTCCGAGAGAAAGTATAGAGTAATACATTTTGCTTGAAGCGCTTTCCCGACCAATATGAGGGGGTAATCAATGCACACAACTGCCATAATGTCTTCAGAGAACAGTCCTCAGACGGGACACCGTACTCCCTAGTTCACGCGCGACTCGTATAGTTAAATCGCAGTGAGCAAGTAAAGAAGACTTCGATAGACCCGGAGATTCCTCAATACAAAGCCTATTGGTAGATCCTTGTACTGTTGTAAATGTAACGCTATGGAAGGGGCAGCAAGTGAAATCAATACGAGGTGAATGTAAAAATGAGTACAATTTGAAAACTTACAAAACTTGTTCCATATCAAAGATTTATATCAATAATGATATAGGCGTACACCTATATGTCTTCACGTCGTTTTTCTGTTATTGAGGCGGCAAATTGCAACATTTACAATTGTAGGTCAATGGGCGGGAAATTGGCATTCGTCCAAAGGAGGAATACATCAACGAAACATTAGCTAGAACCGCCGAAGTTGGGGTTGGGGTCTAGGGTAATTTCGTTATGTCAATCTCACTTAATCTGTGTCAGTTCAAAAAAAAGCTGTTACAATGTCTTATTTTTACAGGGACGGATACAGGTTTTCCAAAGGGGGGGAGGATGGCATCCGTGCTGTGATTCTAGTGAAGACCATTCCCTATGTGCGCGCAGCGCACATCACGTCCCTTCGGAGTCCAGGACCCGCCTTATGGCCCTGGAAGCTGTCGTATTATAGATGCCTTCTAGTGCAATCTGAGGTGCATTTGGGAACATTTCATCGTGACTTTGATTGTGATTCTATAGCCTTACTTGGAACGCCGCCATCGTCAAGTGATGTTCGATGGAGCGAGACCTTGACGACATCGACTCGTCGCCGCTGCGAGTATGCACACCTCTGCCACGTGTCTCATTCGTTATTCTCAGGAGCGAGAGCGTCTCTTGCTTTATAGTTTCGTTTCCATATTACTAGGGAACACTATGAAAGCACTGTTTATGCGCAATGGTATGCATTGGCCTCTTACCCTGTGGTCGCAGCAGATGTATATACCGGCTTTCAATTTACGAGTTCTTAAGACAATTACGCGAAGGGAGTACTCTCATTCAGCGTCCGACGGGCCTCCATTAAGCAATACAGTGATACACTGCTCATATGTAGAAATACACAATTAGTTTACCATTCACCTGTAGTTACGAATGTCTTCACACCGCGTGTTATTATTAAGCGGCATTTTAGCGTTTGTCCGATGTCGTCGCACATATCTATGGAATAATTATTATTCATTATTATGTCATCGACATTGCAGCAGGACGTACGATGAATAAGGATGCCGAGGGTAATCCTTATGTACAACCATCCCCGAGGTATAACATCTTCTCTTGAGCTTTTGATCCTATTCTAGCTGGCACGGTGAAGCGTTGTTGACGGTTTTCGAAACGAGCAAAGTCAAACGTTTGTTTAAACAGGTCCTACAGACTGTAGAGGTAGCAGAGTTCTGTCTTTAAGCAAGTGGTACACGATATCAAAACCCACTGGACGTTCGATTTTACGACTTCTCGTGGACATTAAAATCAAGAATTTCAACTATGATTTGTGCGAAGTCCGCCCAGTCTATTATATACCGCATTGCTCCTGCTGGAACCGCGGCTCAAAGTCCCTTAATTATGAAATATTGTTAAACGGTATTCCAACCCCCACCCCCGAGGAGTGAATTGAATTACTAACCGGCAGTGCCTGGATGCTGAATGGGTATCCACGGTTACTATAAACAACCCACCTTGTTACTTTGATGATAACGCTGTTAATCTGACGAGGGTCATCACATTAGGCTATTTCAAGGACTGATAAAATTCGGGTCTCCTTGATGTTATCTGTTGCAATATCCTGAATATTACGCGCCTACATTAACCCTGTTTGGGAAATAATTTTGCATTTTCACTTAGCCCCTCAGTAGAGCGGGGTCTGAGAGGAGGGCTCCCCTCCCCCGTGACTGCATAAATAAATTCCTCTGTCTTTGGTAAGACCTTTACCCTTTTTCAACTGTCAGCAAAGTCACTATTGTTATATCACTATCATCAAATAACCTGGATGTTTATTATTAGGCTCATATTTTGTAATTATATTCTTGCATTTTCTGTGAAAGAGGCTTAAAACTTCTGTATTACTCCTAGCGTTCTTTATTGCCCCAAGTTACTTTGAGATTAGCTTAAATTGCGCGAAAAACAAATTGAGTTTGAAACCACTTAGAGCATTATAATGTTTCGACATAGACCTTTCATCTCCCTATAAGTTTGAAAGACGATACTCTGCATGCTAACTTTGAGTTGTTAAAAAAGACGAATACATACCCCGTCCGATGGAAAACCTTGATTACACCTGAAACGGAATTTATTCAGACAACCAATCTGTCAATTCGCGCATACCGAGAGAAGAATATTTCCATTGACAACGTCGTAACCTGACGCGATTGGAATGTCCTCCAATTATAAGTCTTATATTCGAATGAACATCGACGCATAATCCGACCATAACTCATCGGTCGGGCAAATGCAAACGTCAACACCGTATATCTCCATCAATAGTACGTGCCATAAACGAATCAGACGGACTATCGGGTTTCTCGGCTGCAATGTCCCTCAAAAAGCGACGAAAAATGACATGCATTCTTTACTTTGAGTCCGTGTTTGGAGTTGACTTTTGTCCTGTTACATTCTGTTCATGGGGTACGTCCGGGTATACATGTGGTCCTGAACTGCGGTCGGGGAGGGGGGGGGGGAGTGGGTACTCAATAGTCAGCGTTCCCGATGGAAGGACCTTTGCAGCCCCTGTCTCCCCGCCCTGGAATAGCCATAGGGTGTAATGGCCCCTTTCTCGTGTAACATTATGTTCGATAAACTGATCTTGACGGTTTCGAGTCATCACGGCCAGCACTCGGCCTATTGCAGTCCGACATCGATAGTATCGTACCATTAATTTGCCAATGCAAAATTGTTATGATACACCGTGTGAAGATTCATTGTGGTGATGCCATGTGAGCGGCACCGTCCAACAAGAGGCTTATCCACAATTTTTTTTTTTTTTTTTTTGGGGGGGGGGGGGACGCCGATTACTATCCGTGAGAGTAGCGACAAATGGGTTGGCACGCAGCGCACAAAACAATACTTGTTAGCTGTTTTTTGGTAATTCAGAGATCGCCGGAAACCCTACATACTGGCATAAATAACACACACTCGGTTGAGACTGACGTACTTGCTCGTAGTGAAATGGCACACAAACAAGAATGACCTCTGCAATAACTAGAAAACCAGTTTGTTGAATTCAAATGTAATAGTCGGGTGCTCCCTCCAGGACCGTTGCTAGAGTCACATGCTTGGAGATCTATGTCAATGTCCCAAATTCCTTAATTTATTTTCAACGATGCCAGCACACCAGTTTCAAGCATTTACGAAAACATCAAGAACCCCAAAGGCCGATGGTATTGTAACAGATTCGCTTTAAACTGGTAGGGGAAGACATATCAAAACCCACGCACCAAATTTGGAGATTCTTGTTGAGATATTTCAATCTAATTTTGAGAATTTGGGGAATCTATGACATCACGGGGGGGGGGATTCACAGGGCCCGCCTATTAGACCATATTACACAGTAATGCGTTTTGGCGCATTTATTTGCACCATGATAATAGAAAGACGAAAAGGTGTTTATTTAGAAATTAATAAGATTCTTTCTCAATATTCGGTGAACGATTTTGGTCCCATCTATAGTTAGTTCGGTACACGATTTTCAAAATTACATGTTGGAACTGTATTATATATAGGGGATCCTGTTCCCCCGCCCCGTGATGTCGCAAATTTTGCATTAACTCCTGATGAACTCCGCCCCTGACCACCACAGTTCCGCGAGTGCATGCCACAGCCTCTTGTTCAAACTAGCCATGAGTTCACATCACTGCGTTACATTTATAGTGGTAGGTATATAGGTGGCTGCTTAATTATTACAACCACAAGCACCATCACGTTCCGTTACATTCCGACACATGTTGGACGAGATTCCAACCTATTTCTTCTACTCATATCCCTCACCACTATCACGCCAGCCATTGCGTGGGCAGAAAGGCGTTCCGGCGAATCGTAGCATAACATTACCCCCTCCAGTTCCCCATCACTCGTCCGCGATTTTATAATACGTCCTGGGTCAGCCGTCGGATTCCGTCCTGCGATCAAGTTTGACATACTCGGAACACATGAAGGGGCTGCCATATGCTAATCGTTAATACTAATAATACGTGGGGAACTATCTGAATCAGTGAGCCGACCCGACGGGGTCTAACATAGCACTGGTTTCTCAATCAATATGTGGGGTGGTCGATATGCTCTCTGAACTCGCTGAAGCTGACCGACAAATTACCTCATTCCTCCGTCGCTCAAATGATCCAAGATTTGTTTAGACAAGAAAGGATACTCGACTAGTGGTCATACAGAGTTACAGACCAAAATCGAACTCGGTCAAATCGACGACGTTTTGTATATCTTCAAGTCAAAACAGTCGAGTCACCCTAAACTAATTACTATATATTCGTTCAGATCGTTTCTTTGCTTAATTCGTTCGTTGCATTGGCCAAGAACCACTTGTTTTTTTCATGGTATGAAATCGGATGAGGGATTGCCGGAGGAGTCGTGATGCCCTCCAGGTCGTCGCCTCTTATTAGCCGGGTGAGGAAATTACAACATTTGTCTAATCCTTACGGTTTCCAGCACGCATAATATTTGTGTTTAACGGTTCCTGAGCGCGGTGTTCGATTTGTCAACACAGGCTTCGCGAAAGTAGGCGCCACCCTATCTTGTTACGGAAGCTGTCATCAGCCATGCATGTAACAGCAAGTTGTTTAGAGGATTGACGACGCGAGATAAAGATGACACTGAGTACATTTTGTTTACGATTGTGTCAAGCTCATGAAACCGGCGGCCGTGCTCGAGAGATAGGCGAGACGTGCCCATATAACAAAGCCATCATGTAGGCCTGCATTACCTCCTGAACATCACACACGCAACACACACACACACACGAGCGCGATGCACACACACGCAAAGTACGCTAGTATTGTACACACACTGCCCCCCCCAACAAAAGAGCACCCACACACGGACGCAAAACATGATAATACACATATTATCACACACACATGGCAGTCCAATTTTCGTCAGAAAATAAATAAAGATCAGTTCTGGGCGCACGAAATTTATGGCGTTTTCAGGTATTTGCGTTTGATTCTAAACTTGGCTTTAGTTAATATCTTTATCATTTTGTATTTATCCCTGTAAGGAAAAAATCTATTTTCATAGCAATCAGGACCATTAGAGTTCCTGACAACAAGTGCCCCCGACAGCCGTTCCTTATAACTGTCTGTCTTCGAAGCAGGGGATAGCCAAGTTACTACGGTAGAAAAAAAAAAACAAGGTGGAGAGCGCAACCCCCCGTGGTGAAGGGAAAAGTAGCGCGGGGTTACGATGAAATAAGAGAAACTTTTGCTCGTAGTCATTTTTTCTTCGACCCCGACATACAACTTAGGGCAGGGCACGAGCATTAGGTTGCGAGATGGTGATTGGGGCAGTACGGTTTTTCCAGGGAATAAAAAGGAGGCCTAAGGAATCGGAGGGAGGTATTGATTTATCAATAATAGTTAGGGTTGTGGACGGAAGTGGGGATCTGTCAGTAACCACAGGAATTACACACCGGACTCTCCGAACATAACCCAGCAACAAGATTACGAAAATGGATATTTAAAGCATGGTTCCGCAAATTTGAAAATGCTTTTAGGCCTATCAATCCGATTTGATATGATTCCTACGGGTTCAGGAAGCCAATAGTTCATCTGGGGACACGGGGCCGCTGATCGTGGATGAGCACCGGCGATACCTCGCCTCCACTTCTCGACTAGTGGTCAGATTTTAACGAGGAAGGGGGTGTATCAGCCAATCCCAACTGCTCCCGGGACCCATTTTACGTCCATCCGAAAGACTATCAGTGAACTCCAGGACCAACCCACTTTCTCGGGGACCTGAAGGAGAGGAAGTTCAAGTTCAAACGCGACTCCGCTCGCAACCGACCGACGAGACTTACGGCAAATATCCTCTAACAAACCCCAGAAAACCACTGCATTACAGTGAACCATGAAGTGGAGACCAAGACTCGCCATCGCAGCTGCGAAGGTAAGCCACCAGGGAAATCGTCCGGTGACTGCTGGAACTTGAATTCAAACTTTTGGTTGTAGGTGTCACTGATGCCACTCTACCATTTTCCGCCCAATTCGATATACCGTGTTTCTTAATTTAACTAATCAAACTAATTTGGGACTAATTGAACTAATTTGCGTTATTTGACAATTGTAACCTGAAAGTGACAATCCTGAACACACTGTTTTGACTATTCACACGCCGGATTCCCCGCATGAGGGTTCGGGTTCGAGGAAATATGGAAAGCAAGGTTTACCAGTTTACTCCCATGAGGGAAAGGTCGGGTGTTCCCAATGACAAGACGAATAAACAGAAATGAATGGCTATAGGCTACCGTGCATACTGGGTATACTCGCGTCACATGAGTACACTGCACTGCCGAGAGACTTGTCTTGGGAGGGAGGGGGGGGGGGAGGTCGGAACCCAAGGAAAGTGCGCCCCCATAAATAGCCTCACCCTCCCTCTTGAAGTACGATTTATGGGTTCGTAGGACACATGCTGCTGATTTGACTCTTCATCCTCAGTACAACCCTACCAGTTGTAAAAGAACCAGAATGTTTTTTTCCTCTAATAGGACCAACATCCCTTTTATTTTCCGTGAGCATTTCGGTGAATTGTAAGCCAAATGAATTTATGAAATGAAAGCCAGTCAGTTAGTCTAGCAGTCAACGCTGACTGCGATATCAAATCTTTCCTCTTTCCCAATTGTCTTGAGAATGCCTACGTCTATCAGATAAATTGATTTCACTAAACTCACCTACGAGTGTTTTTATTTTTAACCTACTGTTGTCAAAATCGGAAGAAATCTCCATCTTTATATCAGTTATGATAGACTCCGGCAGAATTTAATTATTCATACAAGTTACCAATACAAAAGACAAAACGCATGCTCGAAGCTACGGCTGAGCTCGCTCTATTTTGGGGGGAACCATATTCTTGATAACTTCGCTTTTTTGGTATTAAATTGAACAGGAAAGAGGGCTGATGATTCCGGAAAACCATTCAAACCCAAATCAGAGGTATTCTCTACCCTAAAAGTTACCCAGAATCAACTCAATCAATATACCCTCAAGTTCGTGGTGCATTCTGGGAGGAATAATATGAATCCCAATTTTTTTTGTCAAGCGAAGTCCTCCAGACTATATAGGCCTATGTCAGTATCCGAGAATTGCTAGCATTGGCTCTCCCATGTAGCCTGCTTCAAGCAGGCTAGGTGAGGACTTACCAACTGCTTACACAGTCTGACAGCAATATTTTTGTCAAGAAAACTACGTTACGAAAGTTACGTTTAATCAAGCCGAGAATCCAACCACCTTTCCAGCAGGTGGAACAAACTAATAACTTCTAGAAAGATATATCTTACTTGATTGCACACCCAAATAGACGAGTATTTTGTTACAAGGTGCTGTACAGTGCTCACAAGCTCTTCTGTACATACATACATACATACATACATACATACATACATACATACATACTACATACATACATACATACATACATACATACATACATACATACAATTAGTTTCCTGTAAATTTCATTTTTTTTTTTTTTTTCCATCTCAGGAATGAACATCAGATACATGAGGATGATGATAACAGGCGGATAACATACAATGCAATAATAATGATTTCAAAGAACTATTTTCACTTCTTCATGGGTCTGATTTTCTGTTCCTTCGAGGTCCTCTAGTATGGAATATTTTTCTAAAATCCATGGTGTATACAGATATATATTAACCTATGGTGATTAATTCCCTGCTAGTGCCACCACCCGGGGTTACCCCCCCCCCCCCCTCCCTAGCTGACTCAACCACTCAGAGTAAAAATAGGGACGTACCGTAATCCATATGAGTTTTTCTTCAAGTCGTACGTCTTCCAGGTGTTTGGAGAACTACACAATGATGGAGGGGGTATAAAGACGACAACGTCTTAGACCTGAAGTATTATGTCTAGCGAGTCAAATGCTCTGAATTTGGGCTACTACTCTTGCCGTATTTTGGATACATAACGGATTCGGAGTTCAACAACTGTATTGACGCCCTCCACCGACATAGCCCTGCATATTTCATGCGATCAACAAGATCCCAGCGTCTAGGCTAGGTTGTTTTTAACGAATACCTCTGAGTAGGATTCTCCTGAGTGACAAAATAAAAAGAAATAGGCTACAATTGAACAGTTGAAGTAATGAACAAAACGAAAGTAACGAAGGTTCCATACCTCAGCGATATTTCGATGGAACAATGGTATAATACAAGTTGTCTGTCCAGACCAAGCTTTCTTAGAGGAAGGCAAAATGTAGATTAATACTGGAATTAAATTTGAACTTTCAAAATGAAAAGACCGGTCGATATCCAGAATATTTGTCTAGAAACCATATCCAGCACAGATAAAGACTATCGTCCAGAGCAATTGGATGACGCAACCTTACAAATAGGCTATGAAAGCCCGACTAAGTATAATTTTTCGTCGTACGAACTACAAGACCTTTGGGTGCTTGGTGTCTACCGGGTCCTGATGGAGGCGGGCGGGGAGTTACTCGAGCAAAAACTTCCCCCGAGTACCGAAACTTCACAATACTTGGAATTGTTCGGCGAACTCTCTGAAAATCAGATACGAGCATCGCCGGAGGGCATCCGGCGATAGTGGTCGTATGGGATTAGCAAAATCCGGGAGTTATACGGATTTTAGCTTGTGGCTTTCCTGATCTGATCAGGAGTTGAGAGAAGGCAATGTGCTGCTATTATTTTTTATTCCTCGCCGAAGGCAAAATGAGAAGGTCTGTGCAGTCATGCTGGCTTATGCATGTTTTTTAATGCCAATAGCCGTAGTTCTTATATAGCGCACAAATCCAGCTAGCAGCTGCTGCTGCGAGGCGTTTCAAAACATTACCCCAGCCCAGATCATTGAAACACATTGTACACACTCGGAAAATCTCGGGAGTATATGGCAGCAGCTATATCAGCGCCGGTCTCCATGTATACACCTAGGTGGAGAGAAGCAGTTTGAGATTAATACCATACTCAAAGGTATGCCTACTTCGTGGACCCGAACCTTCAACCTCTGGATTACGGGCTCGAAGGTTTAACCGCTAGGCCACTCGCGCTCATTTTGTGTGTGTATGTGACGCTCATAGTGAGCACAATATTTTGGGAACGCAAACATAAATCAGAGTCAAACTGAGCACGCAGATCGCAGATATGGACAGGAAGAACTCTTTTGTACCTCTGTTTCGATACTAGGTTTGTCATCGGAGAAGATCATTCCCTTATGCCTATGGCGAGGTCAATGATGATCGCGACAGTGGTGACAGTGATTATGGTAATAACGCAGATCAGTGATGACGATGATAATGATGATCAGAATGATGCTGATAGTGACGATGACGAGAATGATGGTGATGGCGACGATGGCGACGATGACGATAATGATGATGATGACGATGATGACGATGGTGATGATGATGATGATGACGATTATGATGATGATGATGATGACGATTATGACGATGATGATGATGATTGATGATGATGGTGGTGATGATGATGACGATGATGATGATGATGATTGATGGTGGTGATGATGATGGACGATTATGACGATGATGGTGATGATGATGATGATGGTGGTGATGATGATGACGATTATGACGATGATGATGATGGTGGTGATGGTGGTGATGATGATGCCGATTATGACGATGATGATGATGATGATGATGGTGGTGATGATGACGATTATGACGATGATGATGATGGTGGTGATGATGATGATGATGATGATGACGATTATGACGATGATGATGATGATTGATGATGATGGTGGTGATGATGATGCCGATTATGACGATGATGATGATGATGGTGGTTATGATGATGACGATTATGATGATGATGATGATGGTGGTGATGATGATGACGATTATGACGATGATGATGATGATGATGGTGGTGATGATGACGATTATGACGATGATGATGATGATGACGATGGTGATGATGATGGTGGTGATGATGATGATGACGATGATGGTGATGGCGACGGTGGTGATGATGACGATAATGATGATGATGACGATGATGACGATGGTGATGATGATGATGATGACGATTATGACGATGATGGTGATGATGATGGTGGTGATGATGATGATGATGATGGTGGTGATGATGTTGACGATTATGATGATGATGATGATGGTGGTGATGATGATGATGACGATTATGACGATGATGATGATGATGATGATGGTGGTGATGATGATGACGATTATGACGATGATGATGGTGGTGATGGTGGTGATGATGATGCCGATTATGACGATGATGATGATGATGGTGGTTATGATGATGACGATTATGACGATGATGATGATGGTGGTGATGATGATGACGATTATGACGATGATGATGATGATGATGAGATGATGGTGGTGATGATGATGCCGATTATGACGATGATGATGATGGTGGTTATGATGATGACGATTATGATGATGATGATGATGGTGGTGATGATGATGACGATTATGACGATGATGATGATGATGGTGGTGATGATGACGATTATGACGATGATGATGATGATAATGGTGGTGATGATGATGATGATGATGATGACGATGATGACGATGGTGATGATGATGACGATGGTGATGATGATGATGATGATGATGATTGATGATGATGATGATGACGATGATGACGATGGTGATGACGATGATGACGATGGTGATGATGATGATGATGGTGATAATGTTGGCGAGAATAGTAATGACGACAGCAATGGAGATCAACCGTGATGACGATGATGGAGATGATGTTGATGATGATGGCGAGAATAGCAATGAAGACGCTAATGGCGTTCAACGGGGATAACTATGATAATTATGATGATAATGATAGTGCCGATAGTTGTCATGGCGATGGTGATGATGGCGTTTACCAAGAGTATGGTGACCATACTAGCAATAATGGTGACGCTGATCACGATACCCATTGTAATGTTAAAAGGTAGTTGATAATAGCAGGCATATGACTTGTTACCAAGTTGTTTACGTTCCATTAACCCCGACAGTTTCACTTTTTTCGGAGTGTCCACACAAGTATCCCAAAAGCGAGGACTAATTCTTATTTACGCGAAGTTGACTCAGCCACCGGATTATGGTGGTGAAGTGTGAATGTTGATAAAATGAAGTGACATTTGAGCTGGGTCGGTAACATAATAGTTATGACATATCATCGCGATGTTTTGAATGTTTTAGAGAACACAGGATTGTTTTACAAAACCTGCCGCCTGTTGACGCAGTATATATGCGTCACAATAGCAACGGATCATAACATGAAAAGGGACAATTGGCAGAAGTCGACGATTTTGAGTTTCGAGAACTCGAAAGTAGAAAGAATTTAGTGTTTGCAAAGTTTCCGACTTTGAGTCAACAGTATAGTAGTAACTCGTCTCGAATCGGGCGCCGTATCAAGCGCGTGTGGTTCATGGAGAAAGAATTCAGGGTCCATGGGGTTCAGGAGCTCCGGCACAAACCATATGCGCCAAAGAGACATCAGAACACGTAACTTTCGTAGCCCGAATGTAACAATGGATCCGACACATCCTCAGGAAGTGTCATTTCCTGCGATCTTGGGGCCTGTTCAATTGACATCTCGTGCACTGCGCGCTATCTCATGGGGCGCTGCGCTCCCTTATAGTATAGGTTCTACTTGTGGTTTGAGCCGATCGCTGCAGGGGACATGAGGTGTAAGGGCGGGTGGCTTGCTACGCCGCTATCTACATTGAAGTTATAGTCATTGCGTAATAACTAAAAATTCAAGACACCTTTAACATAGCGGCCTATGGGTAGCAGGTTCCATCAGACCATCACCCTCTCCCATAGGCACCCCTTCAGTTTGATTGCTGCTTGAAACAATTGAACAAAATATGAATTCATTAATTTTATAGTGTCGCGAAGCTGCAACAGAGAAGAAGACTCCATCTGGTCGCCTCTATTACGGCACATGAGGATCCGTCCAGTCTAAAAAAACACCATCAAGTTTGACTGTGGGACAGCCTGCCTTCTAGCCCTCCTCGAATAAACTGTTGCATGTATGTGGAGAATGTGCGTTAGGACTCACTGTGATATACCCAATGCTTCACTTTCTCATATCGAATATTTCCGTTTTATGGTGGGACCGTTGTGTGTGTTTATGGGGAAGGGGAGTAGCTTCAAACCCCGAGGAAGGTGTTTCCGGATAGAGGCGGATTAGTAGCCGTCAGTACAGCAGTGAGAACTCATGCAAAGTGCTCATGTTTTTTTCCTTTCTTTTTTCTTTTTACGGGAGTGCGCGAAAGATTGGCGAAGAATGCGATTGTGACCGAAGTTGGCAGGCGCCTTTCGTACTCCAAAGCTTCGCCAGACCACGAGCTCGATAGCATCAGGATTTTCCGTTCGCGGGAACCGAGGACAAAAAGTTGGGAATTGTTCGCTCTTGAACATTGCTCGTTTGAATTAGGCTTCGTCCTTAGTTTGGGTATACATTTCATATCTAATTGTCGCGGAATGTTAGATCAACTCAAAACTTGTTTCTTTCTGATACAGTGTCGTATCGGGGGCAGATGTTTTCAGGTTGTCCTCTAGGTTGATGTACTGTCAAGGGATGGACACTACCCCAGCAGCAGGTAGGGCCTACGCTATTGTTCTCATGGGTCCTGATGTGGCAGAAGCCGAAGTGAGCCCCACATGCAGGTGCGAATTCGATTGGTGCTTTTCCGCCCGACCCCCCCCCCCCCCCATCAGCGAATATGCCCATTGGGATAACATTAGAGTATCGTTCTGTGGTGTGGCAACCACAGAAGAAAGAAGTAGCCCGCGCTACATTAAAAGGGCGACATGACTGGACTGGGCCCTTAGATGATTTCAGGAGTCTGTTTTATGATGCGCAGAATCATATGACTGGTCTTGGTACTTTTCTAGAATCTTGTCAATCAAAACACAATAACATGTTCCCAAACGAGCCTCAGATTACACTAGAGAGCTTCTAGAATCCTACAGGTTGTATTGAGAGGCAATATACTAGGAGGGCTGGGGCTGGTGGAATGTAAAACACAACAACACTTAACTTCATAACAATATACAATCCAATCAAACTTATTGGTTTTTTGGCCGGTTAAAGGCTTCGCTTCTTGGCGCGAGGACGACGGCGGAACGGGTGAATGGATTACGCGGTTACGCGAAGCAGGACGCGGATCCATCCAACTCACCATTCCCCGCACGAATTTCGTGCTTTTTGCATAGCAACGCTGAAAGAGATCGCCATGTGCTGTCCTCATTGAGAAGCACACATACATAAATCATTCTATCCCCGCATTCCGCCGATCACGCGCCTCAGTGAACGCGGCTGTATCAGGCTGTCCGCTCAGTCGTGGTCTAGCGCCGCCCCTGCATTTCTCGTGATCGGTTTTCGAAAACAGAATCGAATGCTGCATATTTCTCCCAACGAATACCAGCTTGAAATTTTTTCAGACACGCGACAAACCAATGTCACATTCCCCATAAAATCAAAGGAGGCATATCGTTACATTAACTCTTGATTCAATTGACCCTAAACACAAATTATTGCCAGGGAACGCGAGCAGCAAATCACATCGTGTAAATTGATCATTTAAAAGTGCTAAATCTCGCTTGAAGTAGGGCTGCGACGATTGGAGAACTTTCCGCTCAATTTGGCGCGTTCGGGTATAGTTGCAAAGGTATTAAAGCTTCCACTGCGGATGAAGATTGAGGCCCGACTTCTGAATTATAGCACGAGACCAGCAATTGTTGACAGTCACTGATATGTCCTGTCATCACTTCCCGCCGAACTGATTCCGCCACCTGTCAATTTGTCACAATGACGCTCCGGCTGCGCTGCCTGGAAGCGAGATGTGATCTCGCTCAATGATAAACCCAACGGTGACAAATGCTGGTCTCGGTAAGACGAGTCCATAAGTTCGTCTGTTTACAATAACCACCTTCATTCTTGACAAACGGCCGATTTTAAAACTTATGTTTGCAAAAATGTACCCATTCATAATGGGCCACATATTACATTTTTCACAATTCCCCCATTTTCTGAAGAACAAATTGAACAAATCAATAGGATTCTCGTCGGATAAGAGCACCCATTGAATTAAAGCTTGATTAGATCATCCTTCCTGACCTATTGACTTTGCAACTTTGAGCTCTTTTGACTCAGATGACCTCCACCTCCGCTGACCGCATGGAGGCTAAGATCATCACCGGAACACACATACCCTATGAGCTAATCTCTGTGGGGTCGAGCTGTCCTGTTCATTTGCTAAATTATTCGACAAGATCAAATTACCGCCTTTTATACTAAGAAATTAGGTTTCTGGTACTCTCCGTAAAAAAGTCCCAACTTGACAAGACAAAACAATTCTGGACTTAGTTTGCCGTACAAAGAATTCCGACTTTCGAAAAAATTCAAACCATTCCCACTATAGCTTCAATCCGACCCGAGGATCACGTTATCTGTTGACAGCCAGGCGTCACTACAACACACTCCAAGAATCAAGTTACCCGATCTGATTCCTGCTTTACCTTCACTGTTCTTGTCATTGACTTGGACTGTCTCAATATTTCCCATCTGGATGATTTTTTTTTTTAGGGGGGCTGCCCCTGGCGGGCCTACATCTTTGCCCTGCTACCTCTCGAAGCTGTCATCCATAGTGTACAGGTCTCGGATGGACCCATCAGTTTAATAACGAAAACCAAACTTATGGAACAGCCATATTTTAATTTACTTGATTTCTTTTAGTTTTTCGGGTTGCCAATCTCAAGAATCCGGGGTTATATGGCATTTCTGAACAACAGTAACCCTCTGGTCGACTCTTACAACCAGAGTTGGGATTGAAATTGACCAAAACAACAACTCAATAGTGTTACAAATGCTGCTGCACTCACTGGGCTAGCGCTCACCATAACTTAAGTGAAATTAATTCCACTTAAGTGAAATTACTTTCAAATTGACAAGTGGAATTCAATTCGACTCAAGTTGAATTCAATTTAACTTCAGTTGAATTGAATTCAACTTAAGTTGAATTCAGTCCCCCTCAAGTGAGATTGTATTCCACTTCAGGAATACAAGTGAGATTGTATTCCAATTATCAAATTGGTGATTTAGTTACCATATTTAATGCTGAAAATCCAACTCGTTCATCTACCTTATCTCCTCTATAGCATCTATGTGCCAAACCAATCACCATAGCACCTACGGTTCTCCCGTAATCTTGCTAACGAGCCTAAATAGTAATTACATAAAATAAGCTAATTACTCTTACTTTCGTGCCCAAAATCTAATCAGATCGTGTTCACCCAACCCCGATGTTGAAAATTTTGTCGCAGTTGCACTTACTGTTCAAAAGATATCCTGCTAACATGCACACACACACACACGCCATAGTGACCACTAAGTCTCTCTCACCTCCCCCTGAATTTCATTCAGGCGAGACTAGAACTGCTTGCCATACTCCCCACTCCCTCTAACTTGAATGTTACACATACACAACTCCATAATGACTGCTCTGACGGGAAGGAAAAATAACACCCCAACCAACGAGCATTATCTACTACACACACAACACAAACGCTCAGTATCCGTAACCTTAATCTTATTCAGGCAAAACAAATGAGAGGAACAAAACTTCTATAAACACAATTTCAATATCTATTTATGCAGTTGTCTTCTCATATTATTTAATTGATATATACCAAAGCTGTCCGAGCAGCGAATACTGTGCAACGAATCAGTATGCGATAACAGTGTACAGTAATTATCACAGAGTATTGTGTTACAGAGGTCAACTCAGATCTTGGATAACAATATCAAAAGTCAATACAGTGGAGTAGGGGGTGGGAGCGGGAGGTGGGAGGGGCGAGGAGGGGAAGGGTAGACGGGTGGAGAGGCAGGGAGGTGCTCTTCGAAAACTTCAATCTTGTGACCAATATCTTGGCTGACTGATCACCACCTGACCAGAGGTGTGTTTGTGAGAGAGGGAGAGGGGTGGGGGGGGGCTAGTTCGCAGATAATAACGAGGAAGTAACAGAGGAAATAAAAAAATTCATGGTAATTGCCATTATTTTTCAGGTGAACATGATCCGCATTAGCGAGAATTACTTCGAGCGATGTGTTTGGATTGATGGATAAAATCACCAGCAGTGAAGCTACAGGTAGTTAAATAAGTTACCATTGTTTTACCATATATTAGCTGTAGACTACTGTCTGCTTCACTTAAGTTATATAAGTTTTTTGAGAGTTTTTAAATGACCAATATTCTTGAGAAAATCTTGGGCAATCGCTTACACAATATTCACTCCAATAGTTGCCTGTTATCACGCAGGATCGATCCAGAGAATATGTACTGTTTCAGCAGAAAGCAGGGATATATCAGGAAGTTGTATACGTTGACAAGAACACAGACACCGACTTGAGCATGTGCCGCCTATGAACCCTAGTTATTTTAGGACATGAACATAGCTCATGGCCTGAGCATATGCCCTTTGAACCCCATTTAGTTTAGGACATGAACATGGCGAACGACCTGAGCATATGCCCCTATGAACCCCGTTAGTTAGGACATGAACATAGCCAATGGCCCATTGAACACCCTAGTAGTTGTTTAGGACATGAACATATCCTTGGCCGGAGAATATGCCCTTTGGAACCTATTATTTAGGACACGAACTACCAATGGCCTTACATTATCCCTTTGAACCCTAATTAGTTTAGGACATTAATCATAACCATTGCCTGAGCATATGGCCCTGGCATAATGGAACAAGGACACACCCCCACTAGGGCTGTCAACCCGACCATTCTTGAGCACCGGGTATTGTGACAGTTATACGGTCCTACGGGGGTGGGGTGGAGATGGGGGGTTGGTGGGGGGGGGTATTCGAGGGGAGTGGGCACGCCTTGAAGAATCTGTTAAATCCTGATGGTACCCCCCCCCGTGCCAAAATGTTGGCATTTTATAAGACGGGATTTTTATCCTCAAATTTCATTGATATACCCGTGTTTTTTTCGGCGGGTGGATCACGAATTTTCATTCAGTTAGGGTAGGAAATTTATGCTGGGGCGGAAGGGCTGGAAATTTACCCCTGAGTATCGGGCGGGAATTTTGGGGGCCGGGTAGCACCGGCAGATTACAAACCCTGCAATTCACTATAGACACAAACTCACACCCATAACCTTTCAATGCGGGGAATTTCCGATTCTCTACAAGAAGTCTCCCCTGTCAGTAGAATTCCCCCGCTAGATATGCCCTCTCCATTCCCAGCCCTCCTGGGTGGCAAGGGTGGTGAAGCTGGGGAGCAGGAGGGGGAATGGTGGAGATAGTAACCTGTGGTATCGGACTGTGTGACTGCTGAAGATGTGGCCCTGAGGTCAAGGTTGTCTATTCTTTCCAGGAGTGCTCTCCAAGGGCAGACAGACGGAGAGCCGGGACATACCCTATCTATATACATTCTTATCTGTAGTGGTGCACTGAGGATTTACCACCTATTCAATTTTGTGTTAAAAGGGTACTCCCATCACAGGAAGTTTCTAGAATTAGAGTTCCCTGGGATGAATGTGATGATGGGGGTTTTGAAGATAACAGGGATGCTTCAGCGTCTATAAGACTCTAAGGCCGGTCCAAGGTGGAACAAGCATTGAATACCGCACTGCTAAGCAATGCCCAAGCAACATCATAAAAAAATTCAGGAGTATTTCTCTTAAGTCAAACTCCCAGCTTGATGCTCCGGGATGGAATGACCAGGTATGCTCCGAGTCTATCAAAACTCTTCCGGGCAGTTCAAGGTGGAACACCAGGCCCAAGACACTCTAGCATAAACCATGTTTAGTATGTTTCAGGTCAGCCCCAAACTGATTTGGCCATATACAAACAGAATCACACAACAGAAACACAGATAAATGCCATCAGCGGATAGTGTCAAGGCGGGATTTTATAATCATCCGGTTGTGAACTAGTGGCAGGCCCAGATTTCTCCAGGTTACATGTATGGTTTACAGTTCCCTACACACTGCTGTACTGGCTGTACTTCACACAAACTGGTAGGACAATTTTCATGTCATCCGTTACAACTGCACCAGAATTCAACCGGGACACGGCAGATGTTCAGCAGCACTGTGCATTCAACTACTGTTTGTAAATAGTCAATACTACGCATGCTGATAAGATCTCTGGGGACAGGATGAAGATGTTATATGCGTTGTAGAAAGCGCAATGGTGACACTGGCCACCGCCTACATGACTCTATGCCACTCCATAGGAACGAGAATCACACCATCTGTGATTATAAAGCGATGTAGCAGGCGCCACACATCATTGATGTAACAAAGCAAATGTACACATACAATATATCCAATATGCAAGAGGCTACGTATGCGTATTCGTCGGTAGCACCCGTCCTCCGATTTTACTTGCTTGTCAATGAGGGCCTCTATGCACTTCTTGATCATACTGACGCTGGGTGCGAATCTGCCTAGGCCTGGCTAATAACCTGCATAGGAAAAAAGGGAAATAAACAATTACCGTTGCCTAATATTCATCACAAAAAACAGTGAATTAGTTTACCAGAAACACTGATCTGCACAGAATAGTAATAGTTGTAGATATAGCATTCCCATTACCTTGGGGGTCCGTTCCACACAAAGCATAAGAGAGGTGCAGATTTTACGGAAGGCTGTTAACAGGAATTCTTCACGTTTAAGACTATGACGGTCTAGCTATAGTACCAGTACATTAGATTTCCACACGGCCACCAATCTGCTGGACGGGTCGGGCCGGCAAATTTCACATGAATATGCATAAAGCGCACACAAATTTCATGATGGAATTTTGGTATTCCGCAAGACGGACAAGTGAGGCTCACACTGTGCACCAAGGCATGTTGCAGCTTACTACGGCCGACATGAAAAGTGGTTGACTTCCACCATAGACCACGCAGTACAACATTGTGTGAGGCATCTATGTTGTGAAATATACATACCCTAAATACCTGCCTCATCACACCCTAGGAATCATTGTTCTCATCACGACCAAGGGTTAGCAGCCAATACCTTTCAGAACACTGAATCCTCTCCTCTGCTTTAGTCACAAGCCACCATTGCTGGCCTTGTGTCAGAGCTGTCATACCCACTTCAGGGATGAGTTTTTCTGTTTAAAACTTGGCACTGAGTTTGTATTCTTTCTTGGAAATGGCAGAGGCACTGTTTACGTGCATGGCATTGCCAGTACCCTACCTCACTAAACAAGCTCCTTTGCTTTTTGGAGGATTTTCCAACTTTGAGGCTGAAAGACCTCGTGCCCCTCAGTGGCACGGAAGAGTTGTCACTTTACCAGCTTCTGAGTTCTAGCACTTCACCCGCATTCTGATTCTTAGCATTCACCAAGCATTTTTTGCATTTAGTTTGGCTGTACTTTGCAGTTGCAATGTCAAGGGTCTTGGCCCTTCCTTTCTGCTTTTGGTGTTGTAGTGGACTTGTGGTTTTCTGGGGTTTGTCTCAAAATATTTGAATGAGTCCTCACCAGTCACTGTAACCTGTCTTCTATGGGAGGGAGGGGGATGGGGAGGGGGGTATTTGTCTATTTTCCATTCTCTTGAGAATCAACCCGGATAGAGCAGTTGTAATACACCCCGTTTGACTTGATGGCACAAAATATCTGCCAAGACCTGGTGTCGATCGAAAACAGTCACTAGGCGAGAAATCAACTAATAGTCTTCCTTTTTTACTTTTTATATTTTATGGTATCCTTGCCGAGCATAGGATCGGTCCTACTTAAATGCCCAGCAAGGTGGCAGGCCGGTATAGTACTGCCACCTTATTGTCAGCTGGCGAACCTTCACCAGTACACGGAATACGGCAGCCTCTTCGGCGTACCATAGACTGTTGGGTGGGGGCAATCACACGCAGATGGCAACTTGCAAATTGCCTACCCCTCTCGTTTGTCCCTGCTCCAATCCCTCGTACTGAGTCCCTCAGCCAGGGAGGCACAGGTCCCATTTTTTAAGTCTTTTGTATGCCTACTGGGAATCGACCCCCAGTCTCTCGATGTAAGGCCGACGCTCTGCCATTGTGCCAACCACTCGGTCACACATAACCCTAGTACGAGTGAAAACCCGGCTATCTGAAGGATCAAAGCTCGAGATAGAATCATGACTTTGAGGACACTCGGAAAAACCACAGTATTTTTCTGCATCTAGTAGAGGTTGTGTTCCCAAAGCCACATGGGCTGTTCATACCATGCATCACACCCAAGTCACCATTACCAATCCACCCTGAGTGGTGGCTCTTGGTACAATGAATATTACCTCTTGTATAAGGACGGTGTGGGTTTGGAGCTCTCTTCCTTTGCCTTCATATCCTCACTATGCGCCTGTAGATACGTTTCCTGTCCTCTTCGACGGCTACATGGGTCCTGCTCAACTCTGACATTGGAACAAAATGCAGGCAAATATTGTTGCCAAGGTATCCACTACTTGTTCCCATGGAAATCCTAAGGGTATGACGGCCAAGGGTGGAAGAGCAGAATCCCCCCCTCTACAATCACATTCGTGGATTGTATATAATAGGGCATAACCATTCAATTTGTATTTACCATTAACGGGCTGGGGGTGGCATCGCATCACCCTGTGGCTGTTTTGCCCCCCCCCCCTCGGTGTTCTCAAATTGAGAGGTCTGGTAGGAGGGGTGGTGTGTGGAAATGTTAACAGTGGGACAAATCTTTTCTTCTGTGAGATACTCCCGCTGTGCACGCATGCTTGGTTGTGGTGCCCAATCATTTGAACTGGCCTTGACTTCATTAGACCATTCCTGCCTATAGTCGTCAGTGTGATCTCAACAAATCCTAAGACAAAGACAGCAATATGTGTATCATCAATCAGAAGAAGTCCAGTATAACACGCATGGTTGAAGTTTCAAATGAGGTTTCAAATAAGTGATACCCATGGCAGAGTGACACTGAGAAAGAGGCATTCGAAGGACTTTGCAAGGGTAGAGTTAACTCAAGTCATATTGAGGGAAGGAAAATCGGAACCAAACAACATCTACATACAACATTCCATTGCAGAGTTAGACCTCCAAAATTTTATATATTAATTTCTGCAATGAAAAGTGACATCACAGTGGTACAACCAGCAGTTTATTCATTTCCTCTTTGAAACGGATGTTAAATTCTCCTTGAAGTATCCAAACTTTCATAATGGAATTACTATGATGAGTGGATATGTTGAGTCTTTCATGCCCCAGCAGGAACCCATAGAGCATTAAGCCGCGTTTCCATGCACGCGGCGGGCGGGCGGGCGGGCGGGCGGGCGGGCGGGCAGGCGGGCGTCTAAAATCGCTCATCGTTATTTTCAATGGAGCGATCCATGCACGCGGGCGGGCGTTTTCGTGAATCGGTCATGTAGACGATTTTTTACGCCCGCCCGAAGTGTCCGAGTGGTTATTTTCGCATCAATTCCCGGGGATTTCCCTGCAATCTTACCGGCTTGAAGCCGGATAATGGAGAGTAGAGGACAATTTTAGGTATCGAATAATGTTCCAAAACAAACATTCATAACTGTTTCAACACTAGGATGAGATTTTATACAGATTGTGTCTAAATTCAACGGCCAGACAACTATGAACACATATTACCATGTTTAAACGATGATAGGTCTTATGTCTTATAGTGCATATACACAATAAAAGTGAGAAGAGGTGCATGACTCGGGAAAACACCCGCCCGCCCGCGTGCATGGAAACGATGTCTTCCAAACGACCGCCCTCCGCAAGCCCCGGGCGGGCGTCTAAAATCGCTCACCGTTATTTTCAATGGAGCGATCCATGCACGCGGCGGGCGGGCGGGCGGGCGGGCGTTTGGGAAGAATCGTTTCCATGCACGCCTGCGTGCCCACGTGGTATTCGTAATCAATTTCCGGGGATTTCCCTGCAATCTTACTGGCTGGTAGCCCGATAGTGCAGAGTAGAGAACAATGTTATGTTCAAATCATGTTCCAAGCAACACACCTAACTGTTTCAACACTCGTAATGAGATCTTATACAAGTTCTCTCCCTTTTAATGGCGGACACCTTTTTAACAAAGATTTGAGGTCACTGAAGATCAAATAATGTATCTAATATGCATAAATTATGATAATTAAATCTCCAAAAACCTGGCAATTGTGAAGTTTGTGTCGTTTTAGTGCTATCGATTGTTGACATTTAGAACAATTGTTCTAAGAAACTAAACACCGGTGTTTGGGTCTAAACAATAGTAGGCCTATGCGTCCTGTGTTTGATGAATAATAATAATAATAACAATATATAACAAAAATAGCAATAATAATAGTAGGTACACGGTTTCTTTATATAGCGCATATATACACATAGGCTGCGTGATTTCGAGGAAACGCCCGCCCGCCTGCGTGTATGGAAACGGGTCACTCGCGTTGTCTGCGTGTCCGCGCCCGCCCGCCCCGTCTGCCGCCCGGTGCATGAAACGTGGCTTTAAACATGTCAGTTTTCCAAAATAAAAAACATAGAATACATAGGAAAATTGGTCAGATTTTGTAGCACATGTACGTAAATATCGTTGCACTAGGAATTTCATATCATTGTTGTTTGATTAATTTTAAATTTTAAATAAAACACTCACAATTAACTTTGCCCATTGGAATGTTGTATAAGGGTAGTTGAGACCAATGGTTTCTGTTACCGCCCCTCGTAGTAAAAGACTCTTTGTAGGTAGTACCGATGATCTTGCCTGCCCAAGTCCCTTTTTTAAGGTCCATTCAGTCTTTATTCCATGTCCACCTCTCCAGCCACCCATAGCTACCCATACTGTGTATATATTGCATTGATTGATATAAAAGTGATCGCCAAAAAGTGTTCGCCTGGTTGCCCCCGCGCACTCAGTGGTTTTATTATTCACTACCACCCAAAACAACCAAATAGTTCATGCAGGACCAATTGTCATGTCAAATGAACATCACATATTTACATGTTGTATAACACATAAAAAAATCCTAAAAAACTGACAATACTTTTACTCTTAATACAAAAGTCCCGTAAGTATATCCCCCCAACACTGTACGTGTTCGTGGGATATTATAGTTTTGGCCGGTGCCTGCCGACGCCGCCGGAAACTTTAGGCATTAGCGCTCTCAGTCTTTAACAATTTATCCGCTTGACCCAAAATTGGTACACATGTCGTATATGAGTTTTTTGTTAAAATCTCGTAAGTTCGAAATGGGATTATCGTATTTTGTAGCCCTCGATTTTGCAGGTTTTCGCAGAATTTCAAGTTCGTGCGATTACACGAAACGTGGTTGTGGGGTAGTTGTTGGAGCCAAATGAAAAACCATGGCCGACAATTTCAGTTTCATCCGAGGTCAGTTTGCATTTCTTTTGGCCAGTAGCCTAATTATAGAATAATGTAAGTGATATTTCAAACTTCATTGGATTTCATGAAACTTGGTGAATAGGGCAAACTATCATTGCCGATGAATTTTCCTAAAGTGGCCGAGTCACTGCGAGGTCATCTGCATGGACTAATACGCATAATAGTTGGCCCAAGCAATTAGGCAAATTTAAACTTCGTGGGATTCTCACGAAACGTTGGTGAAGTAGTAGGACCTTTGAACAGTCCCGATAAATAATGCAATTGCGTTGAAATCATGAAGGTCATTATGGTGTTTAATTTACATATTCGTAGCATAATTAGAATAATTAATGCAATTATTTTCTCAAACTTTTTAGGATTTTGACGAAACTTTGTGAATAGGACCCGCTACTACCAGTCCTGATAAAAATTATTTAATAGCAATCAAGGTCACTGGGGTTAAATTTTGTGGGACTAATTTTTGCATATTAGTTGTCCTGATCAGTCAAAGAGGAGTTTAATACTTTTTTCGTATAATAACATTAGGACAGGTTCATTGGACTGCAAATATGATCCTAGGAGTGGATGCATCACATGGAGTGTAAACAATTGTCCTTAAAAACGCCCATTGTCATTGAAGGTCATTGAAGGTCATTGGGGGTCAAAAAACTGATTCTAGAGTAGCTTTTTCGGCAATAGCACTGGGTGTGTCATCAGAATGAAATGCTCCTGGGGTGGATGGAGCACATGGAGAGTAACAAGATTCAGTAAAAAACTGTGAATATCATGAGGTCATTTGGGGTCACTTAAGGGTCAAAAACTGTTTTTTGGCTATAACTGAGAGAGAATTGAATATCGGCAAGGCTGGATGGTTCACAAGTGATATAATTGTTGACCTGCCATTTGTGTGACCTCTGACCTGAATTTGACCTCTGTCGGGTGGTTCCATGTGGTTAAAGAGTCGAATTCTTGGATAAATGTGTTATTTAAGGAGTTATGGGCCAAAAAATAGTAAGAAACTGGTTATTTTGGTATGTGATAGAGTTGTGTGCTTTATGGAGGAGAAAACAACTACCCGCTTCGACGCGGACACTTCCTTACACTTTGACCCCCTGTAGTTACAAGGGGTCAACGATTAATTTTCTACTTTCCGCAATAACATTGGTCATGTTAATTGGAATACATGCCTCGAATAACCGCGGCACCGACGGCTCGCCGTCGGTGCCCTGCCAATTTGCCGTGAGGCCCTCACATGTCAAGCTTTCACCGACGGCAGTGACTGCCGTGCCCTAAGTGCTCATTGCCGCGTGCCCTCCCCCTCTCACAACTAGCGATAATACCCTACAGCAACTGTCCGTAACTTGTTTCCATTGAGTCATCAGGCCCATTACATGTAAAAGTATCAGAATTCCGCATTCCTTTTTACTCAATTCGGCATTGGATTAGTCCTTTCAGTCATTGTATTGTTTTGCCCATACGTCCGTATATCCGTGTATGTCCAATGGTACGCGTTCAAAAAACTATTGCGTAGTAAAGTAAAAACTTGACTGACTACCCAACCCCTGGAGCTATTATATTAACCGCACCGTAACTGTACAATTCATCGCATGGCCTATCGAACTTACTCCGCATCCACATTAATCCGATTATCCTTCAACCATCATGTACTACATTTCTGGCGTAGGAATTGGTACGTGGAATCATATACATAAAGTGTATAATTAACGTTGCCCCCGCCTGGCCCCCCGCGCTGCCCACACCTTACATAATAATTAAAACGGCAGTACGGATGCACCGCGCGCCTACGTAAGTCACATAATGGTACTTCACTTCTGAGCTCATTACTGCTAGCTATATGCATTGCCGTGCTTCGCACATGGTTGTTGAACTTTGTTCGAACCGGTTGCGGCAGCAGCAGGAACAGCGCTCGCGATGTTCGGCTGGTCGTATGTGTGTTGTGGGCTTTTGAGGGGATACGGTTATGATTTTAGTTGCTCGCGAGTTCCTTCTCAGCCGACAAACTTTTCACATCCCCCCCCCAACCATGTATAAATTGCAATATATCAATCGTCCTACATTGATACAGCGTGAATGAATTATATTGCAGAAAGCTACATTTGTTTTTTCATGGAAAATCTAAAAAAAACGATCTCAGTTGAGTATCTAGGAGAAATTAATTACGAGTTGAAAAATCATGTCAATCGAGGCGGTTGAACGACCGATAAGAATAAATGGAAGCGCGCTTATAACGTTACTAGTATGAAGAGAGAGTACACGGCACAATAAAACATTTTTGGTAATTTTCAAATTGGCCTCTTGCTTGTCTTTTTTTTCAGATTGCCTTGGCTGCCCTTAAAATTGCTTCTAAATTGCCTTGGTGCCTGCCATTTTGAATGTAAACCGCGGCAATTTTTGCATCGCCCTCAGAAAGAAAATTGCCTGCCTTCCAAACTTTTAATTCGAGGCCTGATTGGAATGCAATATGCGACTAGGAGTGGATCCATCACATGGAGTTACCAAGTTTTCATAAAAACCGCCTGTCATTGAGGTCATTAAAGGTCACTTAGGGCAAAACTGATTTTATTACTTTTTGACAATAGCACTGGCGTGTGTTAATCAGGAATGCAAAATGCTTCCTAGGAGTGGAGTATTCCACATGGAGAGTAACATTTTCATAAAAACTGTCTATCATTAAAGTTCATTCGAGGTCACTTAGGGGTCAAAAACTGAGTTTAGTACTTTTTGGCAAATAGCACGGGTGTGTTCATCAGAATGACAAAATGCTCCTAGGAGGGTTGTATTCACATGGAGAGTAACAAGATTCATTAAAACAATGTCATATCATTAAAGGTCATTCGAGGTCACTTAGGGGTCAAAAACTGTTTTCTGGCTTAATGGAGGATTGAATATCTGCGAAGGCTGGATGGTTCACCATGGAGATAATTGTTGGCTGCATGTGTGTGACCTCTGACCTGAATTTGACCTTGTCGGGTGGTCATGTGGTTAAGGTCGGAATCTTGAAAATGTGCTGATTTAAGACGCACCTTGTCCGGGGCTGTAGGGTGTGCCTCATACAATTAAAACAAGGGCATTATAGCATGGACCCATTTACCTGACACGTGTCGCTTACAAGTCTATAAATGTCTCTTTCCACGAATATTGTCCGGTTTCATGTTCACCAAATTCTTGATGAGAGATGCGGGGATATATAGTTCTGGCGTTGTCCGCCTGACAGTTTCTAGTTTGCCTTGTTCTTCGTCTCATGGTTATTCTACAGAAGCTATTATATTATATATGGAATTCAATCTGAAAATCAACACAATCAGATTAGGAAACATGATAAAGGACCAGATCTACTGAGTTTGGCGAAATTCTACCCAAGTTGGAAATTGAAATCAATTATGCAAATTAGGCACATACAATGAGCGTATAACAGCCAAGTTAAAATTGTCCACAGGAGATATCAATCAAATACCTAAACATCAAACACCATTCAGATCCAGAAGATGTTAACGGAACCATACCTAACGAGGTTTGGCCGACATTCTTACGAAGTTGGAAATTGAAATTTATGCAACTTAGGCACATACAATGACCTCTACTCGACCCCAGATGTACTTCAAAATGATCAAGATCAGAGGTGGATCCCATCTACCGAATTTTGTGGAAATCCACGAACTTTCAAAAATTGCATAAAATATGCAAATTATACACATAATGACCTCCAGTGACCCGGACTTTACTTTTAAAATTCTTGGGATCCATGGTAGACAACATCCAGCCAAGTTTGTGAAATCTGACAAAATCTGCAAAAATTCGCATCAATTATGCAAATTTGACCACTATTACATTTTTTCGGCTGAAAATATAATCATTTCATCTACCTGTCATCCAGGTCCATACATGCCAAACTACATCCCTGTATCAACATACGGTTCTCGCGTAATCCCTGCTAACAAGCTTAACCAATAAATTACATAAAATGAGCTAATTCCCAACTTAATGATTTAGATTTTTATAGCGTCTCAATTTGGCAACCACGTCTCAAAACGCTCACAATCATTACCCCTGCTTATTGGTAACTTTTCACGCCCACTATATAGGGCACAACCTTAAAATTGCTGTGCACCTGGCACACTAAACGTTAGCCCACTCATCGTGTCCCCTGAGGATTTCCATAGGTGCAGCCAATATAGCTCACGCTATATAATTTATTACTTCCACAGGGTACCCATTTCACCTGGTGGAGTGAAGCATCGAGATAAAGCACCCTTGGCTCGAGGTAGCAACGTGGGACTCGAACCCACAACCACTGGGTACGAGCTCGACTCCTTAACCAATTAGGCTACCACCTCTAACCCACGCTCTAATTATTAACTTTGCTGCCCAAAATTCTAATTCATATCGTGTACACTAACCCCGGTGCTACACACAAACTTTTGTCACAATCGGCCTCACGTTTTGTGAGCAATCCTGCTCAAGAGAAGTGTGACATACCACACACACCCCACACACACATCATAGTGACCACTAAGTCTCTTCCTGATTTCATTCAGGCAAGCCAAAAACTACAATTGAAAAAATCCGTGGATAGGTCCTATGGCGAAACAAATACAATCGTTACGGCCAAAAATTCGAAAATTTGTGGACTGACCACCATTTTTCTCGTGAAATAGAAATGATTTGGATGCGCATTTTTACTGACTTCTTGTATATAGGTATTGAACGATGGCATTAATTTTCAATATCATCGATGATTTCTTGGAGTATTCCAAAGCTGATAACTAATAAACTAGGGACAATAGGTCAGCGGAGAACACCACCCAGGAGTACCACCTTCCTCAGGGGAGAAATCATAACAGCATACAAACGGTGGGTCTCTTCGTATTGCAGCACTGAGTCTTGAATTTTGTTCCTCTTGTTGCTTAGTTGAGTTCAGCAGCCACGACGTATCAGGACAATGTTACCCTGGAGATCGCGAGAAAAGCCTTCAGTGCATATAGGAAAAATTCTTTGAAAATCGAGCGAAATCAGTAGTCATGGGAGAAGCACAACAGGTGATTCAAAATCGGAGTTGACTCATGTTCAATCTTCAACAATCCCACATGCGATCTTAAGAGGTGGAAGCAAGTCGAATTGCCAGTAAGCAGGTACTAACAGCAGAATTAAAAAGCATGTTTTGAAGGTGGAGACAGCCTCTAAGGGGGCTACCTGTGAATGGCCCTAACAGTGACCAGGTCAAATTCAATGGATGATGATGGCATGTCTTTTTTTTTACCAAATTAGTGTACTTTCATAGAAATGAGATGAAAATTGCAGAATTAAAAACACCTTACTGGACTTCCAGTGGACCATTCCCTAATTTTCAATATGGCCATCGGTTAGTCTTGCATTTTTCAGTGTGGTCTGTTAAGTATTTAGTCATTGAACTCGTCCTTATTTCATCCAGAGATCGGAAGAAAGTTGGTGGATAACAGATAATATCAGCAGACTCTGGAAGTATTTTTTAGGTGGCTATAGATTCCAGCCCTAACTGTCCCAAATGAAAATCTAATGAATATCAGCGATTCCTACCTCGAACTTTGAATATCTCAGGACCAAGGATTTCAAGGAAATCAACCTTTTTTAGAAATTTGTATACATCATGTGCTTCAGGGACCAAAATTATGTTGAGTTCCACCAAACTAAAAACAGAATTTTTGCATGAAAAAATGCAGATCAGACGTGATTTGACATACCACAAATCTACACGTCATCGTAAAGTGAATTGTAGGTATAAGGTTTCAAGTCACTCTGCAAGCATGATGGCAAAATCTTTTCATTCTCGCGAGGTGTTAGGGAAAAACGTCTGCATATTTTTGACAAATCTATTCTGAAATCCATATTGCTACTTGGAAATCCACCCCCTGTCTGAACAGTAGACCCTGATGCCTCACTCCAAATAAAGCCTCGCCAAGTGATAAAAACCTATTGGACTTGATGCCTAAGAAAAAGAAACGTCACTACATTTGTCAAACAAATGGAATGCAACAGAACTAAGATATCAATCTCACCGGCCGCGCCATTGCACACACAAATGGTGGCTGGGGAAAAGTGGAGAGTTATCCGGTTATGGGATAGGACGCCGAGGGTTTCACGTTAATATTTATACTCCAGTGCTTCCAGCAGCTGTACTGTCCCTGAAGTTTCATGTTGGCCAAATCGGAGACAAGGAGGAATATGCAATCGTGATATCAGCACCACTAAAAAATGTCTGGAGCAAGCTTTTTGTCCACACTTTGGGGGGGGGGGAAGTATATCAAACGTGATTTCCAACATTTCCAAAAATAAATACCTCCATTCCAGAAACTAAATCTTTCTGTTCTATACAATATACTTTCGTAACACCATTTGGCTCTGATCGATAGTGCCACTAGCACAGTAGTCACCACTGAGTTATACTGGTGTTAACATGTGATGTGGAGGTTACTTTTCAAATTTCTTCAAATGACATCCATCAGATTGCGTGAACATTTGAGCCACTTTTCGCATGTGTATGGAAGTGCCGCAAACATCAGTGTAGGTTGAGGCATGACTACCAAAATTGACCATGAATGGACCTTTCTAGGCAACCCGGACTTTGGTTATGCCAGATTCAATAAGGCGGGGGTGGGGTGAAGGGTCCAATATGGGGTAAGTTGAATACTGGAAATAATCTCTAATTTTCCCTATAACAACCATTAGTCACTGAGATGTACTGTATATTAACTTCCATGATCCTCAAAACCTTTCTGTAGGAGAGAAGCCCTTGACGGTTTAACAATGGTCAAATTTAAAACGCCATGATGGCTTTGACCTCAATATTCTGTGGCCCCGCATATTTACATCAGTCGATGGGAATACTGACTGACCATCCGTTCTATTCTAGAGGTACCGGCTTCTTGATCGTTCAGACAATGTGCCTCTGCTTCATGATTAACCATCAGGGGAATCGTAGATGACTCATTTGGAACCCTCATTTTGGGGTTGTATGATCTAAAGATATGGTATATAGAGTCGATGGCACTATCAATAATACTGCCCACAACTAGACCATCCATCCTGTACCCGTTTCACTTCAGCCTCGAGTAGATAGTTGTATCAGAATGTCACAGGCACTCAACACAGGAGTGTCATACATAGCGTCACCGAGAATGTGGGGGTTCGAGGAAGTGGAGATAGCACATAACCATCAAAACGGCTCTGAAGATTCATCTCGCTGCCATCCTTTTCCAGGTATGTCATCTGAACTCTAGTGACACTGATAGAGGAGATTCAGTCTGTTGAAGTGACATACTGAAATAGTGCGTCTCGGGCCGGCATGTTGTCAAAAGCAACGTGGGAAAAGAAAACTGTTAAGATGGCCCTCGAGGGGGCTACCCCTCCAACAACGTGATTATGTTAGGTGCTGAAGTGCTGGTACTGAGGGCCTGGGCACGTATAACCTTTTCATCAGTTGTGAGAGCTGATGGGATAAAACTGGATAAAGAGGATTAGTGTGATTGCAGGGGGCAGCATGTTGCTGCAAGCATGGGAAGACACACGGCTGATTAAGAGCCTGTCTACCCACGAAGTCATAGAATTGCGAGAGTTGAAGTCTGAATATGGGAAAGTTTCCATGAACAAAGAACGAGAAGGCAATATGCCCACTTTGTAAGGCTGTTTCTAGAGATGAGATAGTACCATGTAAGGTGGATACAGCATGATTCTGGGAGTGAAATAGATCACTGGTATCGAGGGCGAAGGGGAATGCTATCCCAAGTCGGCCTAAGTGGTCTGTCTACTAATGCCCATTCGTATGATAATATGCATGCTCACAACCGAGTCTGGGCTCCAACCAGGGATAGAGAACATCCCCCCCCAAGTGTTATAATTATGGCTGATTTTTAAACTGTCACCCACCTCTTTGATGACAAACCGCCAGTTCAGAGCAGACACATTTTCCCAAGTTAGTGTGATGGGTTCTTTTTGTGTAGAAGCAGGGAATGTGCAGTTGTTGTGTTGCCCCACTGACCTTAGACTCCATGTCATGACCATTTTACACTATCAACGGTGAAACATGGCTACACCAACGGCCTTTTGTCACGCTTCATGACAGGGGGACAGGATAACACCTGGGCATCTATTATGTATCCTATTTTTGTTAAGCGCGCTAGAGCCTTGTTGGAATAGCGCTATAGAAAAGGTGCTATCTATTATTATTTTTAAATCATTTTATTATATACGCACATAACCCTCCGCTCTCCCCCACTGGTACCCAAAAAAACACCAGTCACACTACAAGATATTTGGCATGCAACAATCCTATTTTTCTGGTTCAGGCTGAATAACTCAGACCCATGATCATCATGACATGCTGAAACACTGCCACATGGATAAAGAATTGTCCCACTATTTGCCAAAAAGGCATCCCAATGTGGAATATCCCTCCCCTGACGTCTTGATAATGACATATCCTATTCTCGTTCACCCCCTAGATTCATCTCTTTCTTTTCATCTTTCTCCTCCTGCATATCACATCACTTAGGATCATTAGTTCGATTCGAACAGTTCCGATCTGGAGGAGGTATCGGATGGGCACTAGTATGGTGACATTTATACGCATACCGGCCTACTTCTCCCATGGTTTCAAGACCGGAACCAAGCGGTTCCGACGCCTTCCTACTTCTCCTGGTTCACTGAATTTTTTTAAGTTTCAAAGTTTTTTTAAAGTTCGCACAGCAGATTGGATACATAACTTGTGATGTGGGACTGGCGCGCAAGCAGGGGCACAGAGAGGCGGGGGGGGGGGGTGGGTGGGGTGGATTGGTGGGTAGGGGTGGTGGGGAGCGGGGGGGTAGGTTTGGGGGGGGGAGTAGGGGGGTAGGGGTGGGGATGAGGACACCGCCAACTCACCTCTGGCCGTAAGCTCGAGGAGTTTTACCATCCACAAGTGACTGGCGTCTGGCGCAGTCCTTGTCGTTGATCTGCGTGTTCGACTGTATCTCTTTAAGGGTGAGGCTGTCGACGGCATTGAAGAAGCAGTACGGCCATCGGGAAGGTGCTGACTGTTAGGATATCGAGATTCTCAAATGGGAGAGCTTCAGTTCACTGTGGTGTAGTGTGCAGACGAAAGTGTTTAGAAAGTGAGGTATGACCTTTAATATCTCTTTGCTCAAATTGGGATTTTAGTGTGAAGCTGCTATCTCTCAACAACAAATATCAGCAGTCAGTACGATTTGTGACTAAAACTATCAATTTGTCAAATAATTAGTATGGAAGTCGCAGAACTATTGCCTACACGCGCTGGAGTCACCGAACCTTGCAATGTCAAACATTGCCACGATTTGTCACCGACTTGAAAGTTGAATTTATCACAATGTATCACAATGTGCCCCACAGTTTGTCTAGACCGGATGTGGCCCCGTAGGTCTTGTCCTAATGATTCTCCAATTTTTAATAAGTCAAGTATTACAATGTTACTGATTTGTGCGACTGTTTGGGGGCAAGCTTTGGGCCATCACTGTGACACTGACCCATAAGATACAGAGACTATCCCAACCCCAGAATGAAACCTTGTGGCTCCCAGTCAGAGTTTCTAAGAAGCCAAGCCACACTAGAGCGCCCGGTGTGTCCTCACTTAATAATAACATATTAATATCTCAGTGCTATTGCAACTCTTCCCATTGGAATAGAATTACTTGACACACTCCCAAGAGCTTTATGGGTGTTTCTGATATTAATAGGACTCTCACACACACCATGATGCCAGAATATCGAAATCCTTATTTAGCTCTTGCAAAGGGACAACAGAGATGAGAAGTTGGCCACCCCTACACCGTGTTTGATGAGGAGCTGATTGGTTCCCGTCTGAACACAACATACACTGAAAACAAATGAATCAGGAGCGACCGCAATCCCTCAAACACCTATGAAATCATGGCATCGCTCAATACCTGGTAATATTCCTACAATTTCTTGAAATGCCATATCTTCTACTCCAAGAAGCTGTATTCTTCAACTAAAAAATAATAAATCCTAGATATTGATATAACTGATGCACTGAGACTATTTTGTTGTATTTTCCTTTTCAAAATGGCAAAGTTCGCGTACAGTTCCGTACGTAGTGTATCTGGTTGAAAGTACATATGTACTTTGAAACACGTAAACAGGCATTGGTACAATGTTGGTATTGAGATGTCAAGACCCAGGCCCGCAGCTCAACACACTCCACCCTCTGCCCTTGGGATCTGACCTGTAGCTAAATGATGAACCATGTTACGCTCCTTCCTGGAAGCTGTCTTTATAAATCCTTCGAACTAGAGGAAAAAGGAGGAATCATCATATTACATCAAAACATTGCATGACAGGCAAGACAAACCTCATTATAGTAAATAATCTGAAACACCTACAGAAATAGGGTTATGATACGCATCACTTTAATATGAGAATTTATGTATAACCTCCTCATTTCTTTGGGGGGGGGGGGGAGGGATCCCCCACTCCTAAAAATAATCAGGGTGATATTAGGTAAAGTTTGTCCAATACTACCACTGTGGGGCTCCGCTCCCTAGAAACAGACGAGGTGTCCTTATCTATATAATTCATATTATATTAAATACCCCCTTTTGAGTTGATTTGAATTCTACAGGCTCAGGAAGCCAATCAAGGCTTACTCTAAGAACCCTGGCCATACTAATCGAGATTATCACTGGCTCGCCTTCTCTTCTGGACGAGTGCTAGAAATTACAGCAGGTGTGTAACCAATCTAACCTGTCAACCCGGAGGACTATCAGTGAACATCCAGATACGACCACCTTCTCAGAACCTCAAGGACGGAAACTGGAGTTCACACACGTGACTGCTCCACAGCCAACAAACGGAGCGTATTGCAATATCATGTACAAACCCGAACCCACCCGTCAATGTCTGATCATCACACATCACAGCGGAACCCTGAAGTGAAGACCCAGAAACCCGCCATCGCAACTGACGTACAGTCACCTAGGGGAAGTCGTCTGGGTGATTGCTAGAATTCCAACCTGGAATATTAGTTTGTAACGTGTCACTGTTACCACTTTTCCTTCTTCCGCCACTCATACCATTCTTTGTCTTTCCGCTTTTATTTGGATCACTATGCTGTACGCCAGTGAATGCTGAGCCCTCCAGTCCTGAGATAGCAGAAGGCTGCAGAGATGACTGCCTCATTGGGAGGCTATGTGGGCTTGAGGTAAGGTATGGTATGAGCATGTTCAGCTTAGTGATGGCTGCATTTAGAAGGGAGCTGTTATATGCCATTCGCTGGGCGAGATCCTTCAAGGAAGGCTGGAGGAGGACCTGGCGGGCTGAGCACTGTGTTGCAAGATATCTGGACTGTAGACTGGCTGAAAGAGCCTGGCGGGACCTCCTGTATGAGTATCCTGAACTATGTCAAACCTACTCTGCGCAGCAGATGATTTGAGTAAATTGTGATGGGATGATATACTTTTGTCGGTACCAGCTGGCTCTGCTCTTACCATTATAAACCTTCCCCGGATGGGGATTGGATAGATGGGTTCCAAGACACCACATTCGACAGCCAAAGGTATTATGGTTCACTCAGACCATCAGCGTAAATTGGTTGCTTATAACCACTAAATCCAGTCTCCAAGGTCAGTACATGAAGATGCCTGCTCATATGATATTTTATTCCTCAAATTAAAAATTTTGTGCTACGGCTTTTCCGTCTCTGCCATAGACCATGTTCCCAAGGGTACTACAACAGGACGGAACAGTTAGATCGCTTGCCAGTAGCATCCGAACATGCTGATCGGATGGCTATGAGACCGAATTCGCTTCATAGTCCTAATACAGTTAATCAAAGTACTAATACCTCCTATAGGTCTTAAATAACAGTTCCCACAGGCCCTCCTAATACAGTTACTATAGGTCTGAATGAATGCCCAAAGACCCCAGATAACTTGAAAGTGTATATTTCGCGCAACATTAACGTTCACGCTTTTCCCACTCTATTGGGCCTGCGCGAATCCGCTAATATCCAACCCGCGAATCTCCCAACCCAAATAGTGTTTGAGTGTCATAGCAACAAACGTCACCATGCCTACACAACAATCAGACAATTTGCCTCCTTGTACTACAGTATTACTGTACTGTAGTTTGTTCACGATATTTATAGCTTCCTCCTGATTGGACGTGACCGCTAGCTGTTTTCTTACTGTGGGTACCCAATCTCAAAACGTGCCTTGCAGTAGTATTTTACAGTGTGAATAATAAGCAAGTTGGTAGTTACAGTGTAATGAGATGATAATGTGTCAAAGGTCACAAGGGAACAAATCTTTCAAACTCTCTGCCGGAAATTACAGGATCCTGCCATCACAAAAATTCCACAGAGTTCCCCCCAACTTATCAACAGTTAAACATTGGAACATGGGATGCAATTGGTTGCATTTTAAATAGTGTGACAGTTGAAGATAAGCATAACAAACGCTATGGGGGAATCTCATCCTGTCCCCCCGAAACGGTTACAGAGGAGCATGCACACACAACCCACAAACTGGCTAAACAACTTAGCAACACGATAACGTGCTCGGACATGAAATTGTTCAATTTTTCGTCTGCATTCTCCACGTAAGCACGCTGACTCATATCAAAAACATTTTAGGTGGAGGTGTACTGACACGTACTACGAAAAATGAAACTGCATAGCATAGCAGCAGAACACATAGTAGCCTACAATTCGGTGTTAGCATAAAACTGAGTGCTATTCAAAACCAGTAGTCAGGGTTGTAACTCCGCGGGGAAATGTTGTGGAGAGTAGCGATGTGGGAAAGTGTAGTGCGCGAAATGTACCAACATGTACAGTACTATTAGGCCCTACTACGTTACTACAGGTCATTAAAGTTACATAGGTCGATATACTCCAGCCTAAAAGTAACAAGCATTTAACAATTTAACTCTCAATTTGAGGAGATTTTTTATATTCCGTAACTGGTATACCAACGGTGTAAATACCATTGTACACTTCTCTCCAGCTCCAGGGGCAGGGCAAACTCCATCGGTGTCTTCGGAGGACCAAAGGGCCAGGACCCCGTCGGAGGGTTGTTGGAAGAGGGTTTTGAAAAACAGGAAAAGCAGGTAATGAATGACTAAAATGCAGCACCAAAAGTCTGAGATGATTACTTATTGAGCGGGTTGCATTAGTGGGAGGGGGGGGGGGGAGTAGAAGTTGCCACCCTCACGTCACAATATAAGGTATTAATTGAATAGTTTCTGTTAATAGTTTGCCTTGGAAGTTGGAAGCACACTGTCATGATAATAATATCACACAATATATATTTGGTAAATCTAGTATGCCTCAGCATAGGGGACGGGGGGACCTCCTCTAATCACACCCTTTCACAACAGGAGATGAAGGTAAGAGCTATTCCATGAATAACCTCAATCTAAGGAAGGTTTGGGGGGGGGTAGAGAATAATGAGGGGGGGGGGGGGAAATAAAAAAAAAAACCCATTTTTTTTTTAATTTTCCAGGTGATGACTACCGTTTTAACACCTTGATGAAGAAGTTAATCCGAGTTCGACCTTCTTCCCGAAATAAAAAGGGTCACCAAACTTTGCGTTGAGGTCCTCGCAGACACCAGGTTCCATGTACATCGTGGAGTTCACAGTGAATTCATAGCCGCAGACTTTCTGCAGAAGATGCAGATGAATTGAAACAGTTACAGCAATATATGCGTTCCATCCATCCACTATGTGATATGCTCAAGGACTGCAGCGCAGCCCTGTATATTGGCCTTAGGGATGTGGAACCTATATATGGGATTAATTTTCGAACAGTTTTAATAGGGAAAATTGTGAGATGGGAAAGAAAACACTGAACAACAACATAAGGCCGAAACCTTGGCAGATTTCACAACCCCAATCAAAAAAACCTCCCCTGGAATGTTTTGGGTATGACAAATGAACATAACAAATTCTAGTTCGGAGGCACTATGTCCTAAGGAAATGGAAACCCACAAAGACGAGAAAAGTGCAAATGTTCTGAAGTCCGTTCGTTTTCCTCCAATTCATATTTCCATTTTCACCATCAGGTGCACTTTTGCGTGTTTCCCCCCCTTACTTTTTTTTTTTCCTGATTTTTTTTTTTTTTGTGGGGGGGGGGGGGTTATAGAGTAAGGGTTCTTCAAGTAGCCTTCCCAGACCCTGCAGATAACAAGCAGAATTAAAATTCTATAAATGGAAACTCAAATGAGACTTACTTTTAATTTGTTGATCATGGACTCCTCAGCATACATGGACGTGAGGCGCGTGTATTATCTCCTGCCAGCATAACAGCATGAACTGTTAACAATTGAACAAATACCTTCCTGAGATGTTCTGTTTAAAAAATTGAATGCGCTCAAAAACAGACCTATTTTCCAAGAAGTGGGTCGAATCTCCAGGCATCTGGGTTATTCCTCTCTTCTGGGATGTTGTGGCTTGGGATCGGGTTCATGTGGATTCTGTCCTTCCCCTGAACCCTTCTTCACAAACTAACTAAGCTAATGTGGAAACATTTATTCACTGAGTCTCTCTTTGTCGGCCGAGTCTTTGGGGTTGTGGATTCCCCCCCTCTATAGGGAAAACAACTGCAGCATGATACTATATATTATCTTATCACAACCTATTAACGATACATTGTTTTCTATGTGAGTTAAGGGTCCTTCAAAGCATGGTCCATTATGCACGAAATAACGCATGATGTCACAGTTGAACAACACAGATGATACATGCTAAGTATTCCATTGCTTCATCATTGTGTTTAAACAACAAGGTGAGTCATTTCTCTACATTTTATTAAAAACAGAGAATATTTCCAGGGTTGTGCCGTTTTTCCATTTTTGTTTTGCTGTCTATGAATCATCACTCATAGCATTCTTGCCTGATTAGGTGCTATGTTATTACTGTGTATATTATTTTTTATCATTATTATAATGATTGCCTAGTAACTTAGTGACTAAATTATTTATGTTTAGGCCCCCCCCCCCAGTATTTGAGACAAGTTGCCAATCTGGGACACCTTGAATTAAGAGAAGATAGTTCCTGCATCAAAAGAGTTACGGAACATAAATTACCTCTGAAAGCGTCTTTATCATCGAGGAACTTGGAATGACTAGAATACACTGGCTTAGCTTGTCCTCCAAGTCTGACTCTGTAATGCCCTTCGAGCTCTCTTGAGAAAGCTGTCACAGTACCGAGCCAGCTGGAAAGCAGTTAGGATAGTAATTGAATATAAGAATGTCATGAATAACGCCTATAAACGTGAAAATCCAATGAGTTATAAAGCCTACTGCCTACCTTTTTCTTCCATAAACGCTATTCAATGGCTGTTAAGTGCGCATCTCATCACTGAACAGTTTGAGGTTATATCCAAGAACCTCTTCCCATTGGGCCTACCAATTATGTCTTTTCTTGTTTTTTTGCAAACTGCTGCCACTCTTCTGAAACAAAACCAATTCTTCACTATTTTATCAATTGAGAATTACGGGTATCTCCATGGCCCCTCGAACAGAACCATAAAGCAAAACCAAGAAGTGTGGACCAGCCCGCCAGCCAAAACCGGCTAATCCAAGGGTTTGAATATCACCTACTACCCAACCACCACCACCACCCCCAATAAAAGCCTGGATCCAGCTTGTGCAATCCAACTTTCCAACTGAAAAATGCACTCAGGAAGGTGATCTCGTCCAGTAGCGCAACCAAGATATTTTTATTAGGGAGGGGGCCTGAAGTTTGCGGAGGAGGATAAGCGAGTGCCACCAGGGTTGGAACAGCGGTAAAACCAAAGAACATTTTGAGATAAGAAAGCCCGCTTCCATCACCCCCAGATAGCCAGAAATCACTCCTGGAAGTGATATTCTCAGGATTTTTAGACGAACCATACTCAACAATATGGCAGATCACCAACATATGATCATGTGTCTCATGGTCCACATCTAAACGCAGAACCCATGTCGCAACTCACCAGCTCGGGAGACCTGCAGGGGGATTTCCCCTGTAACCTGTGGTTAACGACAGCTGAACATGCCTGCGAAAAGAAAAGGGAACAAGAAAGCAGAAAGGAGATCTCAGCACTTGAGTAACTTCCTTTTCCCAGGGATGGTCCTAAGACATGTTGAGGTCCCCGCAGGTGAACAAAATCCTTGATAGTGCAAAACATTTGTGAGTGGCGTTCTCGTCCCAATTACCTGAAAATTACCTGAAAACCTTTTTTTTTTTTTTTTTTTTCCTATAGAAACAATTCCATAGTTATCCAATGTATAGTTAGTCAGTCGATACAGACAGCAGCACTGCTAAACTGTCCCATGAGAGAATGGTAATGTGTACAAACTTCTCCCTCCATGATTCTGCGTTCATGTAACCTCCCACAAACTCGAATAAAAAAAACAATACACATGTACATGAACATTTCACTCATAAACTTGCAGGAATTTGCCTGAGGGTATCCATGATGTGCTTTTTTTTGTTAGGGCTGTTGATGTGTGCGTTACTTGCTGTTGTCGTTAGCCAATCGGGGAGTCCTAGCCAAATTGTATTTGATGGGTGCTGCATTTTGTTGATATCTGCTAGCGTGTGCACTAACTAATATCGGGGAGGTGAGCCAATGATGAAAGTCTTGCTGCTACTGGTAGAGAGTTCGACCCGAGGGAAATCCGCTCACAACACTAGCACGATTCATGGGGGAGTTGTTGAGAGGGTGGAAAATTACAAGTATCTTGGGACATATATCGACAACAAACTAATTGGGAATGAAATGCTAAGGAAGTGAAGTGAAAATGAAGGAGCCTCACAATGCTGTAATTCCTCAGGAAATGGAAGAAAGAAAAGGAAAGAAATGTAAACTGGACAGATTCTTAATGCTAGCTTTTTTACCCAATCGTTATTGTAAAGTTGTGCTTACCTTAACCCCATTGCTCTTTGGCAGCATGTCACATAAAATAAATGTTGATAGGATGCGTGTTAGGAAGTCAGCTGAACAGTTGTATCAGGCCTACCTCGTGCCACTCTAACTTGTATGATCAAAATCTACAGAAGAAGCTCACCACGATTATGAGTGATCCCCACCACTTTTCATGCCTTCTAAATTACAACAGGTCGGCATCCGACTCCAGGTTCCGGCACGAATACATTCCAGATTCCGCCAAAACCCTCTCCCCGGATGGCCCTTGCTTATGTTTTAAGTGTTTTTATTATATTGTTCATATTCTTTACTGTATGTTTAATGCGATATTTGTACTTCAGTGAAATCAATTTCCCTTTTCTTGGAAATGGACAATAAATGTTCTATCTATCTATCTATCTATCTATCTATCTATCTATCTATCTATCTATCTCTCTATCTCTCATTTTCTTGGAGCATATTCAAATTTAGAAAACTCTTAAGATTTTTATGGGACATTGGTGCTCATTAGAAGGGAATACGGGTTGTTTTTTTTTTGGGGGGGATGGTGGAATACAATCATTTCATACAATATCAAGGTACTGCAGTAGGTATGGTTGGAAGCATTGGGAGTCTATATAAGAGATGGGCAGTAATTGCAAAGTTTATACATTGAGCATATTGAGAGTGATGTGGCACCGAATTAACAGCCTCCTTTCACTGGACTGCTCAAGGCCTGTCTCCTGTGAAAGTCTCCTGAATCAATTTCGAGAGAACTTCTGATAAAGAGAGAGGATAGCCTCCACAAACTCCGCATCGGAACTGCAATCGGCACCTGATGAGAAATGAAGATAAATGATATACTCTAGAAAATCATATCGCATCTCCCACCAGTTACTACTTTCACTTTCCGGTGGGATTTTTGCCTCCATTTTTAAAGCTGTCTGGAATTTTCCCCCCCCCCCTCTCCTGAGGACATTCCACATGTGGGTCACTGTCTCCTCCCCCTTCTCCTGAGACTAGTCCACGTGGGGGTAACTGTCTCCCCTACCCCTTCTCCCGAGGACCATTCCACAGAATGGGCAGGCTCCCTCCCCCCTCTCGTGAGTGACCATTCCACAGTGAGGGTAACTGTCTCCCCTCTCTTCGTTCCCTCCTCGAAACCGTTCCAAGGGGGGGGGGCGGTGGGATTGCGTCCCCCTCCCCTCCTCTCCCCAGGACCGTTCCACAGTGGGGATAAGTGTTCCCTCCACTCTCTCCCCAGGACCATTCCACAGTGTGGATAACTGGTTTCCAGTCCCCCTCTCTCCCCAGGCCCGGTCCACCAGTCGCCGCCTCGAATAACTGTCTCCCTCCACTTTTCCCTAGGACCATTCCACAGTGAGGATACCTTCCCCCTCACCCTCTCTCCCAGGGACTATTCGACAGCGGGACTCCCAAGGACCATTCCACAGAGGGGGGGTAACTGCCTCTTCCCCCTTCTCCAAAGGACCATGCTAAAGTGGGAGTAACGCCTCTTCCCCCTTCTCCAAAGGACCATGCTACAGGGGGGAGTTAGTAACTATGCCTCTTCCCCCTTCTCCCAAGACCATTATACAGTGGGAGTAAATGGCCTATTCCCCCTCTCCAAGAGTACCATGTAAGTGGGAGTAACTGCCTCTTCCCCCTTCTTCCAAGGACTATTCCACAGCGGGACTCCCAAGGACCATTCCACAGAGGGGGTAACCTGACTCTTCCCCCTTCTCCCAAGGAACCAACTTATACAGTGGGAGTAACTGCCTCTTCCCCCTTCTCCAAAGGACCAATTCTACAGTGGGAGTAACTGCCTCTTCCCCCTTCTCCAAAGGACCATGCGATCAGTGGGAGTAACTGCCTCTTACTACTGCCTCTTTCTCTTAACTTGCCTCTGTTTAACTAAAACTGCCCTCTTCTTTCCCTCCCCTTCTTTCAAGGCGATTCCACACGGGCTTTTCTCCCAAGGACCATTCCACAGAGGGGGTAACTGAACTAACTTTAACTGCCCCCTCTTCCCTTTTCCCCCCCCTTCCTCCCAAGGACGCATTCTACAGTGGGGGGAGTAACTGCCGCTCTGACTGCCTCTTCCCCCTTCTCCCAAGGACCATTCTACAGTGGGAGTAACTGCCGGGGTCTTCCCCCCCCTTCTCTCTCTCTCGCCCAAGGACCATGGCTACAGTGGAGGTACCTACTGCCTCTTCCTTTCCCCTTCTCCCAAGGACCATGCTAACAGTGGGAGTAACTGCCATTCTCTCCCCCTTCTCCCAATGACCATTCTAATAACAGTGGTAGTAACTGGCCTCCCCTCCTCCCCCCTCCTCTCACAAACCATTACACAGTGGGGAAACAAGCGATACCTACAATTTATCACAATTGTCTTTCTTTCAAGCCCCCCTGAGCTGATCCAACCCCTGGAAGTAAATTTATTAACATATTATGTTACTGAGACAAATTTAGAATTAAGAGATTTGGGGATGTGTATTTTCCTTCTTCCATGAGCAACCGACAACATTGTTTAAAGCAATAAAACCCTTGAAGGTGCAGGGTTACTTTCCTCCTAATCATGGCAGCTTGGAGAGCTGAGGTATGGTGCGGTGCCAGAGCGGGTCTTGTGAATGGTCTGCAAAGTCTGAAAAATGACCAATTCAGATTCACACATTAAAATAAGAGTATTTATTATAGTGTCTTCGGTTCTGTCACACAAAAATGAATAAGTGATGTTACTTTGAGATCGAAAATAATAAATGTTTGTAGCAACAGGCCTGGGTGATGAAATGACTTGGAATAATCATCTATGGATCACATGACATGGTAACAATGGTACAATGGTACAGGTTCACCAGCCAAATTGCAGAGCCTCAAGTAGGCATGATGGACAGAAACATGTATGAGGGAGTGACCAACGTGTCTTATCCCGAAGAGCATCCTGAAGGTCCTACCTGTTTCTTGAGTGTTCTTCCATCTCTTTAGTCATGTGTTAATGCACCATCAGGGAAGACTTAGAAGCGATGATACATTCTGGAAAATCTGGAGAATACAAAGTCCAAATTAGTATGGTTCACTTTGGAGAATATTCAAAATTTGGGAATAGACAATGGGCAGAATATGTATGAATGGATTGAAGAATAATTTCATTCCCTTTTTCATTTGTGTAAGACAATCGGGTATACACTTTGGAATCTGATACATTCTTGTTAAATCTGAAGAAAACGAAAGAATCCAAATAAGCATGAACGGATTCATGAACGGATGGAAGAATGGATACAATAATTTCCCTCTGTCATTTGTTTGTGACCATCTAGTATAGACTTGGAGAGCTGATCCATTCTTGATAAATTTGTGGAATGGAAAAAAAAACAAGACTATGTTTTGCTGATGAATGTTTGACATAGGAGTAGAAAGATAGGTGAATGAATGGATTATTGGATGGATAAAACAAGAATGGACAAATCAAACAGAATCTTCACCTTCCAATTGTTCTTCGCCGACCATCTGATGGCACTCTGTGTTCAAGAAATCTAGCAGATCGGCGACCATCCTCTGGCCACACTCGTGCTGCACCTTTGAGTACGAAGTGTGAGGAAGGTACTTCTGACTCTCAGGTTTCGTCTTGTAAGTGGTGAAGAACCTGCAAATTTTATGAAGGAAATAAAATTTGCTGTTTATCATGGAGGGTCTCCAAACTTACGGAAATCGCAATGTCTTGATTATGGTCAAAATTGTAGCTCACTTTGGGGAGAGGGGAAATTATCCTCACACAACCCTGGAAACCATGCAACATTGAATCAATGATGAAAGTCACCACATGTCGTAATCAACCAGACTACCTGGTTGTTAAAGGCAAAGTCCAGCCAAAAATTATTCTTTGTGGGGTCATAATGTTAAAGAGAATGAAAAATATTCAGATATCACTTGTGTTCCAGGTTTATGCAGGTTCGGTTGGAAGATATGGATCCTCAATTTCTAATTTGTTGATTTTGGCGAACTTGCAAGATTTTTATGATGTCATATCTACCAATTATCAAGGAAAAAGTTAAGACATATTTCTGGCATTTCTTTAAATTGGTAGATATGACATCATCAAATGTTGCCAATTTGTAAAATTGCCAACTCAGCAGTGATAATTATAATCTTTAAAAAATTGAATTTAATGGTACATGTATGAACAACAAAGTTTTATTGGCATAAATTTCAATGCACAATCATTGACATTTGAATAATTTGGCTGGACTTGCCCTTTAAATGTGTGTTCATGCATACGTCCTAGGTTGGACACTGGTACAAACCCATCACGCACACGCACACACACAACGAGTCCAACTGCAAATTAACTCCCAGACTCTCAAGGTCTCCAGGATTCTATTCTAATTACTCATGAGAACGGTAAGCACCTTTGTTTCAGGTATTCATCCCAGATATTGAACAAAAGAATGATCAAACAAATGCACAGTCGACATGATTCAAACTAACCTCTCATATACCTGAGCGTTCAAGGTTCAGGAGGGTTGAGCCTCCGGTGTAGTAGTCCCCTGTCTGCTCCAGAAACCGTACCTCAAAAACATCTTGATACAGCTGAGGAAAATAAGAACGATTCAATGGTTTTTAAACCTATATTTCAAGAGCAGCTAAGAATTACCAAAGCAGGGTGTAGAAATCCATTAAATTCCCCGAAAAATTAACAATATCTAATTATTTCTGCATCATGAAACCAGCATCAACTTGGGGAGATATTCGTTGATCAAAATTTTGCCCCTTAGCTCATGAGAGGTAAAAGGTATTAAAAGGGGTTGGAGGGGGTGGTGGCAGGGAGGAATCCACTGAATCAATATTCTTTCTCTGATACTCAGCTTTTGAGCCTGCTGTGATTGTCAAAGTAGCAGAGCCAACCTGCTACTACTTGGGTGTCAAATTTACCGGGTTGAGCATGGATGAAACAGATGCCCATTTCCTGACACCCACAAGAGGTAGAGGAAGTGAGAAGAAGGAGGGAGGAGGGAGGGAGATGGGGAATTAGCTGACACATGGACTCATCCTCACATCCCCAGTGCTTTGACAGCCGGCTGTTGAGGTCCATGAGAAAAGGGTCTACCAGGCAGAAAAACACCAAAGCTCAGTTTCAACAGGCTGGGGGTAGGTGTGGATGGACACTGGTGATGTCTCGTTTTCACTTCTCAAATAGTGTGCGGAGAATGTCAGGGAGGAGAGACCGATTCTGCTCAAGGATCACCATTCCATGTCCGAGCCCAATGGATGTGAGTGATGATGACTTCAACATGAAACTGCTTACTTGCAAGATGTGAGTGGTGTGGAGAAACCACTGATGCAAAGCAGAAACTCCACAATTCCACTCCCCCCTCCCTTCACCCCGACGGGGGTACATTGCAAGGAACACAACAGATGATAATCAAACAAATAAAAAAAGCAACATGACATCAATCAACATGGAGAAACACAATATCATTCTATGGCAAAATTCTGTTATTTGCGAGGCAATGGTGCAATCAACATATGTTCTGTGATACAAATATGCAAGAAGAAACTAGTTTTTTTCACAACCCATAACAGTAACAGCAGCATCCTAAAAACAACTCAAAACTCTCATCCCACTCCATCATGGGATCAAAAAACCTGACGAAATATGAAGCATACCATTTCTCAAACCTGCCTCGAAACCCAAAAATGCAAGGCAGTGCAGAATATTTCGCAGAAGACCGTATTCTTCTTGCCCACTGAGCATACATTTGCTATGCAAACGGGAAATATACTCACACCTTGAGTTGATTCTTGGTCTTGTAACATTCAACTTCAACCAGCGAGTGGATTATGCTGCGTCGTAATGTTTGCGGGTTCCTGCCACCCGATCTTGATGATACAAAAAAGAAAATGAGCTGAATTATGTATAAGCTCTAAAGAGACTCATTAATTTTCAATTTTAAATAATTGGTAACTCTTCTTTTTATCCGAGGTGGTTAGGTCAATTTTGTTCTCTCTCTCCATCCTGTCTTGCTTGTATCAGTATTTACAGCCTAAGCTGTTTCTGACACAATAGGGTATGTGTACCACCTCCCCCTAGCCTAACGCACATGGGTGTGTTAGGTTGTAGAATGTGCCCACTATATCCCCTGTTGTATCATAAGAGACAACTTAATGGGATTACATGGGAGACACTATATAAACATTCAGTTGTTGATATGCTGTTCACTTTCCCAATCAAACTTTCTTTCTCAGAGGCCTGAATGATAGAATTTAGAATATCCATCATCCAAGTATCATGGATTTTACTTGTCACTCAAGACAATGTTGTATGCACCCCATTCTGGACAGGGTTAGTCACTGTCAAAGGTAGGTCATATAGGTCTTACCGTCTCGTACATTGATGCTTCTCTTATAATTCAATAAAAATTACCCACTTCTAGGCCAGTTTTTCCTAATATTCGACACAATTTGGGATCATTTATGGTGTGGCCCCCACACCATTCATACTAACATAGTAAAGCATGGGATCAATTCCATTTATAAAGAGTTGTGATTATTAAAAGATGGACAGAAATGATATCACTCACTCATAGTGCATGTAGCCACAGCCCCACAGCTTCCAAACACCCAGTCTCCTCCTCTGGGCAAACTACTAGGCCTGGGCCTACCATCCTAACTCCCTGAGGTACCCAAAAAGCTGCACCAACCATAAGCTATGGGGGGCATACCATTGGGAGGAGGAGCCACCATATGCTCAAAGAAGCGCAGTCGGTGATTCAAAAATCAGGGCAACCTTCCCATTTTCACCTCCCCAGAACCCTGGCTATTAGATAACCATCCTGCCAGTGGGGTAAATGAGGATGCAGTGAAGTGAGGTAGTCAAAAAGGAATACAATCGCTCCTGTCCAGCCCAACAGTGAGCTTTCAAGCCTCACTAGAATTGCAAGACAATAGAGCCAAAAACAAGCTGGTGTTTTTTGGCTCAGATGGGTGGAGCAATGGAGATGGAGAGTCTTGCCCAAAGACACACCCAAAAAGCTGATTGAATCTCAGCACGATTTTGAGCCAGGAATTTGTAATCTGAATTGTCCATCAGCTCTTCTGACCCATACAGAGCTCCTTCTATGCACTTGACGAATGCATGACATACCACAATACTCATACAATGGTCATGGTCAGTTAATAAGAGTGCATCACTTTCTCAAATAGTCAGTCACAAAGCTGATGGTTGAAGGGTGTCATTCACTCGGATCATGTAGAAAATAATAGAAAGATATGCCCTGCTAGTGGGTCATTTTCTAGGGATTTTAGGGCATCTAAGAGACCGAGCGGAGTGTCATATTAAAGATTGTATGCCCGACGCCTCTAACAGTAACTCAACTCCGCAGAGCAAGCAGTCTCATCTGGCGCTCACCATTTAAACGGGTGCGACAGATGCCTGTATTCAACCAAGCGGAAAGACCGACTTGTCATGCTCACAAGCTGTAGCTCCTGGTATAAATTCACACAAAATTTTCCACAACGCCCAAAAGACGATTCATGGAAGATCCTTGCAGCAGGAAGTCTAAAGTTTATGTCCTGAAGCATGCTAGATATCTACTGCAATGAAACTACTCAGAACTACACCCTAACCCACTAGGAATGTGTGTGGAGTAATTTCAGGTTCTACAGAAACCTGACAAGAATGTATCTTGTGTTACTTGTGACACGGGAAAACGGGAATGCATTCAGTCACTGCAGAAAAAATGAAGCGGTCCTAATATCTTTTAGATCCTTGTATATACGAAATGGCCGGAACACTTTGCATGATTGCATTTCCACATCGATTCATCCGACAGAGCAGAGAAACCTATGGAACTTACTTTTCTATCTCTTGGAGGAGGAGACGTTGCAGTTGTTTCTTCATTGGCTTTATCATGTACTTTTTCCATATGTCCAGCGCCAACTTCATGTGAAAAGGAAAAGAAGGAATGGAAGGAAAGAAATCAGAAGCTGCTAGTTTTGCGGGAGTGACATTCTAGAAACTGAGTGCACCACTCCATGTACATCGATATTGATGAGGCATGCAGCCTCTGATCGAGATGATCAAACTACCATGGCAACAGTGTACCACGGTTCTCAGTTTTTTGTTTTTGCATGTAGAGTCAGTCATATCCCTGAATGGGGATGGTGCCATTTCTGATAAAATTCATAGACTGAAGGTACACTTCAGGAAAACTGAGATCAGCAGACCACCAGGCCAGCACACTGGCCATGCTATCTGAGTTCAGTTCAACTTTCTAGTAGAAGTTGTCCTTGGTGTGAATCACTCTCAGTATCCATCTTTTCCAGTGCCAACATTTTTACTCACAGTATCAGTCAACTAGTCTTTTTTGGGGGGCCAACCCATCTTTCTTTCCCTGTCTCTTAGCCTCTATACCAGCTTCTCAACATATCAAATTCATTCCAATAGGAGCTTATTACCTAATTAACAGAAGTTTACATGTCTACCTTTCCTATGTGTCCCAATTGAAGCATAGTAGAAATCAGACTGAAAGTCATGGGCAAAAGTTACTTGTAATTTTGTTGTCTTTGGTGACAAGAAAGCCTCTTCCTGATTCCATTTAATGAGGGCCTTAATACTTGTGTTTGGTAGATGCATTCATACTCCGATTAATAATGTTGGTACATGTGCCCTCAACAATGGTTCAATTTTACACAAGCACTAGTTCTGCAAATCAATTGTTCAATTAATGCATGTGTATGCTTTTGTGTTTAAATTTGCGCAGTGCACTCTCACTAGCACGAATGTAGTAATCATCGCAGTATGTACCATCTGACCATCTTAAGCGTGCCTCCATCATTTTCCCACTTAGTTCTCTCCCACTCCACTTCTGTTTCCTTCCTGGCCAGCACTATTGGAATATCTTAGCTTCCTTATTTCTGCAACATTTGCCTTCCTCATCTCTTCACAGAAAACACCTATAGCTGGGGAGTACCTTCTTGTTCTCCAAACATTTTGCCTCATTGATCCTCTCCTTTACCTCCTATTCTTGTCAGTTTTGCTTCTGGCACTGTCAAACCGAAGCCATCTAATTTTGTTCTTTCCAGGATATAAACTTGTGGGAAAAAAAATGGCCTGAACTCTTGTTATTTGTTCCCAAATTTTCAATCTAAAATATTCTAGGGTAGGGGGAAGTCTGTCCCCGTCAGTTACCCCCAGGATGTAAGAGGGTTTTCGTTGCTCACCTCCCCAATGTCCATCCTCTGTTCATCCAGTAGTTCGAAGGGAATGCAACCAAAGCTCCTGTCTGCTTCACTGAGTTTCCTCAGGTGTTCATTCAAATATCTGCCGGCCAAAAACACAAATCAAAAGAGGTAATATGAGTGACCCAAGGAATCTGCAAAGTGAGGGAACCCTCTCCACATCACAAAAATCTCTCCTGCGATTTATATATACTAGTCAAAAACTTATATAAGCCAGTTGAGGTGCTTAAATGAGGTTCTCTCAAAAGCTTACCACCACTGGAGCCCACATGAAATATGAAATGCCTCATATATACTCTTGGAGGTTGTGTGCTGTGAGTGACCCGAGGAATCTGCAAAGTGAGGGAACCCTCTCCACATCACAAAAATCTCCACTGCGATTTATGCCTAATCAAAACTTACCTCAGCCAGTTGAGGTGCTCGAGTGGGGTTTTCTCGAAAACCTTATCTCCACTGAAGCCCACATGAATATGAAATGCCCCATTAGGGCTATGAGGCATGGAGGTAGGTACATATATGTACCACTGCATTGCTCCTTAAAAAGTGGTAAGTGGAGATGAAAACTTACATTTTTCAGATTTTCAGAGAGAACAAGTTTGATAACCCTAGATAATAAATTTGGAGTTCCCAACTCCTTTTTGCTTTTGTGTTATCTACAACAGCTCTTTGAGTCTAATGACGTCAAAGGGGAACCAAATGAATGTGGCCTTGAGTTTACACAGTTATTGCTGGGTTTTTCATTCCTCCATGAGTGAAATGTGCAGGTTATTATTTTTCCTTTGAAGTCAATGAATGCGCGCAGCTATGTACTCTTGAAAGTTGTGTGCATCCACATTCAATACAGGTTCACCATGCTCATGTAACAGAAATTGGAACAAGTACATCTTGCTGTGACTTAGCATTGAGCAGGTATGTTTCTTCCCTCTGTGTCATAAAGACATGTCATGTTCTGCACTCCCACTGAACTTTGAGCACACTGGGTGCTTGCAGAAACACACATTTAATACACAATAGGCTAATATTAGGCCTAATGGTAGCGATATACACACACCATAGACCTAATGATAGTGATTTACATACACACACATTACACAATAGGTTAACATTATGTTCGGACTCGGGAACTTGACTTGAGTTCAGACTGCACACATAATCCATGGCAAAATCCCAAAGAGTAGGAAAAAAAAAATTCTGACATTGATAATCATCAATGCCATGTACTTCTTCTGCTTTGTTCATCAAGGTCATCAAAATTCACCTATTTCAATTTGTCAAAGTTAGCCAAATGTTGAAACAGCTGTCAGCAGGTGGCATCCTCCTGAAACTACCTGTGATGGTCTGTTTGGAAAGACTGTGGAAATGGTGATGTTCCCGATATGTATGCAATGAACAAATACTTCACAAAGTGATAACTGTTCACTGGAAAAATATTACGGTCCACAGGAGTGGGAGATGGGGAGATCAGGTAGAGTTATATGGGTTATTTAGGGCATTCATTCCATTAGTTTTGGCACTGGTGCATTGGAATTTGCATTTACATGGGTATTGTTATTTACTACCCGCTGATGACTCAGACTCTAAGACATGTATGACGTGTGAGATTTATTACAATTTTACATTTGGATGATTATGCAATATTACAATACCCCCTTTCTGTTGGGGGTGATGCAACAACTTATTGCAACAACTTGCTGTTTTGGACCTAATACCATTCATTTCTGCCAAAATGCCAAGTTGTGATAGGGACTCGGACACAAGAACTCGGATGTTGAGGACTCAGTCTTGGACTCGGATTGGCTGGACCCGTTCCAACACCGATAGATCGATGATATGCGGATTCAAGACTTTGAGACTAAATTTTGGAAAACAAATGCATTAGAATCAGAAAAAATATCAATGTGTTCCGAGACTTGACTTCCTGTATAAGGCAGTACACAAGAATGGATGTTACTTTCGTTTTGGCAATAGAACCACCTAGGCAAATAATGAAGGTAGCATTACAATTTCAACGGGTTGCTTTGGACTTGCATTATGAGACAATACTATACAATAATTCCATCAGACATCAAATAAACAATGTCAATTCCAATGGGAGTGCAGGATGGCTTCCACATTTTTGCCTGCAGTTACCACTGGCCCACTACTTTCATACACCTGGCCCACCAACCAAGAATATTCAACAATTTTCCAAAGTAGTCTGCGTAGAGGCTTGGTCATGCTGTAATGATAAGGATAAAAATGATCGCTCTCACACAAACCCAATAGCACCAGTCACTCATGAATGATTTAACGATAAACAAGAGCACCAATGGTGCTGTAGCTCAACCGCACAAATATATCAAGACAAATGTACGATTATGTGATAAATGTTCAAGATCATGAGGCCAAGGTGGCAAGTTTGAAACAATGGCCCCTTCATATGGCCCAAAGCAAGTCAATAAATATTCCACATAATGGGCTGCAGGGCCCACAGTGACACTGAGCCTGGGTCCTAAATCCCTGGCACCCTGAGGTACAGCTATTAGACTAGGCACCGGGATTTTGCGTGATCGCGCAAATCGCGCAAAAAATCGCACATTCTACAATCCATCGTGCATTTATGGTGTTTCGTGAATACCAAGATTTTTTTCATTTAAAAGAATTCCCTGAAAACAAACAACCCAGTATTAATCCAAATTACCAAGAATTGCTGGTGCTAAGTACCTAAAATAACACGGCGCAGGCCTAGGTAGTCTTCATTACTCCCCTTCCCCTGGGTAGTTGCAGTTCAAACAGTTTTCAAAGTTTTCAAATGTCAGTTTTAAAAGTTTCGTAAGCGAACGCATAATCCGCTTGACCTACGTCCCGGCTCAATGCAACACACTGCATGAACCATATCAACAGATCGTTGTCACTTTCGATAATTTTGTGCTACAATTATGCACCGTTAACATTCCTGCACAGACTCACCGGCTCGCGGGATTACGTGAGCGGGAACGATCACAGGTGAATCGACACTGTAGTGAGGACTATTAATATTGTTCTCTGTAATGTTGTATTGCGTGCACGGAGACATGTCTGAAAGTTGCGTGTTACCCTGTTGAATTCCAACCACTGTAGTTACACCTGAAACTTTCCGTATACAGTGCACTAAAAATACATTGGTGATCTCCGGTGCGGCAATGTTTCCATTGGTCAGTTTAATCACCCCGCTCAGACAAGAGTGCTCTGATTAGCCAGAATGCCTAATTTTAGTGACGTGGATCGGATCACAGAGCTGGCCTAGCCTGCGGTGGTACGTGACTTGTGTTTTGGCATATCGCTAATAATTATCAATCGGCGGTCCCTGATCGATAAAGCATGGGCATGTGTGTTCCTCGTTATGTTATTTGCTGTATGCATCAGCTGCATCGCTGTTTGGTAAAATTTGTGATCGTGTAGTTGGCGGAGTAAGTCAAGTTCATTTTTTTCATATTTCCAATTTCAAGATATTTTCAAATATCGTCAGAAGTTACGTGACCTTAAAAAGTCTTTTGAAATCTATTGTTTTTTAAATGCAACTTCCAGATTGTCTGTTGTTACTTAGAGATGAAATTACATTTTTCACAAATTTTGGCAGAGCACTAATTGCGATTCTTCCTTTCTCCAAGCAAGCATGCGTTTGTCATGTGTTTGAGTGTTAAATAATGTACTTTGAATTCCGAATCGCAAACCGATCGCGCATTTTGCCTTTTTTGGCAATATCGCACATTTTGGGAAAAGGGAGAGCGCATTTTGCCGTTCAAAATCGCGCAAAATCCGGGTGCCTAAATTAGACAATCATTATGACCAATGTCAGCACTGCAACAAAATTTGTAGGAGGAAAAGCATTTTGCGTAATTCCACATGATGGGCCCTTGGGCCCGAACTGGGCCTTGAGAACATAATTCCCAAACACCCCCCCCCCCCCCCATGGCCCTCTATCAAAAAACCGTTACATGTAACTTTGAAGAACATCAATTGAATCTTGTGGGAGGAGATGCATTTCAAGTACCATTGTGTGAAATTTCATAAAATGGGCCCACGGGCCAAGTGGGACCTCAGACCAAAAATTCCTGAACCCCCAAGGAACGGCTGATGGATGGATGGATGGATGGATAGATAGATAATACACAACATCAGAGCTCATTCAGTTCCGAGATGCCCTGAGCCACAGTTACCACGTATTTTCATCACTATAGCAGGGTTCCTGCAGATTCTGGACAATCAATTGCCATGACTTTTTCATGACAATTGAATATTTTCATGAAATTCTGATCTCACACAGAATTCTCAACTGAACATCCAAAAAAAGAGCCAAATCAACAACAGATAATGGATGTGAGAAAGTGACAGAATCACTTCCTGAAAACTTCCACGACTCTTCCATGACTCACAGCTTTTTCACTGAATTTCAAAACCTGTCCAGACCTGCATTTTTATTTGATGAAATCAATCGCTATAGGGTGACTGGGGCCTCTAAAGAGGAAAATATCACCTATACCTAAATTTTCATTTTGCACATGAAAACTTTTCAGAAGGTAGGCCCCACATTGGACCCACCACCTACCTGTACAAGCAGTCCATGTAGGTGGCCCCACGGCTGTATCTGGCCCAGTCCTTCTCGTAGCACTGTAGTAACGTCTCCTCATTCTGGATGACATTCTGCAGATACAGAAATATTCATGGTAGCTATTTATCAACTCATCAAAAATTCCATAACTTATGCAAAATAGATCATTCTAATATCCTCAACCCCGGGATAACAGGAACCCTGTAGCACTGTGTTTGACAGCGGGAAGGACATTCAATTTCTAGACAGGGTTTCACAAGAACCGACAGCGAATAATCCAACTATCCCAACTTCAAATGGTCCTTCATAAACGGGATGAATCTTGAGCTCCTACTACTCCACTCAATTGATGTTGTGAAGTTACAAATGATTTGAATGTATATGAAGGTGAAAGGTGGCAATCAAAGCTTATTCCGACTGCATCAAATGGTTCAGTCTTATACTCTCGTTCCATCACCCTGGATGAGGATAGACATTTACAAAGTAACACTGTGTAGTGTGGGATGTAAATGCAATATAATGGGCTTAAACATGTAAAATAGTACAATATCAAAGGAAGAATTTACCAAACAGTAAAATAATATGTCACTGGGGCTGTGGCGGGAGGTAGGGGGGTTGGAACTTGCACCCTCAAAACACCCCCCCCCCCTCGGTATCACCACTGCATTGAGTGCCCTACCTGATGGAGGTTCTTGACGTGGCTCTCCAGGAAGGCCTTGGTCTCATCGTACAGGCGATCGCTGTAGTTGTCCGGAATTGCAACGCAGATGAAATATACATCACTGAGACATGGTGTTAAAGGACAACTGCTGGATGAATTATAAAGACGCTGAATGCGTCAGTCGAAACCCGAAGTTTGTATGACTCTCATTACCGAGTTACGGACCTTTGAAGTTTGTGCATGTGTATGCGCAAGATCGGAAAGCATCTCATCATGCAGTAATAATCACAGAACTATCTGATAAATTTGACATATTCAACAAAATGAAACAATGGAACACATGCCATAACTTGTTGTCCAAGTGTGACGTCATACACAATTGCGCAATTGAAATTCTCCCTAATTCCTCTACATAATGGACCAAACTTTGAAGGCCAATAACTCCACATAGGAACATCATATTGAAAAGGGGTTTGGACATATAGATCGAGTTTCCCATTTTCCACGTTAAAACTCCTGTTGTATTCAAGCCTGCAGTTGTCCTTTGAAGATAAGTATACATGAATGACAGGCTGCTGCAAAAATCTCTTTTGCCAGTTTTTTACTAAAATCAAAAAGCCAAAAGGCTAGTGATCCCTTGACTGCCTTGTTGTCTGCTCACAACATATGACCTTTGACCTGACCCAAAACAACTGCCTACAGGGTCCAAGCACTAGTTGTGGAGAACCCACATACCAAGCACCCTAACTCCCTGAGGTACCCATAAGGTGGTAGTCTTGGAAGGCAGACAGGCAGCCCCAACCTACCAGGTTTCATTCCAACAGAACTTGGAGACAGGATTGTCCGCCGGGCAGTGAAGAGGGATTCCCAAATGCTTAACCAGGTGGGAGCGAACATCTTTTTATTTGCAGCAATCATTCGAAATTTATGAATGTATGATGGCACAGTGTCAATAACCCTCACCATAAACCATGTAAGGTCAGGGAGCCACCATTTTACCCTATTGAAAGGAGGTAAAATATTTTGTTTTCACCCAAAAATCATGAATTTCTTCGTTTTTAATCTATTGCACAATTGTGTAAGTTTCCATTTGGGTTCCAGTTTATGTTAACCGGTTGATAGAGGATTTTCCAAACATTTCAGGTTCCCATGTTTCCCCCACCTCATCATAAGATATGATGCATAGATATTATTGTCACAAACATATATATTGGCTGAAAGTCACCTGAAGTATTCTAATGAGTAGCAAGTACCAAAAGAACTGAGGCCAGGTTAGCATGAATCATTCCTTATTTTACAAGGATACAGGAAACAGTCATTCCAGACTGGTCTCTTCACGTCCTGTAGCTTGATCACATTGTCGACTGTCCCCTGTAGCTCCGCCCAGGTCTTGTCAAAATCTAACTCCTTGGGCTTCAGTGACATCTGGCCAGGTCGCGACTGCTGTCGTGACAGCGATTAAAGTGCTGCACCCCTCTTCCGTCCACCAGAGTTGGGATAATTTATAGATGGTGGAGGCTTGCAGATTTCGATGAGTTCTGTAGAATGGATACATCGAAAGTGATACGTTAGTACATGACAGTATCTGACAACACTGACTTCAAGGATTGGAACAGGAACTAACAGGGAATGGGCAATTTGCAATCTGAGTGTGACAACCTCCACCCAGACATTTTAGTACTGTCATGGAGGCATTGCCGTTTGCCTTATCCCTTATACCTGCTTTTTCCTTGTTATCTTCTAATTTTTATCGAACTCCTAGTCCAAGTTGTGCACATTGCTGATTTCTCACATCCCAGTTTTGCACATGACCCAACTGGACCAGTATGCTGGCAGCTTACAAATAATATCATCAGTAGGCCATACCAATCTCGCACTGCACGGTCGACCAGAGGTCTTATCATAGTCAAGATCCACTAAAAGGGGTGAAATGAAATTGGTTTTTCATAGGTGCATTCAGGGCAATGAATGAGGAGGGATCATCCAGAATAACTGGCTGCATCCAATGCCCTCTATCTTCTAGTACTTAACAGAGGCTTGGAATTTGTTTTGGGCATGTTTTTATCAGAGGGACCCTATGTTACATGTACACTTGTCAGGGATGTAGTCGAGGCCGGCCAAGCCGAGGCCGAGGCCCGACACATTTCTTGAGTTTGTACACTGCACGTATGGCGGCCTCGAGCCAAAACGAGGCCGGGCCGAGGCCACAACACTGACACTTGTACAGTGATACAGACCCAGTTGCCCATGCGGAGCATACAGTTTCTCTCTGCTCCAGGATATATTGAATAATATCATGACTGGACATCGGGACAGAACAGCTTGATTCCATATACTAGGTGACCATAATGATTTGGACCACAGGTTACATGATGAGATTGGTCTATTAGCTAACTTGACTGGCAAGCTCCTAGCGGACATATTGGATGATTCCGTAGCTGAACAACTGGTTCACTTTGCTAGAGAGGGATCCAGATCAGTGGAAGATCACCTCAGGAACCAAGGGTGGATATTACCAGGACCCATGGCCTTATAGGGATTAACGCCCTCCAGCAACTTCGCACAATACAGGGAAATAAACGTATAACTAATATCACCACCATGTTATTCACATGAATCAATGAACAGTACGTATTTCTTTTCCAATCTTGGAATGTAATTCTAGCTATTTACTGTAAACATCATCTTTGCTTTTTTTCTTTAAAAAAATGTATGTATCTATTGCAACCTTGATCGTCCAACAGATAGTGTCAGTTAACCATGGGTGCAGCATCATACTGTATCCTGGAAGTCCCAAGACATTCTTAATGGGATATTCTTCATTCATGGGTCTCTCGAGAGCGTCAATCAAGGTCTATAGATTAGAGGTTGTGGGTTTGATTCCCCATGTCTCTAACCCCAAGGTTTGGGTTCTTCTTGCAGAGATGGCACAAACTTGATTTGATTTGAATTCCACAGATTCAGACAACCAAGTAAAGCTCATCAAGTTACTCTGACCTTTCTTCACTGTGGGCCAAACAGATGAATCACCGGGGATAATCGCCTTCTCTCCCAGACTAGTGAACTCCATGACCTGACCCCTTCCTCGAACCTGGAGGGCGCAATTCACTCAACTGCTCACAGCCTACTGGTGAGACTTATCGCAAATACCAATCAGGACTGCAAGTACAGCCACCGAAAAAAATGTTGGGTGACTGCCGGAATTCAAACCTGGAATGTTCGCTGCAAAGCATGTTTGTTTTTTTGTTTCCTTATATACTAGTGATACCACTCTGCTGCATCTTCCACCACAAAATCTGAAAAATGGTACCCACCAGTGTTCGTACTGATCCTAACAAAATGTATAGCAACAATTGCTATGCAATATTTTTTTTGTAGAGCACTTCTGCAATATTGCATCGCATTTTTTCCTTTTTTTAAACCAAGCCATTTTTTAATGCACTTTTTGGGAGAAATATGAACACTGACTATTTATCGTGAGTAATGCGGACTATAATGGTACACTTGCACCATGCATAACTGCCAGTGTTGTAGTCCGAGAACCGGCACAATCCGAGACCTCAGACAGAGTTCAGTCCGAGACCAGAGCAACAACTTCGAAGGAACCGAGACCAGCAAGGTCCGTGACCGAGATCGAGACCGAATGTATATAGTCAGTGTATCAGGGCAACATCTCGAAGGCCGAAACTGTATTGTAGGCCTAATTACACCCATATGCTCTGTTTTTTTATGATAGACAATATGATAGATATGATAGCTCATTGATACATTGATTTTGCTACGATCTGCAAACAAAGTCAAATTCTTTTCCCCGATCATTCCGCACAGTCGACGAGGTGAATAAGTCTAAACAATGAGACAAAGCAAGGGGGTGTGCCATGAAGCAGCACGCCCATTCCGTCGCCCCTCTCCCGCAGTTCGCCAATTTACGTGAAGCCAAGAACCAAAATACACACCCTCATCACATTTAAAGTGAAATGTAAACATCAGATTGTGAAGACCCTGCCAGATGCAGAGTGCAGACTGACCTCTATGTCAATCAACACTACTGAATATGGTACCGATACACAGTCACACTTGCCATACTGCGACTGCCTTGATAGCTCCCTCCCCCTCACCTCTCTTCACTGGCACCTCTTCTCTTGGCCTGGGAACAATCTTCTCTGCATCCCCTTCATGCAAGCCCATGCACAATACAACGTCTACATCCCACCAGTAAATTATCGTCACTTCGCTCTCAGTCTCTGTAATCCAAATAGCTTCTTATATCGTACCGCTCCCCCACCCCTGGACACCCACTTCCTTATGAGCCAGTGGGGTCTATTGTGTCTCCATCCATAGCCCCCTCCCTACCTTCCAAAATCATACCAATAACTTACCCCTTCAATGCATTCCCAGCAGCTTTTTGTCTATGATCGGATGAACGCAATTTCAATATACCAATGTGTCATTTTTCAACTAATCAACAGCTAGCAAATAACCCCTGGACAACAATGCACCACTGGGGCTATGCCTAGTACTAGTACTGTACTGTACTTCGTAGGCCGCGAATTGCTATAACTTTCTTAAAAATACTTCATTGAGTGGACATAGCATAGCTCTTCATTACAAAGTAGCCAATAAAGCATTCAAGGTACATGTAAATGAGTGTACTGGGACAATTCCTCATTCAGGGACTGTGCATCCAATGTCATATCACCTTTTGGCGAACTGTACCAATGTCAGAAAGGTCTAACCCATCTGGAAATCGACACAAAATCATGTTCACAGTTCATCACATTGATAATTGATAGTCGTTTAGGTATTCGTTACTAACATAATTTAATTACCAGTAATTACATTACAATTAACTACTCTCTCCTCCTCCCCAGAAATTATAACTGAAATCCCTGAATCTTTCATCCCTCCTCTCTTCTCTCCTGCTGCGCTGGAGAGTTTTGTATTGGGTAACATACGTTAGGGGGTTCCCATGTTTATATAGGCCCTGGGTTCTTTTTATTCATTCATTTTTATCATGGTTAAGGTTCGATATATTGGGTTGGATAAAAAGTTATTTGAATAGGCCTAACAATACGGGTTTGAAAATCGTGGAAGCTACAGGACACTATTCAGGTTTGAAAACAGACACCTAAACATTTTTACGGTATGTCAGAAAGGCAATTTGATTGCTAATGCCCAATATATCCCTGTACCAATACGGCATTTCTAAGTAGACTAGAGTGAAGCACAACCAGTTTACCATACCAGGCTTCTGACTCCTGGCCTACGTACTGTGACTACTGTGAGTGACGGCCAATAAGTTGTTTTGAAAGCTAGCACAATACTGGTCCCTGGGCAGTTTCCCACATTGACCAAACAATTAAAAGAACGCCACTCCACTTTGCTATTCATATCAACTCATATCAAAGCTCAACACATAAAATGCAGGATGATTTTTCGCGAGCTAGAAATTCTTCTGAAGAAAATACGACACCAATACTTTTGCTGGTCTCGTGAAGCAAACCAGCGAATTTTCCCGCGACTTAGAAGGTTCGAGACCGAGCCACAGGGTGTCGAGACCGGAGATCGAGAGACAGCAAAAACTGGTCTCAAGACCGGTCCTTGAGACCGGTCCTTCGGTCTCTAGGCCCTACATAACACTGATAACTGCAGTACCATTGAATCGACCACTAGCATCCAGCCATGTACTGTTAGTAGCTTTGTAGTAACGTACGCCCGTCAATCCCGAGACTGTCAGATTTTGTGAGCAGGGGGGCATGGCAATGATGTCAGCCTGGTATATGAAAATTAGACGGGCTACTTATTGCCCTCCTTAAGGTGGGCTTCAAGAACTGCTGCTATGCAAAGCTTGTGCGATTTTTTGATTTGATTGCAAACACCAAGCATGACTGACCATGTATAGAGTCTATACAGCACTAGGGGTATCATCTGTCACTGCAAGCTGACAACACTTGCTGATGGGGCCACGACACAAGGCATTTGGCAGTTAGCTTTATCGTGCATTGGTATGACCAGGATCCCAAATAATATCTTTTCATAACGTTGTATATTAGGGAAAAAATCCCCTTCCCCCTCAACTTCATTTTTCGAGTGCCACTCTAGGCTTCCAGGTTCTACTCTGTAAGGCTGGCAGACCTGTCAGTGATGAATTATAGAGCGCTATACCTGTACGCCACTACCCCGATCCTAATGTCTCAACTAGACATGTGTAGTCGGGTAAACGCCCACGTGTATATCACTGCTTTTGAGCAATCGTTGAGAAGAAGTATCTAACAACACGCCATAAGGACAATCCATTTTTGGTCAGAAACTAAGATAGCTTCCATCCACCAAGTTTTGTTGTAAACTTGTATCAATGGAAGTTACAAAAAAGTCATGAACAAATGTAGCCCCCATCCACCAAGTTTCGTTCAGATCTGCAAAGTTTGGAAAATCACATACATTATGCAAATCTGACCCCTGATGACCTTGAAATGACCTCCACATTGTTCGGGACACTTAGAGTCCCTAGCGCCACCAGTTTGGTTCAATCCACAACTTCAAATTTCACGTAATTTATGCAATTAGCAGCCCCACTTTGCAGTTATGCCCACTTTCGAACTATCCGAGATTTTACCAGGGCGTAGCCTACATGTGTAAACCAATTTTTCAGCTCAATCGGATAAAGCGTCAAAAACCATAATATCCCGGCCAGACACTTCAGTGTCGCAGGGATATAATTATTGGTCATGATCTGACTTTACACAAGGGCAACTCCTGAAATATGAAGGGGATAAAGTACAGTTAGCAGCCATAGGTTAGCAGCTAGGCTTCATGGGAACCAAGGTTGGTCTCAAAACGATCGCCATGTTCCACAACGCCCTCGTAAGAAACTCAGTTTCAAGGTAAAATTCAAGATGGCCGCCTGTCCTGAGCCGTGCGGCGAAGCCCACCTTTGCACCCATCTGAGATCATTATCTGACATATACATATTTGCAAAGTTTCAATCAATCAGAGTTTTGAAGTTTTGGGGCAGGAATCAAAAACAAGTGTTTTTGTGAAAAAAGTCAAAAATCCTTGCCTCCCCCCCCACAATCCCCCTTCATCGTCGGTAACTGACAACGCCCATGTCAGAACATCCGAGATTTCACTATGGCGGATGGCCCGAAGTGGGGATATTATAGATTACTTCTCCCCCCCACATGCCACGATCTGTCCCTCCACTTGTGTCATCCCCCCCCCCATTTTTCAAGCCCCCTGTCCCGATTCCTCTTCAAAATAATTTCAGTAGGTTTTTTTCTAGCTGGGTGTCTGTAACTCCCGCTGTAACTTCCACATGCCCTCTGTGAGCTATATCAAGCAGTTTTGCAATAACCTAGTAAGCAATTGAACGTTACGATCGCAAGTTCAAGAGGCCTGAAAATTGTAATCTATAACACCCTGTATCATGGGAGAAAAAAACACTGGGCTCCCATGTGCAATCTACGATTGTGGATCATAATTCGATTTGAGTTTAACTGTGTTCCAGGTTTGTTTGTGACACAATACACATCAACCCAGGCTCTTGTGACTTTTAGGTAGGAAAATACATCATGGCATGTTTCGGCATGTATTGACAATCACTTTATTTGCTAAACTTTCCAACTAAATCTGTCTTCGTTTCGGGAAGAAAAATATTTTTTCGCACGGGTGATGGAGTCACTTAGAAGGGCAAAACATCGCCAGAATAAAATAATAGCCATAATAATTGTAGCACCATATTGCAGCATCGCACAAATTGCTATCATTTTTTTAAATCTCTCGGCAGTTTTCTGATTATGATGCCTCGCATTTTGCGATGGCGATACCGGAAAATATGAACACTGGTACCCACTGACGTTCAACACTAGCGGTTGCACGCGAGCTGAATTTACCTGGATTTACCTGGAAGCCACCCTCGTCAAGGATGGCCAAAGATAGTAGGTTTCTCAACCCTTGAAGATCCTGCTGGTCTCTAGTCGGCTCTTAAATATGTTCAGTGTGGGTGCAGGACTACTTCTTTTCTCTTCGGGCAATTCATTCCTGCTTCCATATCGACTGAAGATATGAACAGCTGACTTCCTTGCCGTCAGTCGTACTGACTTGGTCTGATTTTTCTTTGCTGTGTCCCCTCTTGATATTTCCCTGCAACAAAGTCGATGGTGCTATCTGTTATCATCCTGTTTGACTTTCTCGTTTATTATGTTGTACAGTGTTATGAGGTCGTGCCATGTATGCCTTTTTCTCTAAGGTTGTCAATTTCAGTTCCTTCAATCTCTCAGCGTAGCTGTCGGTGTCGAATACTGGCAACCTAGTTTTTGTGTCATCCTTCGTTTGGACATCTCTAGCGTTTAAATGTTTTGCCAGTATTGCCACTCCATAACTGGAATACAGTAGTCTAAATAGGTCTCACCATACTTATATAGCTCACCATCATTTCTTTGTCCATATTGAAAGTTCCTCGTGATCATGCCTACCACTGTTTGCTTTTTTTGCTGCTTCGCCACTGCTTTCTGAATTTCTAGAATTGCTTAATATGAATCCCAAGTCCTTCTCCATTTCCCCTTATTGCTCAATTCAGTTCCATTCATGTATATGTTAATGGGTTGTTGTGTCCAAAATGGCAAGATGTGCACCGTATCCGTATTGAACGACATTTGCCATTCCTCTGTCCTTGCATCACTTTGTTTAATGTCCCCCTTGTAGCTGCTCCAATCCCGATCTTCTACCTCCTTCATTGGTTCAACTTGGTGTCCATCTGCAAACTTGCTTAACTCTGAATTCACCTCCGGATCCGTATCAATCATAAATATTGTGAAGCATATGTCCAAGTATTGATCCCTGCACAACTGAACCTTCTTTCATTCAGATTCCACTCCTTCAAGAACATTCTCTTCTCTGTCTTTAAGCCATTTCTGCCATCCATTTTCAAAATTGGTCCCTCTATGCCGTGCGCTCTAACCTTTGTAATCAGTATCTATTATGTGGTACAGTGTCAAAATGCCTTTCTCACGTCCAAACTACACACATCCACTGGAACATGCCTGTCTACAAATTCTTTAATTTTGTCCCAGTATTGCAACATGTTTGTTACACATACTTCCCCTTTCTGAATCCGTGCTGCGTTTCAAGTATCATTCGATTGCTCTCCAACTTTTCCACAATTGGCATCTCTCCGTATTTTTTCCATGATCTTTCCCGGTACTGAAGTTAAATTCACTGGTCTGTAGTTGGAAGCAACCGTACGCTCACCTTTTTTGTAACAATGGTTGATGTTGTGCACGTTCCAGTCTTCCGGATACCGTGTCCTCCCTTGATTTCCTATATATCAAACAAGTGGTTTCAAACTCGTCTGCAGTTCCCTTAAAAACTCTGCAGCGATTCCTCGGGTCCTGTGGCTTTACCGTTCTCTACTTCATCAAGTTTTTCTTTCAACCATACTCTCTTAATCTATCTTCCACATTCGTTAGTTTTTTTTTGACAGTTGTTGGCTGCAAAAGCTTTCTGTTCGTGGGATTGGGGCTTTCTCATCGGTAAACCTTGCTGAAAAAGTCATTCAATGCCTCCGCTGTTTTCCCCCTTTTTGACAATATGATACTTTCTCATCTCCTTGATTGGTTCCCACTTTGTCTTTTTACCTTTGCTTCGCCTCACATAGGATAGAAAGCTTTGATCTTCCTTAATTTTGTTTGCCATTCTTCTTTCAATAACCTTTCTTTTTTCTTTGCTTGTTTATTTTCCCGTTGTACCTCTCTTGCATTTTCTTGTAATAGTTCCAACTGGAATATTGTGTCCACTTTTTTGTATGTTCTTCCATCTTTCCCTCTTCTTTCTCACTGACTTCTTCACCTCTTGTCAATCCATTTTCGACAGTTCCGTTCTTTTTCTTTCTGAATCGGCACATTACTCTCACTTTGTCGATTATACAATTTCTTGAAAGTATCCCACATCATTTGCGCTGATTTTCCTTCAAATTACATCTGTGGCCATCACTCTCCTGAAGTCCTCTTCTACTTGTTTTGTCGCATTTGGCTCTTATTCCACTCCAATATACTTTTCGCTGTGCTGTGTATTGGTCCTCTGAGAAACCTTGTTTTCTTAATCGTTTTTCGCATGTTCACAATTGTTGAACGTCTGCTCCTCCTATTGCTCCCCAACTTCCACGCTGTTAATCATTCCTTCTTCAGTTGTCAAATAAGTCCGACCATTATTTATCCTCGTTTTGTTCTTAGTATATGATGGTCCCAGAATTTATCCTGCACCAATTGCAAAAAACTACTTGACTGTGTAGTTCCACTGTCAGGCTTCCAAGTCTGGTGAATATAGCGTGGAGACCAATGTGTTCAGATTTCATTCCTCTTAATATGAAATGAGCCCATATTCTATTCTTGCAAAGGCCTTGCACAAGAAATTGTGTTAGTGTACTGTTAAAGGCCTAACTAGTGTAAGCTGAATGCAGGCTACATAACACTATACGTAGTTCAATGCCGCAACACTTTACAGTCGCCACTTGCGATGACCACAAGCTCCTTGCATTTATAAGCTCCTCGCAAATGCACTGCAGTCAATTTCCCAGACTGACTGTATTATTTTGGATGCGCACTGGAGGAATTCACAGCAGAAGAAGCACATGGGAATATTTTTCACTTCAAAGGGTCTGTTCGTAGGTCCTCCAAAATTATTGAACAAGTTGAGACCACTGATACGGATAGCAAAAAGGATTATTTCTCGCTTCCATTCTGCCATGCTTTTGCCATCGCACAGAAATTTCCTAACTCTTTCAAAATTCGCTGCAACACTTGCCGCTAGCCCTGGCCGCTCGCAGTGACTACAGTGCTACGGTCATCGACTTCGCACCTTACGCGGTCTGGTAGAACTGAAACATTGAACGAGAGTATGACCGTAAGCTGTCGCAAGCCTTGCAGTCAGGCATGGTCAGCAAAGTCTGTACAGGTGGAAGCAAGCTCCAAGGGTTATGGGACGATCATCAGTTGTCACCTAATACTGCCACTTTTAAGCCGATACATGTTGCACAGTGTCAGAGTTATTATCACAAGGTTAGGGTCAAGTGGACACCTCTGTACTTCCGGGCACTGATTCTAATTCGTACCAATACTGATGCACTATGGGCCGTAGGCAATGACCGACTCAGTCACTCATGATCTACACACTGTGTGGAGTGTTACGTTTAGGACGATGCCTATTGTATTGTGTTAGGCTACGTTCTCAGGCCAGTGGATCTGTAATTTCCATGTTACTGATCTATTATATTAAATGAATTGTAACAGAGCAGGTTCAGCTGTGAATAGCTGTAAATTCTCAAACTTACTATTCGTCTAAGGTTTCAGAGTGATTCCCCAAACCGAAGTAAAACAAACGCTAACTAATCGTAGTCCCGCTGGTTCATCGACTTCATCTAGTTGAGACTAACTTCCGTAAGCTAGGCGCGGGTCCGGATCGCACAATTTGGTCCATCTCGTACGGGGCATGCAGTGAGTGCAGCATCCAGAAACACCACTGATGTTGAGAGTATCTCTAGCAATTGCCAATAATGCGAAAAACCAGGGCAACCATTTTGCATATTTCATAATCGGTGAGCACACTACAGGCCAGCGGATGTAGCCTCTAGGATGGTGGGGGGGGGGGCGGGGACAACATTAGTCGAAATTAAAACATGGCTGGAAATTTCAGCGACCAGGCTAATTACCCAGACGTAAAGTTCTCATGTTAAAACTTTTCCGAGTAGGCTATTAAGACGAACATGTTTAATCAGTTAAAAAATATCTCACAATTCGGAACATGAAGGAAAAAAAATAATTTGGGTCGTTCTGCTGGGCTGCTGACAAATACTTTCCAAATCAGATTGCCAGAGTCTTGTGCTTAGAGTCGTAAAATTTTTCATATAATCCTATGTGCAGCATCACGCGCAGTACAAAATAACAATCTGTAATTATATTCCCCAAGGGTGGCGCCAGCGGGGGGGGGGGGGGGGGGCAGGGGGAGCCATGCCCCACCCGTCGGGGAAGCCTGCCCCCCCCCCTCCGTCGGGGATTTTTTCCATTTCGTCGGAGAGCCCGAGTGGGTACGCTATTGCCCCGACAGTGAAAATTCCTATATTAAAGTTTGAAAATTTTCGCTGCGTCTACCACTGCCGTCTACCACTGTTTTGCCTTTGGTGTGCTCTCATGATGCAAATACTCCCAGTCTCCCAGTGCCCAGGCATTTCCTGCAGGCTGCAGCTGTGCAGTCATCGCTAACTTGATCTGACCCTATTCTATTAGGAGCACTTGATTGCATGGGATGCCACTGAGAGTAGACAATGCCCTCCATAACGTATATTTTATTTTTTCGTTCCATTTTCCTTTGAAAAAAAATGGAAAAAACCCTAATGATTGCTCAATAGCGGGGATATACACACGTGGGCATAGGCGGCGCAAGCGGGGGGGGGGGGGGCGGCGGGACGCGTCCCCCAAAAAATTGAAGTGGGGGGACCTTCCCCCCTGAGATTTTGACCAAATGAAATTTGAAAATTAACAACAACATCACATTAAGTATCATTATCGAATCTGCGGAACATGCTGGAATATAGACAAAGATTATAGCAGGCCTAAATGAATGTGAAACTAGTATCCTTTTCAACCGAGTGGTTAGCACAGTTGGTAGAGCGTCCGCTTTCCCACCCCGGTAGGCCTGGTTCGATCCCGGTGGGTCATCCACAGACTTTAATGGGACCAATGTTGCCTTCTCTCGGCCTTGGCGCTCACATATATGGATAGGAACAGGGCAACAATGTGGGGTAGGCAATCTGTGAATTAGTAGCCGTCGGCGTGTAAGTACCACCTCCTTCACATTAAGTACCGCAAAAAGGGCATCGCCTTGTTCCGTGTACCTGGTGAAGGTTTCGCGTCGCCGCTGACAATCGTGCGATATAATATCAAAAAAGTTCAACACATGTTTCTGTCCGACCCCGCCTGGTCTGCAATATTCGCAGCTTGTAGCGAAATCTGTAATCTTGTCCCATGTTCCGCAGTCAGTTCTATAGACTCGATACTCCTGGGCTGTGCGCTAACTTCGTCAACAAGAAGGAAACACGAGTTAGCATTTTTGGCAAATACCAGTGATGACCGACTGGCTGTACTGTGGGCTGGTCTCTTGACTAGGCCTACTCGATTATTGAAGATGGACAATAATCATCGTTGTATGTACAACTTCCAAGGCCACAATACTCGCCCCCAAAAACAAAAAGTGGACTTGAAAAAAAATTAGTCCCTTCGAACAAAATAGAATGTGATTCCTTGCTCTTTTATTCACTTTATGATGACATGAAAAATACCCCAATTACATGGCCGGTGAATGACTTTATCATTCACTATCTGCAGTAATGTCTTTTATGTGTAACGTACGTTTTCAAATGAAAATACCCCAAAAAGCATGGCATCTCATATCAACTGTGTACTGTAAAATTGCTATAAATTGGCTCACCGATAGCTGTATGTTGTTGCGATACCACAATAACATATTTTGAAACCTTGATCCCTTGTTTTGTTACAACACTTACATCACCAAGGGATAAAAGATGTTACGTACTGTTCAAAAGACACCAATTTGTCCCACTTTTGGCGTCTTTTAAACGTACGTAATACTTTTCCACTTAGTTGTCAACTATTGTAAAAGCGAGGACACCAAGTTTTGAAACATGTAATCTTTCCGTTTTTGTTCGTCCCCCCATACGGTAGTCGACCTAAACCCCTACAGACGGCAAGTCCGATACGCTATGGGCGGGAAGGGGGCTACCTGAGTGAGCAACTGCGCATCATAATTACTCAGTATCGATCATGCACTGGAAATTCACCGTAAGGGGGAAGAAAGTGATTTTCTTAGATGGGGGTGCGAATGTGTGGACATCCCTTGCCCTGGGCTCTCCCTCACTGGAATTTCCTGTCTCCAAAGCCCAGCTGATCATGCTTATCATTCTTCAACTACATTTTATTACAACAGGTTGCAAACATGACACCAGTTTTATGACTCGGTACATAGCTCACAACGCTCAGGAGTGTCGTTTTTCCGCCATCTGGGAGGTTTGTACAACCCAAAAATTTCCTTCTTGTTTCGTCCGCGCCACCCATAGTGGCGCTCCGATTAGATAGTAGTATTATCGTAGAAGTAGGAGTAGTAGTAGTATATAGTAGGTTGAGTCTCGTCTACCGACATGCTCAGTGATCAAGTTCCGCCACGTATCACGATCTTGCGCAGGTTTTTGCTTCCTGAACTGTTAATGTTGATGTCCCTGAATTGCGAATTGATTTTCCGAGCAAGGTAGCACAGGTCTCCCAACTGCCTTAGTAGTATGTCTCAATGCTTCTCTCAGAGCGATCTTCATGGAGCTTCTTCTTGGAGTCTCGCGACGTGACCGAAAATCTTCAAACGTGTATGTGCTACTACGGAAACCACGGGATTTGATTGGCACATCATAGAGTTCGAAGCGTTGTGGTACCAATTGTTTATTGGGTCCCTGGATTTTGAGAACATTTCGGAGTAGTCTTCTTTGGAAAGTTTCAACTTTGTGATCAGATTGTATTAGGGCATCGAAATCCGGAGTTTGATGCTGCTACCTACTCGTCCTTTGAAAATTGTTGATAGAGTGATGAAAGCGTTTGTGTTATAAACCAAGTCCCCCCTTCCGTTCTGTCTTCTTCGGTTCCCCACAACCTTACATTTCTTCCAACTTCCATTTATTTGTGATTGAAAATTTGTCGGTTTTCGTGCTTTTAATTTTCAGATTTCTTCTTTCAGTTTCCTCAGTCACTCGCTCTGCGATGTCTTGTAATATATGCTTCCCAGTCGATGCCCAAGATCTTATCAGCCGCGTATTGTTGGTCCACGTGAAGAAGTTGTCGGTAATTACTCTAATTTGGCGCTGTAGTCAGGATCACTAACTGAGATGGTTGGATTAACTGCATCATGTCTTTTTCATATCCGAATTTCACAAAGAAGTTGGCCAGGTATGTTATAAAGAAATGATGCACTCGCACTGTCACCGTGCCTTGGGGGGGGCCCGATGTTTCGTGCTGAGATTTCTAGTTTGCCGTCTAATTTGGCGGTGTAGAAACCATCGTTTCAGTAAAGTGCATAGAATATCAGTTCGTCGTTCTCGAGAATCTGTGCAAATCATTTATTATTGTGCCTCTTTGGATCGTTTCGAACGGCCCCTTGCTCATGTCCATCAATAGAAGGTTGATGTTATATCCTATGACGTTTACGGCTTTTTCTTTCTCTGCTAAGATTTTGAAAGCGAACACGAGCTTCTGCATTGCCTCTACTGAGCTTTAGTTTTTCCTGGTTTTTTGATTGGTGTTAAGATTCGTTGTTCAATTTCTACTGGTATTTCTCCGGTTCGGCTATTTTATCCAGTATATCAGCTTATGTTAATTTATGGGTGAGGGGGCAATATTTAGATTTCGTTGTGATTTGGTCACAACCTGGGGATTTATTATTTTTCAATGAATGGCACCCGCTTGTTTAATTTCATCATCATCAAATGGTTGGTCATTTTTTCCTGGGAGTACGTTTGGTTTTGGTTCTTGGTTGTTACAGTGAAATTTTTTCCGAATGTTGGCTTGATTTCTTTATTTTTGGCATCTGTATCTCCAATGATTTCCTCATCAATTTTTATTGAAATTGGTCCTTCTTATTTTTTGTTGCACACTACTTTAATTTGCTTTGGAAGCACGGTGAGAGTCATCCTTACGATTTTCAATTTCAGTAATTTCGTCATTATTTTTTATTCATGTGCAGCTTTGACTAGTTAATGCTGTTTTTTTCTTCATATTTTAATTTCCTTTTAAGTTTTTACGTCGCTCTTCTTGATGTATAATCTTTACCGTTGTCGATTTGAAGTCTGATTTGAAAGTCTGTTTTTTGGATGAAGTCTGCTATGAATAGTAGATAGATAGTAGCACACACAATCAATCATCAAATTTCGCTGCGTCCACCCCCCCCCCGCCCCCCCATTTGTAGGCTTCCGCCGCCACTGCACGTGGGCCTGTTTGACCGCCTACACATAGAGGTATACATAGAGGCATACATAGAGGGTATGGCCCCTCCAGCCAGGTACACAGGGGATCATGACGGTTTCTTTGGGGTTCCAGGGGCAAAGCCCCGCAGCCAAGCAAAGTGTGTGAATTCACGAGGAACCGGATCTCAATCTTGAATTGCCACGTTGGCCGTTTCTCTCCTACGAATCTATAGATCGTATAATCGCAAAACTTGGGTACGAAAACTGGCATAAAAACGATCATAGATCTAGGGTTTCACGGGAAAGGGAGGGGTTGATTCGTGAGGTAATACTCTCTTATTTACGAATATTAGCTCGGAAGGCCGGATACCACTATTGGAGGGGTTGCGGGGGGGGGGCAGAATCCTTACTGATAATAGTAACAGAATTCCAAAATTGCGTCTAAATAGTTGCCGACACTTCTTCTTTCATGGATTTTTTTTCAATAACTATATAGCACACACCGAATGAACATCCTAATGTTTTTGCGGTGCAGAGTTTGATGATTATTAGCAGTAAGAGTCTTAGTTCTCGGCATGAACTGGCGTGAAACAGAGGAAAATCTTCATCAGTATATAGTCAAGCCAACCACCCAAAATCGATCATTATATTTTGAAATTTTTACTTTATTTTGTCTTGAACTTTCAAATATGTCCTATATTTCCTTCGAAAACCTAAGAACAGACAATTAGAAGGGGAACTTCTAAAACCGGTAATCTGATATACGGTTGCTATTACAAAAGAAAATTCAATCAATCCTGAACTGAAAATGAGGAAAGTTGGGATAGCATGAATGACGAATGCTTTTTTGAAAAGCAGAAAGGGGTTTCAGACTCGACGAGTGGAGGGGGAAATCCCCCCCTCACATTTTTCACTGGGAGGCTGGCGCCTTGGAGTCGATCACCCTTGGGTGATTGAACATCTAGCCTGCATGTCGAAACAGGCGTTTGACTTGTTCGCCCGGACCAGGACTCTTCATCCATTGGCTAAACAATGGGTGGTATGATTACGAACTATAGGTACATATACCAAAGAGCGTTATCACCCTCCATTTTTTTAGAAACGTCCCCCCTGTTATCGTCTGCTTTTCAGCAGCAAATTGTACCCAGACGCACAAAGCGCGTTGATCTTCAAATATAATCGCCACCCGGCTCCCTTGCAAACATATAGACCACTCCAGTTGGCTCCTAACTAGATTCACTGCAATCAAGGCTCAGCAGGAATGAATTATATCCCGAACTGACCAAAACCCAGGAGTCGGGGGGTGGAAATGATGATTGCGTGAAGTGAGATTGTATAAATATTCATTACAACCGCACAGGAATGGAATGCTCCTCCCAACAGACCTAAAAATAAAAGAGACTATAGAACCCCGAAAGACTTCCACATTAAGCTGAGCGAAATCGACCCAGAAGTTTCTGTCAAGGGATGCTCACTGCAAGCCAGAATTGTAGGCCGTCGCCGCCATTCAACAATGCTTAGCGGAGTCACTCACCCTGCGTGTCGAGAAGTCATAGTCCAGGCGATTTTGTGGCATATACGTTTCGGAAGGTTATGAAAGCCCGACTTTCTGGAATGCCATTTATGGCTGAAAGCCTATAGATGGTCCTCGACGTCGGAATACCTGTCCATAGCGGTAAACCGATGTTTGACTATTCTGTCCAGTTGGTCAGATGCATCCAGACTCAGGGGTCGACAATTATCTATCTCCCCCGCGGTTGGCTAGTTCCAAACCACCACTTTGGTTACCATGACAACGCGCTAGGCAACCCGCAAACATAAATCTAGGTGAAAATGGCAAAGTGACTACAATTTCTCATCCGGCCCTTCGGACCGATGAGATAATAAAATAATGAATAATATAATTAATTAAAGTTTTGCACTATTTTTTCAAGATATTCCCTCAAACTTTGTAGCAATGTAACAGGCAACAAATAACAACTTTTCCCATGCAATTACCCCCAAAATTACCAAAATGTCAATTTTAGGGAAAATTGATAATTTCTGAAAATCTTGTTAGTTTTTGGTATATCTAGAGATTGAGGACTTTGAAATTTCATGATATGAATATTTTTGGGAAGTGGCTGCTATTTCAGACATATTTTGAATTTTTTTTTTGGATAATAAAACTGGCGAAAGGTAGCAAGTAGAAGCAAATTAATAGTTCCACAGTTGCCGATAGATCCTGCAACCCGGGGATTGCCCTCTTGTTATTATTATATCTTATTATTAATTATCATTTTATTATTATTTTAGAGACCCATTGTTTACTAAGTCTCTCAGGGCATCTCTCAATTCAGGCGCTCTCAGTGAAATACCGAGAGAAAATTGTCTGTTGACTGGAAGTATTTGCGTCGTGAGTGCACACCCCTTACACGAGGAAGCAAAAACAGTGGTAGAAGCAGGCGACATCCTCCCCAACAGAATCGTAACCATGATTCCCCTGCAGTGACATCTCGACGATTATCATAACGACTTTGTTTGCCCATGCCACCGTTTATATAGTCTGTATAGTCTGGAGAAATTTTGATACGCTGATCTTCAACTTAAACTAGATACTGCGATAAGATGAAAATATGACGCGCGCTGAGTCGCCCCGAACTTTTTAAGCTTTAATGCGGATTTTTGTTATAACTCAGGCTCAGGCTCCCCGACGAAATGGAAAAAAAAATCCCCGACGGGGGGGGGGGCAGGCTTCCTCCCCGACGGGAAGTGGGGGGGGGCGAGCCCTCCTTGCCGCGTCCCTGGCGCCACCCGTGGCGGGCATTATCCCATGTAGTAATGACCAAAGAAGGGACTTTCTGAACCTCAACTTCACAGCACAATCCGGACGTGTATGGTTTGTGCAGGTGATTTAATTAATTTTTCTTGCTACTACCCTGCCTAAAATTGATATCGGGTTTTAAGATGACCTTGAAATTTTCCTTTTGTTACAGAGGTAATTGGATATTTGCAGGAAATTACTTTACTAACGAAACTACGCAATAGTTGTGTTCTTGTTCGGACATGTCCTTGGAAATCAGTGCATTATAGCTGCAACCATTTTTTCTCACTTGCCTGTCTGCCTCTTTCTGCTATGTATTTGGTTGGATCCACGATGGTTTGAGCATATCACCCCCCCCCCCCCCCCCTTTTTTCCCTACTTGGTTCTGTAATTAGTGGTGATTAACACAGATCTGTTAATGTTTATTGACTGAACATATAGGGTCTGTCTCCTGGTTTTGTTTCGATGTAACTGTTAATATTATTGTTGGCCTCTGTGTAGGCATGTATCGAGTGAGCTGTCTACCGCGGCGGCGATCTAGCGTCCGGACTGCTCCGGAGTCCACATTCGCAGTCGGGGCCAAATTGCATCCCTAATATTGCATAAAAACTAGACACCGCCTGGCTGGTGAACCTCCAACATGTATATCCCCACTTTTTTTAAAACAATGGAAGGCAATGATGATTATTAAGGATTCATAATTCAGAGACGGACATCCCTTACCAAAGGAGGAAGGAGGTTTATTCACTACTGAAGTGACTTCTTTAGGGATTTTGAAACCACTGTAGTCTACATTCACCAAGTTTTTTTGCTGCAATTCGGTTAGGCTTGAAAAATCGCAAAATTTATACTTTTATTATTCATATTATACACTATTGATATTTCTGAAGTAACTTTAGAAATGCAATAATGTATAATATGAATGATAAAGGCCCTAGTATCGAGCCTCGAGGAACCCCACACATGATTCCACGTTGTTCACCTGTACCTTCCAGTTAGATAAGTAACTGGTATAAACCAAAACTTGGCCACTCCACTTATTCCATAACTCGATAGCTTGACCGGGAGGATGGTATGATCAATAGTGCCAAAGTCTTTGGAGAGATCCTGAAACAGGCCACATTGATTGTTGTTTCAACGGTTTTTAAGGTAAGTTGCATATAATAAAGCTGGTCAATGACGTCAACCAGCGCTAACTCTGATGAGAATAGTCAGGGTGAAAGCCATATTGACAACTACTATTATGTATATTTTTATCAAGAAATTTGTATTAGCGTTCAAACATTATTCTTTCTAATAGTTTCGACTTCGAGCAGGAGTATTCTGTCCATGTGTGGACTCCAATTCTCGAAGACAAGCAGGTAATTGAAAACGGTCAGCAGAGGGCCACTAGATTAAAGCATGGATGGGTCGTCCTGCTATGCGTCCAGCGAACAAGCGACGGCGAATTTTGCATGACGTCACGACAAAATATCGTATGTCAGCACAACTCGTTAGCGGACTCAATACTTCATATTTTATATCAATTTTATTTGGGCGAAAAAAATGCGTGAAATATACCATTTGGTTCCAATTTATCTGAATTGCTGGGTGCAGTATATTGTTTACAAAGATTATTTTAATTGACGACAATCCATCTTAATCCACTGTCCTTATCAGATTTACCTTTCGAGGAAAGAGTATGGGTCGCGGTCTACTTGATGAAGCTATGACGAATTCGAGGTGGATTTGATTCAGGTTTTTAAAATGGTTCATGGATTCCAGGGCCTTTCCTTCCACTATTTCTTTGAGTTTTCGAGAGTTACCACCTATAGAGGTCAGTGCTTCAAGCTTCGTGCAGGTAAACGCTGTAGATTGGACGTTCGGGAATATTTCTTCTCGCATTGAGTTATTAATGAGTGGAATAGCCTTAGCCTTCCTGAAGATGTTGTTCTGTCTAAGAGTGTGAATGCGTTCAAGAACAGTTTTATTTCGTTTTTCAAGAATTGTGGGCGACTTCTTTCAGTTTCCGGGTTTCTCTCTTTTGGAATGTTGTGGCTTCTGGGTCTCTCGTGAGAATTGTAAACCCCTTTCGGATTGTCCATCTTGACCCTTTTTCACAAAACTAAAATAGACGATAATTTCCCACGTCCACAATCGTGACCATTCTTTCGTTTAATGAAATTCCCATATGAACTGTTCACTCCTTGTCTCCCTTTCACCAATTGACTGAGGGTCAAATTATCCAAGGTAGTTTCTTTAGAAACATACGTGTCTAGTCAGCTCATGCAGCCCACTAAAGTCTCAAGTCGCTCAGTAGAACATTCTTGTAATATTTTGCTGCTCATCTTATCGTTGCTTTTGTTTTAGCCTAGGCATTTAAGATGTGTTTCGCCTCGATCGCCAGTGGGGGGTAGTCTTGTTCAAGACCTCGTGACTGTGACTCAATTTTGCACTTCTCTCATGATCTATATGACCATCGATCAGTACGGTCCTAGATATAAGTCTTCGTCACGGAATATTGCCATGAACCACTGATATATACGATAGCAATTAATTCCGAGAAAACACAACTATTGGTTCATTACAGCGAAGTGAAAGAGTGCTAGCGCTAGCTAGCTACGTCTTAACCCAAGACAAGTGGGAGAGGCGCTTGATTCCATGAGTGTAGGGCTTCGCTACTGGGTTTATGTGTTAGTGTTTGCGTTGGGTTTAACCCCTGAACAACGTTCCTGTTTATTCAAAAAGTGGTTTCCGAAGGATGCATGCGTTGGACATCAGTTTGTCAATTATCAGTAATTATTGTCTCAATAATTATAGTGTCATATCACTCATATGATGTGAGTTCCTCCTTGCTACCAATTTCTTCCCACCCAACCTGGAAACGGCCGCGTGTAGGAAAACGTCACAATTGATGAGAAAAATTGGAACACTATCGTCCGACATCAAACTTTAATTACCATTCCTTTCTGCTGACGTCATTGAGAAAATTGCAATATAAAGTCCTAATGATTTGAATCAGTATGGGTTCAGGAAGCCAAGTAAAACTAATCAAGGAAATATATATTATATAATAGTATCGTAACATAATTCCCATGTGGGTGATTTCGGATTCCTTCTTCCAGTGGGCGCTCATCATATTTAAGTTGTGAGGTAGTGCGTCTCTTCTATTTCCTGGTGGTCCTTGTGATGTAACATCTAGAGGACACCGCATGGCTGTAACGCGGCCTTTTAGCTACCCATGAGGAAATTTTCAAATTTCCTTAGAAATTCATGGCATATGGCAGATCAGTCACGGCAGATAAGCCTCTTTAAACAAAGTTTTTTCTCCCCCTTATGGAAGTACGTAGGTCTAAATAGATTACAACTTGCAGCGATGGACTTGCCTGAATGTTTGGTTATAAAAATGTCAGAAGTTGGGCCAATTTCTCATGGGCGGGTCACCTGAAGGTCACACCCATGTCGTAGGGGTCACGTGACTCCCCGTGACCCCCGTAACTAGCCCAATGGGAAATCCGGGCGCATGCTGCTGCATTTGACGGTAACAAAAGGAGGGAACGTTTTGAGGGGAATCCCCACATGTCATAGGACAGACGCGTTAGAAAGTGACACTGATGCTCCCACATGTCTTTACCTTTTCAGCGAATGCCCTGCTACTGTAGCTGTACGACTGAGAAATTATTATCTAATAAGTTACCCTGACTATGGTTAACGTAAACAAAATAGCTGAATAGCAGGCTGCGCCTGAGCTGATCACCGCATAAACTGTGGTGTGCAACTTGAGAAGTTTGAATTTCTCTGAGAAAGACAGGTGGTCCTGTTCTTCTAGATGCGTGAGTCGTAATAAAGAAAGGCAAGGGATCAGATTTTGAAGCAAGGGCATTGGCGAAGTGAGAGACGTCGACTCTTTGGTCGAAAATTTCCTCCCAGGTAGGCCCACGCACCGGCACTCGTAACGTTATAAGTAAGCCTAGCCTACAGCCTACAGACTAGGTCGCTAGGACTAGGCCTAGCCTAGGCCTAGGTCTACTAGGAAGGTTGAAAGCTATATGTAACTGTAAGTATGTTACTCCAAGCCAAATCTGACAACTTCTCGGAGGTGTACATACCTTCTCGGTGTTCTAGGCTAGGCTCTTGGGAGGATTGATCCAGAATATACAGCAATATATTACTCAAGCCACAATCCTTATTAGCTATACTCAGAAGGAATCTCTGTAAGTTATTTTTCTTTTGTTTACCACTTCCCGAACACATATTCTATTCAAAGGCAATTTCTACAATCAAATAGATGTTGTTCCGATGGGCTCTCCATACAGAGCCCAACGTTAACTTTTGTGACAAAAATTTCAAAATCACAGTATCTTATATTTGGAGCCAGAAATTATCTCCAAACCAAGGACATCCAAACAAGGACATCTTATATTTCATGTATAACATAAAAATAACCACTTCTTCCTCACTAACTAGGGACTTTTTAATTTTTAAAGAAATTTTACTTGCCCAACAATTGCCCTATGGCAAGTGGACTTTTGTTCGGGGCAAGTACTTTTAGTCCATCAATTGCCCTTAAATCAATTAACACTGGATGCATATGCACTTTACCAAATATAAGGCTCTGTTCATACAAATTCTTACATTTGGGCAAGTGAAAAACTGGCCCTGCATTAGTTCCCATTTTAGCCGACTTATTCATGTGCCATCTCGAGAAGCAATTATGTATGTTATGTCTACCATTGCTAACCCCGTATTCTATTGAAGGTATGTTGACGATGTCTTCTGTCTTTCCAAATTGAGGATGAGTCAAATATATTTTTCAATTTCATCAACAACTGGCACCCCATAATAAACTTCACACTTGGAGAAACAGCAGAACTGTTTGTTGCCTTTCTTAGACGTTCTTATTAGTAACAATACAAAGTGTATCACTACTGTGTATCATAAACCCAAGCACCTAGGCTATACAGGGTCGCTTACTATTTTTTCCAGTTTCATTCCCTTTGGTATAAATTGAACTTGTAAAACATTGGACAGAATTTATAAAATCACTAATACTTGGAAGGGTTTTGACCAAGGTTCAATGCCTTCACTCTATTCTCTGGAAAAAGCAGTTTCCGTACGCACATGTTATTGACAGAACTGTAAAGTCGTATTTGGAATGGAAAAATACATCTGGTAACTCTACCAATGTTTCTTATGGCACTACTCCAGATCCATGGTTTTACAGACTTCCATTTATTGATAACTTTTCTTGTCACAAACAGAGCAAAGTTAGAGAGCCTAAGATTCGATTGTATTGTACAGATATTGATGTTAGGTTAGTTTTCACTTCTTTTAAAGTCTGTGACATGTTTTCAAACAAATCCTGTTTAGTCTATAAATTCAATTGTTCAAGCTGTAATGCTTGTTACATCGGAGAAACCCACAGGCACCTAGGTAAATGGATCAATGAGCACCTTAAAGACCAATGGTCATGTAATAGATTTGCCTTAAACTGGCACAGGTGAAAAGAGGACATATCAAAACCCCACACCCCAAATTTGGAGGCTGTAGCATGTTGTCTTATTGAGAAGTTTGAGGAATCTATGACATCACGGGATGATTCAAAGGCTGCCCAAAGACCCTACACTGTAAATGTGGCATATTTGGCCATGATAACTGAAAGACAAAAAAAATGGATTCACTTGAAAATAAATCAGAGTATTCTTTAATATTTTGTGAAAATTTTTGTAGGTTTTCGTTGGGATCCCATCTATAGTTTGTTTGGTACAATATTTTCAAGAGTATATATACATGTTTTACTGTACATTGACTTTGTATTATATGGGATCCTGCCATTCCCCATGATGTCACAAGATAAATTTTGAAAGAGCTGATTGTGCCTTATCGGAACGCTCGAATCAGCTGAAATTTGAGACAAGAACACACATCTATAGACATCTAGACAAATCTCATAATCGCAGAGCTCAGTGTGGCTCTGGCTCATTCAGAATTATTGAACAGGCTCCCACCAAACTCCAGCTAAAACTCAAGGAAAGTCTTCACATTAACTGAATACGTCCTAACAAGCGTTTGAAATAGTGCCGGACACTTGTGTAACAATTTGGGGAGGAATTGTAGAAAACCTGTATGCTGCCTATTGTTTTGTGTTCAAAATGACTGCTATGCACTTCCAAAAGTGTGTAGCGCCTTGCTATTTGGAGGAGCATTTCGGCGATGCTACAAACCACTTTTTTTCAAATGCTGGTCCTAATGTGAACAAACAGCTCCAAGGAATACTGCTCACATTGTTATTCCGCCATAGCTATGGTCAAGTTGTATCAGAACACTCGCCTACAGTAAGTAGTTATTTTGCTGTTATTCAATTTACTTACAGTACCTGACGATGAAAGTTGTCTTCCGGCACGGCACATGTTGTATTTGTTTTAATATTGTGTAAAGAGCTTTCACTGTGTGAAAATATATATATGTTGACTTTAAAATCTGTAGTGTTTCCCATCAATTTAAATAGAACTATATATACAGGTACATGAAGACAGTTAACTACCTAAGAAGCAAACTTCATTTTCTCCACTATAGAAGTTCCTATAGTTAGTAACCCCAACAACAAATGCCATGACCAGGGTGATTGCAAGTATGAACATGTGTGCCTTGTTGGCTCAATGCTGCTGAAGCTGGGAGCACTTCTCTCCATTTCCCTAGTGGTTTCTATCTCATCTTGGATAAGGATGACTGATTAAATTCACACTCAGTTAGTGGAGTTTTCGTGTGTTTTTCATTCTCACCTGCCCTCTCACTTCTGACTTGAATGGGGTTTCCTGACGAGACCACAGCACTGCAGCCAAAAGCAGGGTTGGCAGGCTGCAACCCACAACTTCATGATGCTCTCTGTACATAATGTTTATTTTCAATAATAACAATAATGATAATAATAATGAGGTGTTTACGTAGCGCTTTATGTGAAGCTCAAAGCGCTTTACAAAAGTGAAGGGAAATAAGAAAGTGATAGTATAGAGGTGCTTCTAGTTTCCTTTTGAAGCAGCTTCCCAAAGGTCATCAGGTGAGGCATTCCAAAGAGAAACCTATTCAGGAAAACGCTATTCACCGTATGTGCTGTGTTTGTCTTTTAACAGTGCATAGATTTGGTGAAGACGAGTGTAGTGTACGAGGAGGACAGTATGGTGTAGTGAGGTCAGAAAGGTATTCAGGAGCGATACCTTTGGAAATCTTATGTATGGTAAGGAGAATCTTGAATGAAATGCGAGCTTTGACAGGAAGCTAATGAAGTCCAGACAGAACAGGGGTATATGTTGAGGGGTCCTAGTTTTCGCCCTGTGGAATCTGCCCTACTGATGTTCAAACTACACCAAACACCCCTCTCTTCTCAAGTTTTGCCCCTGGGACCATAGCAGTGAAGAGCATCATGTTGTATTTGAAAATACCATTTTGCAGGCCAAAACTGTACATTGGTATCAATAGCAGGACAAAAATGATGGTCAGTTACATGTCAGTCTGTTGCTTAAAGGCTAAATGTGTCCCCATCCCCCCCTTTCCCCCTCATCCTCATCATTGACCAGACCGGACTTGAGCCAAAAGGTCCTGTTGGCGAAGAATCCGTGTCCAAATGAACATACAGAGTTATATCGCAGGTTTTACTCACCTAGTAATTCAATAAGGTATGCGTGTATGGGAAATGAATGAGCATTTTAAGTTTTTCGATCTATTTTTGAGTAAAATATATCTCAAATTTAGTGACGTGGACATCATACAATATCATTATTTCTCTTCATAATTTCCAGATTTGCGGACATGCTACCAAGGCCGTGGTACCGCAACTTCCCCCACCATGATCTCACTTCATGCTGCCCTGAGTAACCTGAAGAGAAGGGTAACTCCCCCCACCCTACCGAAAACTCCCTCCACCAACGACGCCCCCGAGGGGGTGATACCTGGCCACCTCTCCAAAACCAAAGAGGATGACGATACCTCCTCGTGGGGGATACACTCTCAGAGAGGACAGAGGTCCGTCCAGGTGAGGACCGAGCGGTCCTCAACCAGAGCTGCCGCTGACGTCAGCCGACTGTTACCTGCAACCAAACTGCCAACCACCGCCATCCTACGAAGATGCTGTGAGTTACTGTGTTCATTGAATCAGAAATGGCGCTATCGTATTTACCCACTCCGTAATCAGAATCCTGGAAAGGAGCAAACAAGTATCACAATAGGCAACAAGATTACAATGATTTCCTTGTGAAGTGACCTTGGAATTGCAAGTTCCCATTCCACATGGCGAGAAATGTCCCCCCCAAATTGCAAGGTTTACCAGCAAGGATCTCCCTGAATTGCCCATTATTTTTTCAGTCTTGTCTCTAACTATCATCAAGAAGTGAGAAATTGTTGGTCGGGGGTCATGACCCCCCAACTTTCGGAGAATCGAGAGCCACCAAACATATTCTTAAACATTGCTCATCACTGCTTTGGACCGGCTGGGGCTTGTAAGGTAAAAAGGCTAATAATAATCACAAGGTGGGTGTCGACTCAAATTCCCATTTGATTTGGTTTGAATTCTATGGGTTCAGGAAGCCAAGTAAGCCTCATCAAGGAACCCTGGCCATATTGATCATTCCATTCTCGACTAGTGCTCAGATGATATAGAGACAGTGTGTGACCAATCCCACCCAACCTGCTCCTGGACCACCATTTTACGTCCCCTCCGAAGGACGATCACGATCAGTGAACTCCAATAACTGACCTCCTCAGAACCTGAGGAGGGGAAGTTTCAAGTCTGATGTGACTGTACGTAGCCAACCGACAAGGTTCATTGCAAATATCCTGTAACAAACCCCAGTAACCCCAGAGAGTCAACCACATTACAGCGGAACCATGAAGCAAAGACCAAGTCCTCCTCATCGCAACTGCAAGTACAACTGCCTAGGCCTATGAAATTATAACAAGATACTGTTAATTACAAGTCTCGTTCATTGCCAAGGGTTCAGTCCTCAGCGTCTGAAGATGGAGCAGACCTCAATAATTGAAATTGGCATCCTAATAAAATCCTAGAATTAACCCGAATGGGATTTTGAGCCTATTAAATTGGACACCCTTTTGAATTTTGTGAGGCTTTGGGAGTGTTGCCATAGGCTTCTGTTACAGGCCCCTATGTTTACATTTGGAACCCCCAACTTCAACTTGGAGTTGTGCCCTTGCATTATTGTTTCCTATAAATATCCATTATGTATATTACCCAGATTTGCAACCATGGCATTCAATTAATGGATCAAGTCAGTGACAGACACATCCGGTATTTTATGTATCCCAAGTTGAGTCAGTGTAAGCACTATATCAGGAAGAGGGGAAGGGTCATCAGGTCAGCCATCTCGATTTTGAGAAGTACTGACTTGTGTCACAGACAGTTACACTGATGTCAGTATGGGTTTGCTATCGATGCGCACGTCCATGGTATAGCACACTGCCACTCCACTCGTCTGCGACATGGTGAGTCATTGGCACTCAGGCGTGAGTCAACAAAATTGGTACACTGAGGTACCCTTTGGTCATCTTGTGACTGGACAACAACAGAGGCGACACAGCCCATACTAATCCACCTATGAAACTGGAAAAACTGTCGACATGAACTAACCCATCAGTCAGGTTCGTTGATGGCTGACATCAATGGTACAATGGTCACCGGGATGAAACCCCATAACCAAGTGGTTGGCCCAGTTGGTAGAGTGTCGCGGCCTTCCACTCGGAGATGTGTTCAATTCTTGGTGGGAACATACCAAAGACCTAAAAAAATGGTACCTGTTGCCTTCTCACTGGACGCTCAGCACAAGGGATTGGAGCAAGGACAAAGGAGGAGTAGGCAATTTGCAAGTTGCCATCTGCGTGTGATTCCCACCACTCCACATCAAGGTACCGCCAAAGAGGCATTGCCTGGTGAGGGATTTGCAGTTGACAATAGGTGCAGTATTCAAGTCTGCATCCTTGCTGGCCTTGAATAGGTTCAATCCTCTGCTCGGCAAGTATACCATAAATTGGTTCCCTGACTATTGGACGACCCTACGATGACTTACCTTGTCCATGCTCCATATTGGGCATGTGTCTTACAACTGAAAAAGTGCCTGACACCACAAAGAGTCCAGATCCTACAAATTTTGCAACATCCCATTCTTCTTGAACAGGAAACTAGAGAGAGGGAGCTAGCCAGGGGTCCCTGGCACCCGCAGCAACAACCCTTCTATCCCGGCTCCACCCCGGCTCCAGGTCACTGCCAATAACTCTCTACCCGCCCAGCAGTCACCGGGTGGAACCCCTGGACCTCGACAGTTCCTTCCTCTATGACTTCAGCCTGGAGGAGGAGGTCAAGAGCAACGAACATCAGCAGTACAGCAGGCCTGAGTTCTGGACTGATGATGTGTCACAGGTGAACATTGCATCAAACTGGACACACAGTGGACCAGTTTGGCCAGACAATGGCTCCTTCTATGATGTTCCGCTGAGGTTGGAGAGCCCCTGACCCCAGATGATACCTTGCAAATGACCCTGGACTACTGTACTTCTCTGTAGCCCCATAGAGGGATGTCACATTCAACCATAGGGGGACATACCCTCACTGTAGAAAAACTAATAACCAGGGATGTAGTCGAGGCCAGCCTCGGCCTCATTTTGGCCTTGAGGCCGCCATATATAGTGGATCAGTTTTTCCAGACAATGGCTCCTTCTATGATGTTCCGCTGAGGTTGGAGAGCCCCTGACCCCAGATGATACCTTGCAAATGACCCTGGACTGCTGTACTTCTCTGTAGCCCCATAGAGGGATGTCACATTCAACCATAGGGGGACATACCCTCACTGTATGAAATTAATAACCAGGGATGTAGTCCAGGCCAGCCTCGGCCTCGTTTTGTCCTCGAAAGCTCCATACTTACAGTGTACAAAACTCACGAATGAGCCCAGCCTCTAATAACTGAGTGAAAATTGTCAACTAGAGCATCCTCACAGTTGTGGGGTATTGTCCCCCCTCACAGGCTTGCTGTCCACGCCAAGCCGCTAACCCAAACTTGAACACTCACATTAGTTTATTTCCAACACAGATGACTTGAGTCAATAACTCAAATGTAGTTGCCTTGTTGTCAGTATTTTCACATTTCTATTATTTTTAGGACAGAACTCACAGGGCCACATTGAAAAAAAAAATCTCTGAAGCATTACTCATTCCTAATTTTCACTGACTCATGGTTAAAGTACAAAAGTGACATAGTTTCATTGATGTGGATTGGATTGTGTATTGGCCCTCAAATTTAAAAACCACTGCCAGCCCCAATATTAATATCAATCTTTGATACTTATATGGGGTAATATGGCACCTATCCACTGGAGTGATCCAAGCCCTTCAGAGAACTTTATTACCATGCTAATCAATATTTCCATTAAGTTCTGTTGTCTCTCTCTCACTGAAGAAACCATAACACCTACCAAACCCCTACCGAATCCTCTCCCCATCGAGTAAATGCTTCTCGAAGTAACAATAATGTGAGGATTGCAATTGAAAACAAAGATTGTTTGCAGGGCAATTGTGAAAGTGTGAATATCATTTATTATTGCATTATGGGATGCTTCTCGCATCTCTTGCACAATACACATGCACAAACTTCAAAGGACTGTAACTCTGTAACGGAAAAGTCATATGAATTCGAGTTCGGACTGATGCTTCAGTTTTTTCTCCAGCATTCATCCTGCATTTCTTTAATCTCTCAAACAGGTGTTTCAGAAGCAACCCATGTCGGGTCAATAGATTATAGTCATGTATGCTGAATAGTGGGAGGTATTAAGGAAATGTGCTCCGACATCAGAAAGTGTGTGGAAGTAATTAACCTTTTCTCTCTGTACCGTCATATTCATAGGCCTACACATCATTTTGTATGAGCTGTGTGAGAGTGCTTCCTTTCTGATTTGCTATTATGTTTAGGGTTCCCTCTTCACCTTCATCTATGCTGACCTAATTGATACTGCAGAGAGACAGACCTGTCTCTGAATCAACATTTTAAAGGGCAACTGCAGGCTTGGATACAACAGAGGTCATTTTGTGAGAATGGGAACTGTTCATAGGTCCACACCCCTTTCCAATACGATGTTCCTATGTGGAGTTATTGGCCTCCAAAGTTTGGGTTTAGACAGAGAACTTTGGGAGAATTCCAATTGCGCAATAATGCATGACATCACACATGGACAACACAGGGACATTATGCGTATGTATTTGATTGTTTCATTTCTTTGAATAAGGTCAACATTTAGCAGAAGTTCTTTGTCTTTCTCTCACCAAAGTAACCATACACCTACCAACCCACTACCGCAATTTTCTCCCATAGACTACATGCTTTTCGAAGTGAATTAATGTTTGAACTTCAAGGCAAACAAATATGGGGTTGTGCAAGAATGACATCATTTATTATTGCTGATGGGATGCATTTCGATCTTGCGCAATACACTTGCTTCACATACACAACTTCAAATGACTATACTCCATAACGGAAAGTCCTATGAACTTCCGGTTTCGACTAACGCATTCAGTTTCTTATCCATCTATTAAATTAGCCCTGTATAAATCATCCTGCAGTTGTCCTTTAACACATCAGGTTTACCAAAGCAATAATATTGACAAGTATTAATTTGCAGATCAGTACTATCATTGTATGAATGTTTTCCTGCTTCCATTTTGTGCATTCTCTTCTTCATTGGCTTGTGGTTTTATTATTACCTTGTCCTGCTTTGTAGTAAATCCATCGTTCCACACATTTTGAGATTTTACAAATCACTGTAAAGTTGATTAAGAATCCTCATATAGTATAGTATTAGTTAGTAGTGGGTGTCGATTCTTGGTCCCCATCTGGCATTTGATTGAAACATGACTCCATGAATTAGGAAAACAGAGGAATGCCAACAATTCAAATGGGAGGCCCTTACGATACATAGGAATGTACTACAAAACTAGCTATAAGTGTAATCACGATTCAACAAGGAATCCTTGAATGTATCATGTCGTGGCGAATTCAGAGTGTGTTTGGAAAAGTCCAAATCTAATAATTGTCCTCCAGTTCCGTTCAGGTACCTAGTGCCTAACATATCACTGAGCCTACTAACAACGCACCACCCAAGCACTTGAGGCCAGGTGGTTCAACTCCTGCCCAGGTCATACCAAGATTTAGAGTGGAACCCGCTGTCATGTTGTGTGGTCCATTGCATGAGTGAATAAGTGCATAAGTGAGAAATGAAGTGCCAAATAACTGGAAACCCCTGTTAGATTTTCTTACCTTCTCAAATCTGGCCCTGCCTGTACCCTGCAAAGTCATCTGATGTTAAATACTCTTTACAGCCAGGATCCATGCATTGCATGGTTGGCAAGTTGGCTGTCAAGGACCAGAGGGTGGGTACTGCAGGCGTATTGCTACAGTAGCCAACAGCAGTTACAACTGGGGCTGTGCCCTCACAATTAATCCATTATTTGATTGATCAATTGTTAAAACATGTAATCATTTGTATTTGTTCTGGTAGGTAATAATATGTATACAGGGGAGGGCTGATTCAGTAATTCTCCTGCACATTACATTATCAATCACATAATTAAGGCAGACTGTCTAAGCTTTCTCTGCTACAATATTAAGGGGTGTCTAGAGTCTGAACACTGGCCAGAACGGGGAAAAAAAACAGAAAAACGTTGCTTATTTCATAGCTCACGATTAATTGAACTGGATATTCTTGATCGATTAATGATTCATCGTTACCTTAATAATCAAATAATCGTTTAGTTGAGCACAGCCCCAGTTACAACCTGATTTATTGTGACCTCACAGGTGGGAAGCCTCGTAGAGTGCCACGGATCAAACCAACAGCGATGACAATAGAGTGGGGTTGGAGTGATTTATCACCACAGTTTTGAGCGATTTTCTGAGGTGAAGAGGTTCAAAAACTGGAAGGGAGGGGAGGAAAAACGCAGCATGGCAATGGATGCTAAATAGCACTGGTCTGTTGTTCTGCATGTAAAATGGGTTGTTCATTTCCCACCTAGCAACCCCTGAAATGTGTCCGTGGGCAGACGGGAGATGCAGGCAGAACAAAAGAGCTGATGGCAGACCCACCCTTTTGAAAACATCTTGTATGTTGCTGTGTGGACCAACATAGATAAAATCTAGTTGGTGTGTCACATTTGGGCTTTGTAACAATTCACTGCATTGAAAAATGTGCCTGCATTGTATTTTTCCTTAGTACCATTAAAGGACAACTGCAGGCTCGAATACAACAGAGGTTATATTGTGGAGAATGGAAGCTGTATCCATAGGTCCAAACTCCATTTCAATAGGATATGTTCCTATGTGGAGTTATCGGCCTTCAAAGTTTGGGCCATCAAGCTGAGAAATTGGGGAGAATCCCAATTGCGCAATAATGGCATGACATCCCACAGGGACAACACAGGAAAATATGTTATGTATTTGATTGTTTCATTTTGTTGAGTAAGTCAACATTAGCAGAAGTTCTGTTTTTGCCTTTCTCTCACAAAGTAACCATCAACACCTACCAACCACTACAGCAATCCTCTCCCATAGACTAGATGCTTTTCGAAGTGAAATTAATGTTTGAATTTTCAATAGAACACAAATAATGTTTGCAGGGTTGTGCAAGTATGACATCCTTTATTATTGCATGATGGGATGCTTCGATCTTGGGGGCAATACACATCCTTCACAATAGACAAACTTCAATGACTATAACTCTGTACGGAAAGTCCTATGAACAGCCGGTTCAGACTGACGCTTCAGTGTTTGTCCAGCTCTCAATTAAGCCCTCTGTATAAATCAGCCTGCAGTAGTCGCTTTAATTTATTAGAGGATGATGCTCATATATCATCATGTATATAAACACATCTATTTTTTTTATATTCCCAAATTCAACTGATCAAAAGTTCTATATTCATGATAAAAACAGATCAAATTATGGTTAGTCACAGTCTGTGAATTCACATTCCAATAGTTTTGGGGAGCAGTGATCGAATATGAAGATGATTTCTTCCTCTAGTGGTAATTAGATGAATAATGATGCGTGCACTGCCGATTTGCCACGGAGAGGAAGCGTGAGTGTGTGTATGTGTGTGGGTGGTTGTTTATGTGTGTGGAGGTGGAGCTTGGGCTGAAGTCCCGACAGAAACATTGAACTGCTGTAATTAGGAATGTTGTGCATTCTCACCTCTGTGGTGCCGAACTGTTGACTATTGAAATAGCATTCAATTGTTTGTTGTGATGAAGAGAAAAAGCCTTTTGCCAATGTACGTTTGCTTCAGGGATTGTAACTGATCAACATTTGCCTATCATTATGTGCCATCTGAGAAGAATATTGATTTTTAAAATATGTATAATATATATGCTGAATAAATTATCAAGAGGCTTAACGTCATCGATTACGAATAAATCATCAAGATGTGTATGGTTGTTCCAACCATTGTATTTCAGCTGTTAGCCTGTATTGGTATGTATCACCGGGAGGGTGTTTTTTATTAGCCGTGGTTGAGCAGCTCAACCAGTCACAATGTCTGTTCATCCCATTCGTTCATAACTTCCGAGGGGTACGGCTTGGTATATAGGATGATAATAATATTATTACTGTTGTGATTATTCAGGTCTAATGCCTTGAAGCAGGGTCACAAGAGTGTTTCTCAAATCATCATGAAAGAAAGCAGATGGGATATGCTTATTTGATCCGAGGCTACTTTGCCGCCCGGATTTTGGTGAAGCCTTATTTCAATGTCATTGTGGTTATTACAGGTCAAATGAATACACCGTGCAAGAGTGGTGTATCAAAATGACACTTCATACATGGAGTAACTGGTAGCAGTAAGTGGTAAGAATGGTGCCGTCTTTTGTAGGTCGTCAGTAGGTAATAAAAATTCAAAGGGGGGAAATTCAAAGGTTACGAGGCAGATTAGGGGTGAGGAGGATGAGAAGGAATAGTGAAACCCTCAAACAAGTTTGGGATTATTTTGGTGTCCCTGAGTGTCTCCGCAGCTACTAAACGTTCACGATCGCGTCTGTTGCAACTCATTCTGTGTTTTTTTGGCCCTGGTACTTTGGCCATCAGTATTTTCAATCATATCCAATTCTTAATCATTTCAAAATGAATCTATATTCTAGAAGAGTTTTTTTTTTTTTTTTTTTTTAAAGAACACAAAGTGCAATATACTATGAATAAACAATAACAACACAAATTCTTTCTTACGGTTCATCATCTTCAGTGCACGTGCCGGACTCGGGGATGGAGGGCCGGCCATGCCGACATGATGAGTAGTACGAGTAGAATAAAATCATAGGCGTCGGCCAAAAAATGAGGGAGGGGGGTCCGTACCCTCCTTTCAAACCCCATGCCGATGGCAGTCACTAGTGTATTAAGTATAAATACTCCTAATAATCCCAAGCCTTCCGATTCGAACCGCATACGTCCAGACCGACCGCGCACCTTCGGAAGCTTCCCCAAATTCTATAGCTAAATGATGACGAGGGACTTCTACTATTGTCAATGTCAGTGATAACATGCTCAACGAAAAACCTAGGAGGCAAACGTAGATGGCTTCTCTCCTATATTTGCATCATGTGAGAGTTACAGGCTTTTAGTTATTCCATCTTCATGAATTATTTTGAGCCTCGGGCCTGATCACTTTACAGTAATATTGGTGAGCATAACAGGCCTGATTGGAACTTGGAAGCAATTAAATCCCCTAGGATAACCTGGGGGCCTAATAGGATGATTCCCCCAGGAGCTGTTCCATGGAACGCGAGATCCACCGGTGCAAATCTGGAGATTCTGGAAGGCCCCAGAGTAACTGTGAACACTGGTCAACACCTGTGGCTGGTTTTGGAAGGCCCTAGGGTAACTGTCGAGAATGGTCATACCTGCGGCTTCGAACCATGAGGTCGTCGATGGACTCGCAGGAATCAAAGTCGTGACCGGGAAATCTGGAAATGGAAGCCCAGCGCCTTCGTGAGTCGGTGGAGAGATATTTGGACTCTCAGTGGCCTAATAAGCGAGTGAGGGTCAGTTGCTAGACTCGGAGATGCCCAGCTGACCAGGTAGGTGGTGACGAGATCTGATGATATCTGTTGTAAGGCCCGCTGGGCTGGATACTTCAAGGTTTTGTACGACTAATGCCGATTCCCCATGCTTGATATTCCGGTTGGATGGTGTTGCATCCATGAAATTATGAAGACTGAACCGCCTGTAAACAAGCCTACCATTGAGGCAACTCGTGGAATATCGGGAGCAGTTGCAGTGTGGGTAGGCTCCCGGTCAAGGGGATTGTGATAGATATATCAATGACCTCGAGTTGTTGTATGGTCTCTACCGCTCATGTCATTCCACGTCACCACTTGATTGAAAGAAGGGTATTATTGTGCCAGAAAGGAAATTGTGATGGTGATGACCAGATTTCGCTCTAACTAGAATGGGGCTACCACTCAGTGGCGTACGAGATATGCATTGGATGGGGGGTGGGGTGGGGGGGGGGGGGGGTGAGGTAGGACCCATGGGGAGTGCGCCCTCATTTATCGCCTCGCCCTCCCTATTTACGAATAAATGCAGTTTCTGGACCCCTCGACACATGCTATAATGATAATGATGTTCGTTTATAGCGCACATATCCAGCTAACAGCTGCTCAAGGTGCTTTATAACATTATCCTGCTCATTGGAACCAGGAACTCACGAAGCATACGGTGGCTATATCAGCGCCAGTTGTAAAAAAACTGCTCTTCAAGGATTATAGCCCAATTTGAAGAGGCCTGTTGCCTGTTGCAATATTTGATACAACAGCTGTAGAACGTTTACTGAACAGTTAGAAAATGGTTTTGGGGTCAAAAATGTATTGATCACATGGGTCATGATGGGGGGGGGGTGCCACAACGCCCCCCCCCCCCGCCCCATGCGTACGCAACTGCTACACTCTCTTATGTGCCTGGCAATTATTTGTTTTTCTTTTTTAAAACTATATCGCCTCGGCAAGGCGTTCGAATGGTGTAGGAGCGATCTCTAGAGAATCTTTGAGCAGCGGACCCGTACGTCTTGTGCAAAGGATCACCTCTGTATAATCTTGTGGAAGGGGATGGAAATGGAGTTAGTTTTCGAGCAAGATATATAATGGCATACTTGCAATGTGGCGGCGTGAGTACACTAGCACGCAGTGGAGTACGTGGCCATGTGGGTGGGGATTGCAGGAAGCATGGTGCATGCCCCCACCTCTGCACGAAGTCGGGGAAAATCAAGCTAGTTGGAGGAAAATAAGAATTGCAGTTCGACAGAGTGAAAACAAATAACAAGACTGCAAGAAGGAAGTATCATTCCGCCCCTCTCCGCTGGAAGGCCCCCAATCTGTTTTTGTATAGTTTTGACGCCGTCGGTCAATTACTAGACTTTGCCGGTATAGGCATTCTCTTTGAAGATGTGATAGTGGGCCTATACAAGTATTTTCTGGGCAGTTTTGGGACCTTGTTGGTGCTAGGAATAGCAGTGTTCATATATGATCAGCCCAGGGGCGGCGATCTGGGAGGGATGTGGGGATGTATCCCCCACCCAAAAGTGTGGGGGGGGGGATATGCTATACAATATCCACCCCCCCATGATTTGAGCCAAGACATCAGGAAATTGGGGATTAATTTCCATCGGTTTGTATCGACTATACATTCCACAACGGGGGGAAAGCAATAGCAGAGATGTGGGTTGATGTTCTTCTACGGACTCAGCTACCGATATCAAACGTACGGGCGGCAAAAACATAGACGGCGCATCAAAACATGTCGGAGCCTACAGTGGGTACCAGGCTAAAAATAAAAGAGAGTCAACCACTTGCCCTATAAACTCACTGCGGTGACCACATAACAAATTCTAGTAACGCTAACGCAGCCGAAGCCGCACCACTGAGTCGAGATGCCCTGGACGCGACTCAGTATTGGGGACTCTTTATACGCAGTCCGGGAAAATTCAAGAATCTGTACCATGGCATCAATTCGGACCAACCCGCGGGCGAGGTCCCATCTGCCGACACGATGGCTAACCAGGAAGTCGGCTTTAATCATCGCTCTTGAAGAACTACAAATCCCCACTCAGTGCTCTCGATGACACAGGTAGATGCTTCGGAAACAAGGGGGCGATTTGTGTTGGCGATTGGGGGGGGGGGCGGACAAGATGAAAACTACCTAAGCGGATCGCCACCATTAGTTGGCGGGTAGCGTACAAAAAATTCCGTTTGGAAGGACCCCCTAGATTGCAGACATACTTCCCGTGCCTTATGGGGACAGTAGCAGCATTCCTAAATTGATAACATTTGTTATTTTAGGGAAGGTTCTCCAAAAATCATCGCATTCAGAGTTCAATTTCAAGGTTATGCGTTGGGTGCTATGAATATTCTAAAATTACGATGCAAGTGGTATAGGTCATGAGAGCAGCAATGGAAATGGGCAAAGGCAAACCACCACTACGTTCGCGCGAAGCCGAGATTTTGCAGGTTAGCCAATTTGACCAAAGACATTGCACGGCAGGACCCCAGACTCTCTGGCCTATCACTTAGCATGAGTTTTTTATTCAAAGATTTACGGCACACATTGTCTTCTTTGCGGACCACATGAGCGGGGGAGAACAATTCAATTGGGACTAGACAGTGGACAAAGAGTTAACACAGCAGTAAAACTGCAACGCGAAAATTTTGCACTTATGGATATTCCATCGGAAAAAAAGTCCAGTCAGAAATTCTTTGGATATAGACTTATTTCCACCTGAATTTTGAATCATGTCTTTGCAAGAATTTTGTGGCGTTCCTGGCCGAATCTTCACGACGGCTATTTCGGAGTCCCACTCGTACTGTTGTGCCCGCCCCTCAGTATGTGCACCGGCACGCACCCAACTTTCAACAAGTGGTCGCAACCCAGAATTGATTGCGGACTCCTCTATTTTATAATTTGCGAGAAGCAACACACAGATATGCCAAAAAAATTCACAGGTGCCGCCAGGTGGTAGACTTAACCCATCGCCTCAACCTTCTTTACACACTTGGGCATTCCATCGAAAAGTTCCGTCAACTATTGGGACTTAGCCTTTTCTTCAACTGAATTTTTCGAAATCATGTCTTTTTGATACAGCCATTGGTGGCCTGCCCTGGCCGCCTGCATTTTCGATGCCACACCGGTGCCCTCATATCATAGTATTGCACCGTGCACCCAACTTCAACACGTGGTCGCTCCATACCCATGACTGGAAAAACAGATCCCGCCCATGTGTAGACCTACCGCGTGTCGCCTCAAACCCCTTCTCCTCAAGATATCTATTTGTATGTTAGTTTGTTTATATTTAATTAACTGGTCCCGTAGCGGGAATCGACACAACATCCGATTAATGACAACACACCAAGCTGGTAGCCGGTCTTATGCACCGATGGGGATGATTTCATTGATAATTAAGACAACCCAGAGAAATGCACGCATTTTCTGTTAAGGAACCTCATATTCCTTCATAAGGCCTCATGTGTCTGAAACCCTACGGCGCATGAAATACCCGCGCAAAAATTTTCGAAATGGAGGCGAATACATTCACTCAACTTGATCATTTTAGGTCATCTTCATCTGTTTTTTAAAACACGGTACTGCTGGATAGCCTGATCATGGTCAGCGAAAAGCATCAGGCTTCAATATGGGGTGGGGGGGGGACAAAATGCATGCGTCCCCCAACCGAAATATTGGGGAGGACCTGTCCCCCCGTCCCCCCCCCCCCCCCCCATGATGCCGCCCCTGGTCGGAAACCACCCACGCAGCTTCTCGAGCAAGTGGCCTGTACATACCTTAGAGAGCAAGTGTTTCCTCCTCGGACTCAATGGCTCCGCTGCCATCTCCTTGGGGTGATGGAGGCCCTTACAGGGTCTCAAGGTACGGACAAACTAACGGCAATGCTCCAAGCGTAAGACATTGCTAAACGAGAAGGGGTGCAATGCGCGACAGTAAAAGTTTCAGAGATGATGTTCGTGGAAGCCGAGGACATGGTGGAGCGTGTAGATGCTATGGAGGCTTCCCCACACAACCCCGCAAAAGGAAATTCCCCCACGTCTCGGTGCGGGCAGTATTTCGTGGTATACGTACCACCCACTCAGAGCGTGAAACGCTCACCGTGTGTAGTACTTCTCTGTCCTAGAATGCTGCCCTCTCTAACTGGAGTCTTCACTCCTGCTGGTGCTGAGAGGTTGACAAGTCAGTGATCCAGAAGTACCCGGAGCTAGCGGAGGCCTGTTGAAACTCCTCTTCTGGAATAATTTAGGAACATTCCGTCCATGACAAGTTGAATGACATCAGGGAAAATCTGGGTTGCACCGAACCACCAGGTACAGAAGTTGTTCCCATGTCGGTAGAGCATCCCTGCGGCTCGTTCGTATTTTCTCCGCGAGCTCACTGTTCATCTTAAAAGCTCTTTCAGTGGCCACTCATGCGTATCAAAACCTGGTTAAGGAATACAACTGGACAGCACTCTTTAACCACTTGATGGTAATTCTAATACATTCCCAATCCTGAAAGGGAATTGACCCCCCAAATCATTGCCCAGAAGTTCTTGAAAGTTGCGACGAGCGAAGGAAGGTGTTGGGGTGCTTCTCGTAAACTACCTTGCTAACAAGACATTTTTATCCAGACAATAAATCGGAATTAAGTTAGTCTGAGCATTGGGTAGCGACTTGAAAGCCTTGAAATAATTTACAACATCGTACATTGTGGCTGTGAGTTGCCGGCGTGGGGGTCGTGGAGGGGGGGGGGGGGGCACGCTTGTTCCCTGCTCATGTGCTGTGGTGCTTGATACCTTAATGACCGGGGCAACTTCTGTAAGAGGAGAGAGAACGTTCCGTAACCCCGTAAAACAACATAACCCGCATATAATAAAATAAAAAGCAATTTGCTATTGGATAATACGAAATGACTGTAAACCCTCAGGCTCCCTACTTGCATAGGCCTGAATACAATACGTGGGCTGTAATCTTCCCCAATGGATAATATAAGAGAGCCTCGAAATTCGGATAAAAAAAACTTAAGAAAAACTAATTAGAATGTTGAATATGAGATATTTCTGACATGATATCTCTATTTAGAGCTGGGTATATGCCTCTTGAAACCACAAGAAGTTTTCCGTTTTCCGCCCCTAAGGGTTTGTGAATTCCAAATTTTCTGACTGACCGCTCGGCGCCAACCCATGGTGGCGCGCCGCTTAGATAGTCCTACACAACAATCCCCCCCCCCCACTTGAGGATACGGATCGCCGCACATGGATCATCCAATTCAGTTTATGACGATTATTAAGTAAACATCTGGGGGGGGGGGCCTCCCTACAGTTTTCTGGTGCCTGTCATACTGGTTTGTACGTTGTTTAAGGATTCTTCTTGTTGCTTGATACCACGGAGTAACTTTGTCAGGAAGAATTCGAACCCGGGTTTTCCCTTTTTCCTTGGCGAGTCGTTCAAGCATTGCGACCCATATCACGCATGGTATTTTCAATACATTTCCTACTCTGGCATTGTTTGCATGGGATCCAGGGTCTACCGACGTCCCATGGTGGGATCGAAGGGAAAAGCCAATGGGCGTACGTTACCATTCCAATTTGGGGCGCCGACTTTTTGCCCGGATTTTATAAGTCAGTCATCAGAAAACTACCAGCGCCCGGAACATTTTTGCATGTCTTCCAGGCATTTTATCGATAATTCAGGCAAGTCCGCAGAAAATTCAGGCCTCATTTCATTTTGCCTTTTTCTCCCCAATTTCGCCCGAATTTTCTATCTCAGAAAAATTGGAGGGGGGGGGGGGGTTCTGCCTCCCAAAGCATCCTGCAGACTCTACATAATTGTGAACAAAACTTTTCGAAGCATTACGTTCTCATATTTACACGCCTGGTAGAAAGACTGCCATTCACGCGAACACTTGGAAAATTCTGCAACTTTGGTCCTTCGTCGAAATTCGGGAACTAATATGAACCCTGGGTAATCCTTCTACTTTGACTCTATAGTGGCCACAACAGGGCGAACAGCGACGATTTTCTGTGATTTTATTCTTCCCGTCATTCGCTCAGAAGTGCTGGATTGTTGTTTATTTTTTTTTAAGTCGAACTGAGAAGCCTCTGAATCGAATGTACGACGTTTGCTAAATCGAAGCGTGAATGAGTTTTTAACAATTGTACTATAACAGCATAGAGATATACAAAACTTGTTTGCCTGCCTCGGCTGTGTCAAATCGTATGGTCTTGTATGCCTCCTAGTCGGATATTGTTACCTAGTGGTAAAAGGCATCCTTTCTATTTCTCGAAGTTATCGAACCATGAAAAAGATGATATTTTCTTAACATTTTTCCAGATTTTGTTTCCACTCATCAGCGTCAACACTGTGGATACAAAATCGGGCTGTGCATGGGCCGGCGATCACGGGTGACGGGGGGGGG
>JAODTK010004431.1:0-199530 GCA_026419785.1 Sclerodactyla briareus | reverse complement strand
AGTTGCCGTTTGCCGTCTGCGTGTGATTACCCCCACGCCTACATTAGGGTAGCCGCCAAAGAGACATTGCCTTATTCCATGTTTATATCTGGTGAAGGATTCGCGGCTGACAATAAGGTGTATATCCAGGTCTGCAGTCTGCTGGCGAGTGCGTTAGGGGGGGGTGGTGGGGGGTTGGGGGGTGGGGGGGGTTCGATCCTCTGCTCGCAATTCTACCATAAAAAACAGTGAAGACTCTCGCACCCTTTTCTGGCTTGCGCCAGCCTCCGAATGTGAACAGGTACTGGCCTTGGGTGACAAACTCCAGAGGAACATAGTATAGGCCTTTCGGTTTTTGGGTAAGCCGAATGTAAGATACCACGTTTTTTGGATTTTCCTCCTTACGACTTTGGATACCTTGACCCAACGCCAAAAGCAAATGGGGTTTCAGCATCGCCATAGTTGTATCCCCTACCTTAATTGAACTTGGTACATGCTTGCCGTTCGTCAGCTATCGTGATGAGAAGTTTTCAGAGGTTCCGCTCACGACCTTAAATGACCCTGAATGAAGCAAAGCGGAAGAGTCCCCATCACGCTTATGTGCAAGCCACACACCGACGAGAACTTGATACAAGGCTTGCGTTCGTTAGATATCGTGTATGACAACACCCTGACCTATGATTCGGTCTGGGAATGAAAAATTCTAGTATTTTGCAAGATTAGCATAAGCCGATAAGTGAGACTGGGCTATCATTTTAAGCCAACGTTCGCATGTCACCCTTCTTGAATAGGGTGATTTTGCTCGGCCAAAAACAGGAACCTCACCGGTGTCTACGGATCCTGAAAACTGAGCTTGTAGAGCTGGGGTAATCGCCTCATCAGCCATCTTCAGGTATTCTGCTCACCATAAATACCAAGTAAGGAAAAAAATTAAAAGGTTTTTCGACAAGAAGGGGATTAATCATTAACGAACGTTCATAACCGCCGGGGGATAACGTTGCTGCATGCATTAAATGTCACTATCATAAAATATCAAATCACTTTTAGTCAATAAATATGTTGTGACCATATATATTTTCCCTAGTTATAGATTATTTCATTTTTTTTATTTTATATGAATGCCATCTACAACTAACATTTGCGACCCCAATAACCGTTACAATTTTGTGCTACATGAACAAATAGAGGCTAAGTGCTGGTTCATTCCTAATTCGTAAACCTCAATTTCAATTATTCATTGAAAATCGCCGTCTGGGAATCATCATTAAACATTTACTGATGGTTTCAAAAGAAAAAAAAAATCTACGCTGAGCGGCAACTAATGCTGCGCTTCGCTCGGATAGCCTTGAAGCGCAAGCACATGAAATAGCCCTCCCGCGCGGGCTTTGAAGAAGCCTAATTCGAATATTCGCTACCTGCGCGCAACTAAGGGTGGGCGGCGCGAGGTGGGGTAGGGGGGGGGGGTCGTTCTGACGGGTTGAGTGGCGGTATGGGGGTGTGAGCCCGCCTGAAACATGGAGTGGCCAAGGGATAGTGTTAAAGGGTTCTGCGGGGTTGTAAGGTAGGGGTTGGTGGTTGGTCCGGATTCACGGGATACGGAGTGAAAAATAGATTCCGGTGCTCATCGGTGCGGCATCTTGCCGGGGAGGAAGCATAATTTGAACATTTTTTCGCTAGACAGGCTTCGCGGCTACGAGACTTGTTCCGCATCCGCGTGGTTCGGGGGTGATACGGCTTAAATGTGGATCAACATAGTGGCGTGTTAGAGCTTGAATTGAAGGCTTAGTTTTCATTCAGCGGTTCATTTCAATCTATCTGGCGGGGTGGGGGGTGGGGGGGGGGGGGGGGGGGGGAAAGGTGGAGGGGGGGGTGGAGGGGGGAGTTCAATGAAGAATGTGACCATCTGGAGCTCCCCATTTGGTAGTCTAGATGTTTATAACGATGGGTTCTTTAAATCGCCCATAAACATACGCGTATACAACCCTCTAGTTATTTTACGCATATTATCAGTTGTGTGACCCTCACCACTGTGGGGCGTGTATGGGTTGGAGTCCTTTAGATACTACGTTGATGGTTGCTGGGGGTCTGGGGGGGCGAGAGGATAGAGGGAGTCAATCGAGTGTTTGAGAAGCCGGATACTGGCCGGCGGCCTGTGGGGGCCAAGGAGGCTGTGGGGCTAGAGGAGCACTTTAGGAAAAAAATAGCCGCACAGGGGGGCAGTGGGGGACACTAGGGTTGTGGGTCAACATACTTTTCTTCCCCCTCTGAAACCCATCATTGGACCCTGTGAACCTCCGTTGGTCGAGTGAATTGGTAGCCAGAAGCCGGTATTGCAACGTTTCATTTTGATGTGTAAAAGGATGAATTGTACCCAGGACTCCTACAACTTAATATTTTCGAGATTCTCCCGGAAGAAAAAGTGTGATTTTTGGGTTTGCTCTAAAGATGGATTGTCGTCAATTCAAATAGGCAGGTCTTGTAGCGCAATATACTTGGCACGCATCAAATTGTGGAGGAAATAGTGGGTTGAAACAAATTGTACATTTCACGCTTTTTTCGTCGCAAATAAAGTGGATATAATATTCGTCCGAGGGTAGAAAAGTGTTCGCGTTCCAAATTTACATAATAAGCGTTGCCCATTACGATATTTTGGTCGTGACGGGAGGGTCATGCAAGCAGTTCGGCGGGCGGGGCCGCTTGTTCGCTGACGCTGCGACTACCAATCCATCTTTTAAGTTCCGTAAGGCACGGAAATCGGGAAGCGTCTTTTCAGCTATCTGACGAACATTTGTATGTATGTTGCCTTAGCTAGTCATCCCTGCTGATTGGACCCCGCGAAAAAAAATATTTTTGCACGACGCCCTGGCGTGTCGGCGCCTTTCTCCACCCTCATCCCTCCACCTCTGTCGAATCCTTGTGCTCCCCTGTAGGTGTACGATCCCTTCCATGCTTCATTGAATAATTGTTTTTCTTCCGGTTGCAAAATGTGCCACATTTTCGCAAGATTATTAGCGACTGTAGATTCCCTAACTTAGTGTCTCGAAGGTCTTTGTGTGCTTTGGTGTTCATGGATGTCTGAAATCTCCGGCTAATACTATTAACACAAACCACCTGAAATGATATTCGCTAGGAATTACAAACAAAAATCTTCTGTATTCCTGGTCAAGGAACATTTACAACATGATTTGGTATGCTGTGAGGTAATTATTCTGCAACATGCCTGCTCAGAATTATTATTGAGATTCCAGGTTATCTTGAAAGTCCTCCTTTTTGTACTAGGTTGGGTATTACACTCTGAAATGGCAATGCATCAATACGCATCACTTGCGTTCTTGTTATATGTTCATCTCGCGCCAACGAGACTTCAATCAAATCGACTATCCTACAATATCACCTGATTCTCTGAGCCCTCAACATGGTGGAATCAATCCACTTTTGACCAAGCGTCTGCCATGCCGTATCCCCCACGGCAATGTGCATACTTTGTACCGGGAGATCAAAAGGACATATATGTGGCCAGACCGTCAGAAGGTGGGAGGTCGGTCGTATTACTGGCTATTTCATGGACTCGTTGTTTACAACTTGATCACGGGTTTGTTGTCAATAATCAATTTGTGTGGGGGTGCCTGGTGTGGCGGTTTCAGGTTTCTGTTTTGTACGCTTTGTTTTGCAACGTGTGGACCTGATATACCAATTAGGGGGGGGGCGAATAGGCTATTACTGGTTATATCGATCTGCGTGCTGTGGAGGTACTTTAAAGGGACCATAGGTCAGGGGGGGGGGGGGCAAATGATGACGACAACTTGCTGATACTGTTTTCGATTACAATTAGACAGCCTAACTCCAGAACCGGTTTCACCAAGCTGAGTGTGGCGATGCGCACGAAGCACTATTGCGGAAAGTTTGATTGTGACAATCACGGGGGAACGCCTAATCCGAGCGTATCGACACCACAGTCATCTGTAATTTGGTAAGGACTTGTCTAAGTGGTCTAAGTGATTGTTTTTTTTCCTCTTTCCCCGTCTTTCCGTTAACAGTCTTAGGGACAATGCAGCATTTACTGTATTGTAGGGTCGAGGGTATCACTCTTATCATTCTCCCCCGTGAATGTCCATAGATTACTTGAATTCTCAAAAGTAATTGGAAATATCTCAACACACCACTAGACCCCAAATTTGGGGTGTGTGTTTGATATTGCTTTTTTCACTTTTGCTAGTTTGAAGCAAATCCGTTACACGACCATTGGTCTTTAACAACATACTGGGATAGCCTCACATAAAATGTGTCATGAATGATGATATCTTATACCCTTTCGATTATACTCGAGGACGAATGAAATAAAGGATTTTCAGTTTGTTACCCGCACCTCGTGAATCTGATTGAATCAGACCATTCAGTCTAATAATGACGCATTGTGGTGGTGTAACAGCTGTTTTAATTTTTATTAATTTTCATCTCTTTCACGTCGCTATGAACAAATGCAACCAGGCAACATTTGACATGAAATCAATGATGAAACGAACATCTGCTGTCGAGGGAAGGTTAATATAACATGGAGTTGAGTAGAGATAGAGGGGCTACAAATGAGTACGGAGTATTCGCTTCAGGTCATTATAAACAACACGGAGATTATTCGTAGCCGATTAGATTATTTTTTGACTACTTCACTTCACCGCATCCTCACTTCGCACGTATCTAATATCAGGGGTTCTCGGGAGGCGGGGATGGTGAAGGTTAAGCAGCCTGATTCGCGAGGACGCCCCGTATCTCATGGTTGGCGGAGTATCTAGGCGAGTGTGGGGGGGGGGGGGGCCAGGACCCAGGCCTGGTCGCTCACGAGGAGGCCGGGCGATTGGAAGCGACGGGTAGATGTGGCTAGATGCCTTCCAGGCAGGTGCTCCCATGCATGTTGCTGTGATCAGCAAAACGGTCGTTATCATCAAATAGCTTCTCATCTGCCTCATGTCAGAAGGACTTCTGCAAGCATTAATGGATCACTCAGACGATCGTCCCCTGTTTGCTCTAGGCGATCGATGAAAACACACATTATTGTGACCATTTCTCTTTTATGAAGGCCTTCCCATTAATTCCCTCCAAAACCACACAAATGCAAATAGGGGTTGCGAAAAAAGGACTTAATTTTTATGCATTTGAGACACTAACATTATTGATGCGCATATGATGGTTTAAATACTTCGTCGATAGGCTCTTAAAATATTTTTTTCTGAATATTTGTCAGTAAGTCTATCATAGTACTTTCTAATTTCATCGGTTCTAATAATGTTACTGGCTGAGTGTCCTTCGCGTTCGCTATGTACTCGTTAAAACCCTTTCAGGGTATCAGGAGGATGATAATGTCCAATGAGCACAGGCAGCACTAGTAACTGTGTTGGTGGGCCGGCTGGCCTTAAACAATTCTAAACTGGGGATTCCCTTGATCAGGGGATTTTAATTCCTTCCCAGTCTCAAATAGTTCGAAGGTATAAACTGTCCTGTTGGTTGACCGTATAATATCTGCTTTAAGGATTGTCCCCACGTATATGCGTCCATGTCACGCAATCAATCACCAGTGGGTTAACATATGTTGGCAGATGGGGGGTGGGGTACCCTACCTTTTCACATTCTCCATGACATAACCGTCACACCTCTCTATCTATTGCCTTCATTCAATGAGTTCAAGAAGCAGGAATCAGCACTAGTACGTGTGTGGCAGGCTGGCCTCAAAGGCACATTCCAGCCAAATCAATACTCTTTTTTTGTGTGATAAGTTGACGGAGAATAAAAAATCATAGCCTTCACTTTTGTTCCAGGTTTATCGCATGGTCCGTTGGGAAGTCTGGGCTTCCTCAATTTTCATCTACTTTGGTGATTTGGGCAAACTGACAACCTTTTTATGATGTCATATCACCAAGGGAAATGTTAAGACAATATTTTCTTTTCTTTTAATATGGTAGATATGACGTCATCAAATGTTTGCCCATTCGCAAAATTGCCAGAAAGTGATAAATATATAATTTTTAACTATTCGTATTTATAACCGACATGCTAAACAGGAAACAAGTTTTATTGGGGGGGCATTATTCTCAATAACCCAATCTATGACTTTTAAATATTTTTGGCTGGACTTGTCTTTGAACACTTCTAAACTGGGGCTTTCCATAAGGGGAGGTTATTATCTTCCATTCTCTAATAGTTCGAGGGGTATAAACGTCTCGTGTGGTTTGAACCGTATATAATTCTAAAGGAAGGATTGACCCCAACGTGTCTGCGTCCATGTCACGGAGATTGGGGTGAGGTAGGGGGTGTATACCTTTGGATAGTCACTTAATTTTCCATTACATACCTTCACACCTCTCTTATATATTGCATGCATTCAATTATTCAAGAATTTAGAACAGTCACTATCCTCATTTTTAGGGAACCATTTGCAAATGGACAGGGAATTCCAGGTCTATTTTGCCGTGGCCAAATTTTACAGGGAATGCTTCTGGTATTCGTTTGAACAAAAACAAGTATGATTTTGTGCATTGCGCGGCCAATACGCGTTTACCGACAATCCTACATAGTTGTTTGGAAAAGAATACACAATAGATGTGTTGTTTACACGAGTGTCCGTACTATGAATACTGTCCTATCATAATCCCGTAGAGAGCCGCACAACAACTGAAATGAACACAGGCAATCCGCCAAATATTTTTCCCCCAGAAAAAAAAAAAAAACGTTGCCTAAGCTTTAAAAAACGGAAAAACCTCTTGTGCAAATTTTTCCCAGGCTACGCTGTTAGGTTCGGTTCTTCTGTGAACGTATACGGTTCTCTTTCGATTCGGCTTAATCATCATCAAATTTATTGAAGGTAGGCCTAGCCCACGGGCGTCGATCATGGAGGGTGGGTGGGGGGGGGGGGGGGGAACCGCAGGGGGGGGGCGAGGGGGGTGGGAGTACGGCGCCCCCAATATCTTGGTTGAGGGGACGCAATGTTATTTTGTCTCGTCTCCCCCCCCCCAGATTTAGCCCTACTACTATTTCGCGCTGACTGTGTATCCGGACATATCCAGCAGCCACCCGTGTTTAACAAATGGCATATTGACCTGAATGATCAATTGAGTGAATTGTGCTGCTTCACATTTCCGATTTTTTGCTCGCGGGTATCTTATGTACCGGGTGTTTGTTTACAGAGATATGATTTCCTTGTGCAACATTGATGTGCCTAACAAAAAAAAAATCTGGATTACTCCGGGTTGTTCTTAATTATCAGTGAAAGAAGGGTTCTCCGCCAATCCATATCGTTTGCATAAGATTGGCTTGACAGCTTGGTGTGTTGTTTCCTCCTTCATTGGACGTTGTCAATTTCCAGCTAAGGGACGGTTCAATGAACGAACAAACTACAATCGCTATTTGAGGTTAAAGGGACTGAGGCGACGAGGGTGGTCTACCACCTGCGGGTCTGTGAATCATTTTCATTTAATGTACGTTGGACTCACACTGTGGGGCATCAAGAATGCGGTCAGGGAACGCCAAACAAAAATTGCGTTTGTCAAAAAGAAATGATTCCAATTCCAAGTGAAAGAGGATAAGTCCAAAAAGAAGTTTCGATGAAATGCCCAAAAAGAACCCAAAAAGGGAAAAAAATCCGACTCGAATACACTGAAAAGTGAACAAACTTTGTTTTGTGCTCGCCGCGTGTCCTAGTGGTGGCTTTTGTCCCGTCGCTTTCCCTTCATCTCCCTCACTTGATGGAAATTTCCGCCTCATTGGCCCTCTAACGCATCCATATCTGAGAGGTGAAATCATACAACAACATTCTCCTGACCTTGAAAAACTACAATCACCCTCTTTTTTTTACTATAAATCTTTAGCTCCACGCGCGATTTGGAACTGCAGTGGCCTAGGCTTCAGAGCGCTGTCTCCAGATAACCGCTACTCGGAAGTTCCCTGCTCTCTCGGGCATGACGTCATAATCATTGTTGAGACAGTAGAGCTAAAGCTAGCTAAATGTCCCCAATTTTGTTGGGTGAGATCCTGTTTTTCTTCCTGTATGGAGCACATATGGTTGGATATTCTGCCAAAAAGGTGTGACGGTCGGGCCGCGATAAAACCGAGATCTGACAAACGGAGGTCTGACAAAATAACGATTACAGAGTTTTGTGATCAAAAATGCCCAGAGTTTGGAACTTGGTACATGTGCCCCCAGGATGGGAAGTCTGGTGACGCCACTTGCTATTTGCCGATTTGATAAGAGTAGTCAGCAATCATTTATGGAATGCGACCCTTAAGCTTGCAAGTTGGGTGCACATGGTACACATACTGAGCCAATAAAGTAACCTTCGAAGATTCGTCGCCCAGGAACGCTAACAAAGTCGTGCTAAAACTGATTCGAACTTCAGGTGAGGATCAGTTTATATCCAAAGATTGCCGACTTTCATGGAATGTCCAAGTGTTTTCGCGAGAGCTTCGCGCGGCAGTTGCGTTTTTACTCTGGTTTACTCATTTGGCCACCCCTTTTTGGGTCCCTCATTGTAAGTGTCCCTCCCATGCGCCTTGTGGTCCGCAAATAGGATGAGAATGGGGGAAGTAAATCTGCGTAGGAAAACTCCGGCTATCTAAGTGAACGTCAAAGAGGTTCGAAATGCAATGTCTTTGGTCAAATTGGATTCTGCGCGATCTCGCGCATTTCGCGTGAGCGTACTGGTTGGTTGCCATTGCCCTATCCATGCTACTTTCATTAATGAACCTCCTGCATGGTAGTGTAGAATGCCACAGCACCAGCGCAACAACTTGATTATCTTGATTGATCCCATGGGGTCGGAGCATTTCGAAAAGTGGGGGGGGGGGGGTTTTGTTTAAGGTTTTTGTTTTTTTTAAGGGGAGCGCCACCATCGGTTGCGCGATCGTACTAAGAAAATTTCCGATTTTCATAACCCTCCAGATCGACGGAAACGGCATCTGCCAGGCTCAATAACACCAATCTACATGTGTGATTCGAGTAAAAGACAGACAAAAAGTGGTCATTGGCATACTAAGATGATTTACCGAGTATCACACATGGTATTTTATTATTACTTTTTTACTCCTTGCTTTGTTGCGTGGGATCCAGGGGTCTACCGAACCGGTCCTCTGTTAAAGTGATCGAAAGGACAAGCCATAGCATACGGGATCAACTCCAGTTGGGGCAGAAAATTTGTACCCCGCATTTTACAGGTCAGTTACTGGAAACTACCCGTCGCGCGCGCAAAAGTCGCTGCGAAAAAAAAATTGCAATGTTTTCCGTCCCGGGCATTTCATCGAAAAAGCTGCAAAAAATTCAGGTCATTTCTCACTTCCGCTTTTTTCCTCCTTCACAAATTTTTCCACGGAATTTCGCCCGAATTTTCACTCGAAAAATGGAGGAGGGGGGGGGGGGGGGGGCAGTCTGCCTACAAGGCTTCTGAAATTAATCGAGTGAACAAAGATTCGAAAGTAAACAATTAACAAATTCGCATATTTATCCAACAATGCCTGGAAGAAAACGACATTGCGCGAAACACTTGGAAAGTTATGCACTTTTGGCTATTCGATTTCAATATTCGAGAACCGTGTCTTAAGCTGGTATCCGCCACTTCGGCCTAGTCGGGTCCAGACCTTTACCTGGGGTCCTCACCTGAATTATGGAGGACTTGAACAATTTCCAAACCGATTATTGTTTGGTTAGACAACTATTGAATCAGTTTAGAGAGTGATACAAAATCGGGGCATGTGCCTATTATTTTTATTACGGTCCGGAGCAAGTGGGGGGGGGGGACGTAAAACATATTATATCCCCCACTTTTGAAGTTGGAGGGACGGCCCATGATTGATCCTAAGTGATAGGTTTTTGGAGAACTTTTCCTAAAATAACACTTGTTATCAATGTTAGGAAAGCTACTGTCCCATAAAGCACGGGAAGTGCCGGTTCCCGCCATCTTGGGGTCTGTCGAACGAAAATCTTATTGTCACGCTACGCGCCAACTTATAGTGGCGCTCCGCTAGATAGTATAATCTTGTCCGTCCCCCCCCCGGCAATGCCAACACAAAACGCCGCTCTGGCCTAGGCTACTTTGCTTCTCTGTGTGTGTGTTTACCAGTATCAACAGTTCTGTTGTAATTGTTTACTTTCAGTTTGGCTTATCATAAGCGGGAGAATGGCGAGTCAGTAATCCTTGACCCTTCGTAACAAACACCCCGAGATCGTATTCGCAGCACTGACGTTTCCCCCAGAGTTGTGATGGGCGAGGTCTTTGGTCTTCACGTGTTCATGTTCCGCAGTGCGGAATGTTTGCATAGGTCTCGTCGATCGTACTGTGAGTAGTTTCCCCCCCCGTTGCACTTCCTACGCTCCTTTAGGTTTCGATAAGTGGGTCTGGTCCTGGAGGGTTAAAATGGAGGCAGGTTGGGATAGTGTTCCTTGCCTCGATATCATCTGACAATTTTCAGCATGAATGCCTGAGTAACCCTTTGGTTTGAATTTGGTGGTCACAAACATACACACACCAACCACACACGCACGCACTCACCCACCCCACGCACACAAACCACCACACACACACACACTCACACACAAGCACACGCACACACACATGCACACAACCGCCACACCGCCCACACGCAACCACCACCCCCGCACACACAGCGCACCCCACACACACACACGAACACAAACACCCTTTTCGAGTGCACCTCATTGCTTGATTCACCGTATGATATCCCTTATTGGGAGTTCTTAACACCACTCACATTTTACTAGCAACTGTTGCTATGGCAACCGCAACATAATAATAGGTGAAGGGAAACTGACTACAAATAGTCTCATCCCGCCCTTCGGGACCGATATATAAAAAACAAAAAAAGTTAGTTTATTTATCATCATGTAAAGGGTTCCTTATCCCAAATGTCTGATTTTCAGAACGGCAATAGGTGCGATATCATCTCAGACAAGGAGGTTCGTTACTCCATTTAACACTGATTCGTAATCCATAACGGACAAAGAGTTCGTAATTCTAATGGAGAATTTGTTCAATATTTCATACTGAAATGGGTTATAATCCATGAATCCGATTATTTCAAATTGAACAAAACTGTTGCTATGTATAATTAGCAAAAAGGTTCGTATTCGTTCTTCCCACTAAAGTGTTTTTTTTAATATCCCTAATTGGAAGAAAGTGTGATTCATGATTGACAACAAGGGCACTCATCATTCTTAATAATTTGTACTTTTCGATTCCTTTTGCCTCAGTCAGAGGAAATATCATTCATTACAGTGTGTGTATATAATGACGCGCGCGGCGCGTGTGTAGGTGCATGTGTGTGCGCGGTGTACGTGTGTGTGCGTGTGGATGTGACGTGTAGCCTTGTTACTTGGTAACTCGACCCAACTTGGATGAAGCTTAACTTATGGTATATGGGTTCCCACTAATGAAGTACATGACTGTATTTTTTTTTGAGTCAGGTCGAATGAATGGGCTCATACTTGATGTCATTGTTCCCATTGATGAGTCGAACATTTCTCTAATTGTTGTTGCTGGGGTAAGGTCAGAGGTCATACCGAGGAGTAAAATCCGGTGAAAGTCTTGACAAATCCCGAATGCCCTGGGTCTGATCATGTGAAATTTGGTCCTGCTTTTATTAGAGTAGTACAAAAGTCATTCGAATTTAAAATGAAAATCATATTTTTGGCCAATCTTAGCTCGTTAACAACGATATAGATCCGCCCCAGATGGATGAAGCTCATACTTGGTATGTGGTTCCGCATGATCAGTCCATGACCCCTATTGGTTTTGAGTCAGGTAGAAGTCATCTTGGTCAAGGAGGTCCAAGTCTGAAAGGCTTGAAAAGGGTCCATTTTCTCTCTCTGCATGCGTATTAATCGTAGATAAATAGCGCTCCCCTAAAATTGGGACCTAAACTCTCTTTCCTGCTATTACAGTATTAGCTCTCCCATGCTAGTTGCCTACTTTATAGTCCATCATGATTGACTGTTCTCAGTAAATTAACAAGCGGAGTCGACCCGATATTCATACAGTTCTCTTTTCCATAAGTTTTGGTTGATATATAATAACGATATTTATATTTATTAGGATAAAAGGGTTCGGCATATTCATACCAAACACATGGTTCGTGCAATTAGAATACAAGTATTAGAAAATGGGACGATGGTGATTCATCCAGAGTGGGCATGCATGGGTGCACGGAACTTCTCAGGTGAAGAGGGCATAGTCCTCCATGCCCCCTGGCGACTCGACTAATCCTCGAATTCGAACACTATTGTTGTATTAGAATTTTTGAACCGGCGGTGTACTTCGGTACGTTGTACTGACAGCGTTACATACACATCGTTATCGCACTCATACCAAAACCTGGCCCGGCTATGTTATAAACACAAAGAACCAACCCAAATTGATGTTCTAAAATACTCTCTGCTCAGATTGGTAGAATTCACTCCACGTATTCTCGCATAATGTATATAATGCGAGAGAGAGAGGGGGGGGGGGGGGGTCCACAACGTGAGATGAGTCTCGTACATTATCATTGTGTTGGCACTTAAGCAGAAAACGAAATATTAAGATAATTGGGTCACGAGTGAGTAAATTGATCGACTCTTTCCCTGTAGTAGCCTAGACAGGTTACGTTTAAACCAACTTACTGAACCCCCCCCCCCCCACTGACTAGGTGTAGGGGAGATTTTGTCTGTCTCCCCTCATTCTCCTTACTAAATTTGAACATTCATTATTCTCGTCTGTACGGAGAGAGAGAGCCCCCCCCCCCCCCCCCACTTAACTAGGATTGTTCCCCTAGGAACTAGGATATATCCCCACTTTCGGGGGATATATGGTTTTGTGGGCTTCGCCATCTCCGCGCGTCCGTTGTCCGCCGTCCCTCGCGTCCGCCGTTCCGTTCCGCCGCGTTCTTGTTAGCGCAATAACTCTTCAAACTTTTGTCCCCGTTTTTAGCCGCAACTTGGCACACATGTACACCCTTATGAAATCTTGGATTAGTTCGGAAGTGGGCGTCCCCACATGAACGGGTTCCGCTAATTTTGCATCTTTCCTCCTCCACGATTGGAAGATTTGCCCGTTAGCCGCAATAATCTTTAAATTCTTTATTCCGATTGATCTAAACTTTGGTTTTTCCACTTGTCCGCCCTATGAAATCTCGATGAGTTCGGAAGTGTGAATCCGCAATTCTGGGGGCCTCTAAATTGCATAATTTTCGCTAACTTTTCAAGTTAGTCGGATTTGAACGAAACCTTGGCGGGTAGGGGATATAGTTGATCCCGAAAAATGTGGGGGTCTTCAGGTCATCAAAGGATGTCAAATTTTTGCCGGATTTATGCGATTTTCCCAAACTTTGTCAATTTGAACGCAACTCTTGTGGGACGAACTATAGTTTGAATCCCAAAAATGTGATTTCTTTTCAATGTCATCGGAGGTGAAACTTTGCAAAATTTAGCGATTTTCCAAACTTGTCAGATTTTTGAACGAACTTGGTGGAATGGGGGCTACATTTGTTAGAAGTCATTCCAAAGCATTCAATGTGTCAAATTGCATAATTCATGTGCCTATTAACACCCTGGATACAACAAACTTGGTGGAATGAAGTTTGTCTTGGTTTCTGTCTGACCAAAATGGGGTCTTTCTGGGTTTAATACCTCTTCCCATGAATGCTCAAAGTGGGGATTACACGTGGGCGGGTTAACCGCCCCACATGGTTTATTTTTTCCTTGACGAAATTGGACATTCATTAGCCTCTGGCTTGTACGAGAGAGAGAGTCACTGTACAAACACTACGTGTTTTGGATCGCCATTAGCTTATCTTCAACCTTGACTTCTTTATCACAGGACTCCTCACCCAGGGGCGTCGGACCGTTTTTGAAAGTGGGGGGGGGGCACACGAAGGACAATAACCATCTAAGCGGAGCGCACTATCTGTTGGCGCGAAGCGACAAAGAACTTTCAGATTTCCATAACCTCCAGATCGACGTAAACGGCACTTGCCAGGCTCATGCACCCCTGTGTGATTTTGAGTACAAGGACGACAAAAAAGTTGTCATGTGCATAGTAAGATGATTTACCGAGTACAACACATTTCATTTTATTACCTTGTTCTACTCTGGCTCTGTTTGCGTGGGATCCAGGGTCTACGAACGGTCTCTGGTTGGATCGAAGAGAAAAGCTATAGCTTACGGGACCCTCCAATTTGGGAGCCGAAAATTTGTAACCCAATTTTTAAAGTCAGTCATATGAAACTACCGCGCGCGCGCAAGGCGCGAAAAAAAAATTGGCATGTTTTCCTGGCATTACTTCGAAAACGTCTGCCAAAAATTCAGGAATTTTTTGTTTTTCACTCTGCGTTTTTCCTGCACATTTTCGCGATTTGTGTCATACTCAGCAAATTGGGGGGGGCGGTCTGCCCACAAGGCTTCTGAAATTATCGAGTGAACAAAATGATTCTAATTATTGACATCGCATATTTAGCCTACAACGCCTGACGAAAAAAAAACGCTATTGCGTGCTGCGCGAAAACACTTTGTAGGTAATCCTCCCTTCTTCCCTAGTCGGGTCCAGATCTTCACCTGGGTCCGCACCTGGAATTAGTGACTTAAGACAATTTTCCAACACGATTATTGTTTGGTAGACAAAAATTGAATATGAAATCAGTTTAGGTGCTACAAAATCGGGGATGGGCCTATTATTTTTTGTTATTACGTCCGGAAAAGTGGGGGGCACAAACGATATGATCCCCCCCACTTTTGAAAGTGGGAGGGATATGTCCCCCCCCCCCGTCCCCCACCTGTTGAGCCCATGTCCCTCAACAAGTGACGGTGTAATTTGTTATTCGTCTGGTTCATTACTCTTATCGGCGTCGTATTGATTGCATATAATAAAATGTGGTGCAGTACCATACTATCTATAGGTCATAGGAGAGATATAGGAACAATGAACTGAATAACCTAAGAAACGCATTTGCTCCTGACGTCAGTCTACGTCCAATGTTCACGCAATCCCCCGGTTGTACAGTGTCGGACAAGTAACCGGGTAAGAAACTGAGGTGAAATATCTAAAGTTTGAAAAGGGCTATTTCAAATTGAATGATTCTTTGATAGCAATCCATGTCCTTCATCAATGTACCCGGTGTTTCAAACATTTTCCTCAGGTTTCTTAGCTGTAGCATAGCCCCCCCCCCCCGTTTTTAGTTGAGGCACGGGCACGGCTCTTCTCTCAGCTGTGGCATTGCTTTTTCCTTAGCTGGGACAATGGCCCTTTGACTTAGCCGGGACATGGCCCAATATTCTTAGCTGAAGACGGCCTCTTCTCTCGCCTGGGCATGACTTTTTCTCTAGCTTGGGACATGTCCCTTTTCTTAGCTGGGACCTTGCCTTATTCTTAGCTGAGGCCATCGAACCCTTTTTTCTCAGCTGAAGCTACGGCCCCTTTTTCTCACTGAATGCATACGACCCTTGTCTCAGCTTGGGTTACGACGGCTCTTTGCCTTACTTGGGGCAAGCCCTTTTCTTAGCTAGCTGGGGCATGGCCTTTTCCTTAGCTGGGGCTGACTCTTTCCAGTTTTCTAACATAGGCCTGCCTTTTCATCAGCCCGGGCAATGGCCTCTTTGATTTCGTAACGATGTCCACGGAATCCTGCGTAATTCTCATGCGGCCGTGTGGTAGTGTGTAACCTGTTGTGTTGTGTGCGTGTGTTTGTGTGTGCGTGTGTGACGCCCAGCTTTAAACACGATGAACTCGACCCCCACCTGGCTGGAGTGAAAACTCTTACATGGTATGCGTGTACCCACCCGTGATGAAAACATGGACCTTATTGTTTTGGAGTTCAGGTCAGAGTTCATCTGAGGTCAACAGAGATCCAATTCCCTGAAAACCTTGTAAACACATCGTCCATAACCGGTTTGAAGTTCAGTTCGAATGTGGTGTTATCGCTTTCTTATGGGGATTACATAAGCCTAATTGTTTTTTGAATAGGTCAGGGGTGAATTTTGGTATAAAAAAATCCTTGTAAACTAAAAGTATGCTTGAGCCTATCCGGTTGGAATTAGGTTTTTTGCTCCCTTATAAGAGCAACAGTACGGTACGCTATGTAAAGCAAGGCTGAGAGGTGATATTCTGGTTCAATCTCAGCTTGTGAACATTATAAATGGACCCCACCTCGATGGAATGAAGCTCATACTCGTATGTGTGTTTCACTGAGATGAAGAACATTGCCCCATTTGTTTTATGGTCAGGTGAGGGGTCAAGAGAGGGTCAAAGTCGGACAATCCTGGTTAGAAAAAATTTTATCAGTTTGAAATAGTGTTTAGCTTTCTTTACCAAGTGCAGGACCCTATTGGTTGATCGTGGGAAGTTTGTCAGACCTGTCATAATGTTGCCCTAATGAGCTTGTACTAGTTTCCATTTGTCCTTGTGTCCGTCCACAGTTGGCAGAATGATGTAAAGGAACTCACGACGCCTTTTGGGCTGTCTCTTTCTGGTTTATTCCTGGACGAAGAGATAAATCCTGCAGTCTGTCATTTGTGTTGATCGTAGGTGTGTATGTAGTGACGCGGTACACTACCTGATCGGAAAGGATGGTCGCTCACACTTGGTAGGTGTTTTTCCCCCAGATGAGTACATGGACCCTATTTTTTGGGGTCAGGTCATATGTCATCCGAGGTCAACAAAGGTCCAAGTCCGACAACTTCGTAACACGTTAAGGACGTCCGAATAGTTGGTCAGATCAAGTTGAAATCTGGTGCATAGCTTTCTATGAGGATTACAGAACCTATTGTCTTTGTTTAGGCCGGAGTGCATTTTGTCCAAAATCCGCAAATTTGTGAAAAATTTATTTGGCCTATTGTGCTCGCAAACCGATAAAACCCCACCGATGGATGAAGCTCATACTTCGTATATGAGTTCATGATGAGTACATGGACCCGCTTTTTTTCTGGGTCAAAGTCGTCTGAGGTCACCATAGGCAAAGTCTGAAAACTGTAATCACTAGGATTTGAGATGGCTGGTCCGATCAGTTTGACATTTAGTGTATAGCTTTTCCATTGGAAGTCATCAATCATACTATTTGTGGGGGCAGATGGGTGAATGTTGTCAAAAAAAGAGAAAATTTGGGTAAAATTGTATTTTTGGCCATTTTGGCTTGTAAACACGATACTCGACCCCACCTATATGACGTAAGCTCGTACTTCGTATGTGCGTTTCCCCATAATAAGTACATGAACCCTACGGTTTTCGTCGAGTCCGAGGTCTCTGAGGTCTCCAGCGGGCACAGCTGAAAACCAAATATGAATGTTGTGAAAATTGAATATTTTGGTCAATTTAGCTTGTAAACACAATTCGACCCCATCTCGATAAATGAAGCTCATCTAAGACATTATGTTTCCCATGATGAGTACTGAACCCTTTTTTGGGGGTGGGGTCAGGTCAGAGGTGATCTGAGGTCCCACCAAGGTCCAAAGTCTGAAACCTTGTGAACACGAAAGGCCTGAATGGTGTCCAATGCAATCTTAAATTTGGTGGCAAGCTTTTCCTATGAAATACAAGAACACTATTTTCTTGTGATAGATTCAATTATTCGATAGTTCGAGATGAAAATGCTTCGGCCAAGATTGTTCTCTGCCCCCATAACACTGATCAACCTAATGGGTCCAAGTTGAAGGATTAAGTTGGTTCAGTCTATCACAGTGAGCATGGGCCCAGGCCCATCTGAGTTCATCTTGGGACAACCTTAAGGTGTCGAGCTAGAATTATTGAATTTATCAACTAAACATTTTTCCGACTTTCCAAGGGCGAATGTCTAAAAGCTGCTGTCCTTTGACAAGATGCTGTTTTCTTACAAGGTTCCAATATTTCCAATGCATTTGTTTGTTCACTGGGGTATCATGCATAGTCTTCCTCTTCTGATGACTCTTTATTTTGACACCAAAGTTTGGAACCAAACCTTCTACGGCTTCTCATGTGTATCTAATCAAGAGCTCCATTTTTTTTTTGTCGGAATACATTCTGAGCTCTTTCAGTCTTGTTTCCCATGATTCAAATGCCTCAGACATAGGATCCTAGCAGTAAGCTGCTTAAAGACTCTCCTAGTTAATTGCATTTGGCCCTCGTTTATGTGGGACCCATAGTTGACAGTAGTAATCCATGTGCGCTGCTGACTTGGGGACATTTTTCATAGAAAAAATTGGAACATTCTGAAAAACTGATGTTTGTGTTGGGCCAATTTTGGCTCGTGACACGAGAACCCGACCCCACCTGAATGGTCAAGCTCATACTTAGTAGGGGCTTTTCACCATAATTAGTAAATGAACCCTACTGTTTCGGTGTCAGGTTTAAAGGTAATCGTAGGTTGACAAACTTCGAGTGAACGGTCCATGGAGGCTGTCAAGGAATCAAGAAGCCGTTTCGCTTTCTGGTTGTTAGCTGCGGCAGGGGCATGATGTTTCTCTTAGCTCGGGCGTGGCCCTTCTTCAGCTGGGGGCACAGACCTTTCTTGGCTGGGGCACGGCCCTTCTTTAGCTTACGCATGTTCTTTTCTTACTGAGGCATCCCTTTTCTTAGCTGTGACATGGCCTTTTTCTTAGCGGGGCATGCCCTTTTCTTAGCGAGGCCTGGCCCTTTTCTTAGCTGAGCCATGGCTCTTTTTCTGCTGGGCATGGCCTTTTTGCTTAGCTGGGCTGGCCCTTTTCCTTAACGGAGGCTGGCCCTTTTCCTTAGCTGAAGCATGGCCCTTTTCTTAGCTGGGGCATGGCCTTTTTCTTGGCTGGGGCATGGCCCTTTTCTTCGCTGGGGCATGGCCTTTTTCTTGGCTGGGGCATGGCCCTTTTCTTGGCTGAGGCATGGCCCTTTTTTTAGCTGAGGCATGGCCCTTTTCTTAACTGATTCAGGCCCTTTCCTTAGCTGGTACATGGCCCGTTGCTAGCTGTACATGGCCCCTTGCTTAGCTGGGGCACGGTCCTTTTTTTAGCTAGGCATGGCCTTTTCTTAGCTGGTAGGCATGTCCCTTTGCTAGCTGGTACATGGCCTTTTCTTAGCTCTGGACATGGCCTTTTTCTTTCTTAGCTGGGGCATGGCCTTTTTCTTGGCTGGGGCATGGCCCTTTTTTTAGCTGAGGCATGGCCCTTTTCTTAGCTGATGGCATGACCTTTCTTAACGGGGCATGGCTTTTTCTTATCTGGGGCATGGCCCTCTTCTTAGCTGGCTGAGCCTTTTTCTTAGCTGGGGCATGGCCCTTTTTTTAGCTGAGGCATGGCCCTTTTCTTAGCTGAGGCCTGGCCCTTTTCTTAGCTGATGCATGGCCCTTTTCCTAGCTTTTTCTTAATTATGGTCCGGCCCTTTTCTTAGCTGAGGCATGGCCCTTTTCTTACCTGGGAACATGGTCCTTTTCTTATCTGAGTCCCTGCACTTTTCTCACTTGGGTCTGTTCCGTTTTTTCAGCTTAGGCCGGATCTTTCCTTAAGCTGGGGCCATGGCTCGCTTCCTGGCTGGGGCATGGCCTTTGCGTTGCCCTTGCTGGGGGCACGGTCCCTTGGTCTTAGCTGAGCCTGGCCCTTTTCTTAGAGCTGATGCATGGTCTCTTTCTTAGCTGTTCATGGCCTTTTGTTCTTAGCTGAAGCATGGCAACTTTTCTTAGCTGAGGCATGGACCTTTTCTTAGCTTGTCTTACGTTTTTTTTTAACTGGGACCTTCTCCGTTTTTTTAGTTAGGGCTGGCCCTACTATTAGGGCTGGTGCTGACCCTTTCCATCTTTCCTTAGCTGGAGCACGACCTTAGTTGGGGGATAGTCCTTTCCGTAGCTTTGGGGATGGACCTTTCTTTAGCTGTGGCATGGCCCTTCTCTTAGTTGACCATGGTCCCCCCCCCTATTTTTTAAGCTTTCTGGCTGAGGTACGCCATTTCCTTAACTTAGGCACGGTCCTTTCCGTAGCTGAACGCGGCTCATCCTAGCTGTGGCATAACTTTCTCCTACGTGGGCCTGGCCCTTTTCTTTGCTGAGGCATGGCTCTTTTCTTTGCTTGGTCATGGCCCTTTTCTTAGCTGGGGCACGGTCCGTCTTAGCTGGGGCGTGGCTCATTTCTTAGCTGGAGCGTGAACTTTTTCTTAGCTGGGGCACGACCCTGTTCTTAGCTGGGGCCTGGCCTTTTTCTTTGCTGGGGCATGACCCTTTTCTTAGCTGGGGCATGACCCTTCTCTTATTGGGGTCATCGACCCTTTTCTAGCTGGGGCATGGCCCTGTCCCTCAGTTGGTGCACGACCCTTTCTAGCTGTAGCAAGACCTCTCTTAGTGTCACACCCGTTTCTTAGCTGTGACTGGCCCTTTTCTTAGCGGAGCATTGCCCATTTCTTCACAGGTCATGGCCTTTCATCTTAACCGTGCCCGTCCCTCCTCTTAGCTTGGGCATGCCTTTTCTTAGCCTTGGAAAACCCTATCTCCTAGTTGGTGCATCGTCCTTCTTCGGCCGTGCTAGGCCCCCCCTCAAGCTGGGGCACCGCCGTTTTATTAGCTAGCGCACGGCCTCTTCTTCTCTGGGGTACGCCCCTTTTCATAGCTCTGAGACACGCCATTTTTATTTAGCTCGGGCACGGCTCTTTTCTTCAGTAGGACACGCTCTTCCCTTGGCGCACGTCATTTCCCTCTAACTAGAGTCGCAACTCTTTCTAGCTGGGGTACTGGACACTCTTCTCAGCTGCGGTATTCAATGTTTCAACCCAACCCCACGTACGACGACACACTGCACGTTCAGTTTTTGATATGATCCGGCTGAAATTCGTTGCTCTGACCAGTAGAACCATATATTCGATTAAGTGAAGACTCCTACATGCTGCTATATGGCTCGTAGGACAAAATAGTCATGCGTATATGACGTTAGTCTAACACGCAATAAACCGTGTCGAAGAATTAACCAGCCCCCGCCCCCCCCCGCCGGTCCCAATCATCGCTAAATATCCGTATCGCGGTTGATTAAATACTTGATCGAGGCCGGAAGCCCCCCCCCCCCCCCCCCCAACACACACACATACTCCAGGCATCAGCCCGGAAAAGTCACGGGGTACTGATGATTTCGGTGGATCCGCCGAATACCCTCTATAGGCATGAGTTGAACTCAATTTCGAACATAAATTCATGCTGACATCCTTTGTCGAAAGATGAACCATAATTTGCCTCTCTTATGCGATTCGCATCACCATCGATGCCACGTCATAAGTACCCCCACCCCCACCCCCTGCCCAAATAGTAAGAAGTTAAAGTCAGGGGGATTAAAGCCAGTTAGGGCATCACCATTGTCGCAGGCAACCGAGGCAGTGGATAATCGAAAAAAAGTTGAGATCGAGAACTCGAGCAGTGCAACTCGGCGAGGAATGGGAGAAATAGATCGGTAGAGCAAAGTGAAATTTTACCTCACCTATCTAGTGAGTTCCGAAAATGGGTGGTTCTTCTCGTAACTAAATGGAATTCAGGCAATTTTTTGGATTTTGGCATATTTTATTCGGAATAATATCAATCTACCATTTCAATGTATAGCGCCCCCCCAAAACTAAGGCTGTGAAAAAATCAGGAAGATTGGGAGTGCCTGCTCTTAACCTCTTAGAGGCCTTATATCTCAAATTTCTGTTTACACTACTCACCGACCGATACGATGCTGTCTCTCTGCTCAATAAAAAATCAAAAACGACCATATGAATACTCTAGCCTGTGGCGCGTCGCCACGTGCACGTGTCCCCTCGAACCCATGCCCCCCCCCCCCCCCCCCCTGTGTTCCTCCTCCCAATGAGAATTGTATCTTCGAAGAAAAAATATTCATGTATAGTATCGACGATCATGTTGAAATATAGACTGCTAATATGTTGTTTGTTATGAGAGAAAGCGGTCATTGTGCCATTTGCTCATGCACAAAATTGTACAAGATCGTGGCGTCGCGCGTGGTTACTAGTGGTGGATTTTTCGTATTCCGTTTGTCTCCTCCGGCTCCTGCCCGTCTCCCGAAATCTCTGCAAGCTCTATGGACAATTTCTGTCTCATTAGCCCCTAGTAAACATATACAACAAAGTCTCTTTGAACTGGAAAACTACAATCAATCTCCTCTGGATTACTAAACCATTCTCGCCGCCTTGACCATTTCTTCCTCTCTCACCACTAGCAATTTTGAAACTACAGGTAGCCTAGGCTATCAGACTGCTGGATTTTTTCCCAACGCGTTTTTTCTCCAGGTACTACTACATGGAAGATCCCGCCCTTGGCAAAACATTTCTTCTGCATTGGACAGTAGAGCTAAAGCTGGCTCAAATAATGTCCTAAATTTCTGGCTGGACTTGCAAAATGAGCGTGCTTCCGCGCACTAGTGTTAGTATTATGGCGCAGCAATGTTGAACATTCTGACTAAAAAGCTAAAAAGGTTCTGGTGCACGATAGGACGAGTTCCGACAAAATGACCAAATTTTCAACCCCGAATACAAAATTTGTGATCATAAAAATGCGCAAGTTTGAAGCTTGGTACATGCAGTCTAAAATGCCCGGGAAAGGCTATTTCCGGCAATCTGTGGCTTGCAACAATCTGAAAATTTTCGTTTACGCTCCGCGCCAACCACGATGCCTACTGATTCGGGCTGAAGTCAGTACCGAAATTTATTTCCTGCCTCTGAGGACCTATTTCTCTCGACCTTTCTCAACGTCCGTGCCAAGCAGGAATTTGCTCCGTTTAGATACCCCGGCCAAAATCAGCTCCCATATTCCCAACGGGTGCTTACATTATTCACATATGTCACTTTGCAGATCAGATATTAATGGCTACAATGAAGGGGGTTTGGTTCAGTCTAGTCTTCCTATCTCCACCTGTGGTTACGGTAAATTGTAAACTTGCAGTAACTTGGTATTTAGTTGGAGAATGACTTGCTGACATTCTTTTATGGAAATATAAAGAGGCCGTAGATGCTGTGTTGTTATTTATCTGCCTATATCTGCAGAGTGACAACTCTCCACATTCTTTTTTCTACTGAATTGCACATTCCAGATTTTTGCAATATCCCGGCAAATGCACTTTCCGGCGAATCTAGGAGGTATAAAAGTCAATTTTCAAAAAAATTGCAACCACATCCGCCCCCCCCCCCCCCACGAAAACGGATGACGCCACTGAACGTGCATCCAAATACCTGGGAAGAAGAAACGGTCCAGAGAAAATGGTCTAACCACCGTATTCAAAAAAAAAACAAAACTTTCTGCATCAGAGGAAGGCCGCAAGCTGCACGTATATGAACCCTCATATTCACGTGCATGTGTGGGAGCCGTTTGCGAAAGGTGCTACTGCTCCTAGCGTGGAATCATGCATGTGTTCCAAGCGATGGTACGGTGTTCCTTCCATGCATAGATGCATGGGTAGCGCAGTCCATCTCATCTGCAGGTCGCCAAGCCCGTGCAGTTTGCCTCATCCCTGTTACGACTGAATTAGAGATAAGTCCGTATTGAACGTGCATCAATAATCTCAGCCTGATACCATGTGCGTTATAAAGGGAAGAATGAAGTCAATACACTTACACATTATTTATTCAAACATGAATTGGTTTTCACATTAATTTTTCTCTTGTTCTTTAAAGAATAACTGATAACATATACGCACTGTTACTCATATCAGTGACCATAATTCGAGTTTGTTTAGAGTGTCGGCATAAACTGTATTGGCTGACAGCAGGATGAATCAATGCCTGTCACTCGTTTGACGTTATATAGTTTATAATATGTGTTAATATATCTGTGGGAAAGAAGACCCACCTCACACTCATATTCGATATATTCCGTAAGAGTGCAAAGATCCTTTTGTTTTCCAGTTAATTTCCCCCCGATACGAGAATCCTTTGCTTTTAACCGATGTTGTAGTATAAACTTTCCTCTCCTCAGGCCCCCGAGAACAATTTCCGATGAACTGAGAGTGTTCCAACCTCACAATGTTGCTTGGCCTATCCGCGCCAACCAATGGTGGCCTCCGCTTGATAGTGGCCCTCGCCCCCGGGGTTGACAACTCCTGCATACGCCCCTGACTAACATGATATATGTGACTATCTCCCCCAAACCCCAATCTTCTGCAAACTCTCTGCATCCTGATGATCGTTTTTCCTTCTATTTATAGGACTGGGTTCGAACTGTCATAATACGGTTCGTTGGTTTCCTATGATATCCCGTCCACAGTATAAGGCGATGTAACAGCGTCATGCATCGTGATAGACTGATAGTGTATATATTACCCTTTGGAATCAACGATGCCATGGTTATATTAAACCAATGCTCACCCGCTTAATATCACTAGATCATATCAGCAGGGCGTATTCGCCTATAGGCCTACGTGTGCTCAACAGTCCACATCGATCTATTAGCTCTCCCGTTTCCGGTCAATAGCTGTATTCATACACTTCTTTATCCGATCTTATGCCTTGTTTCATAGCTTGTTTTAACCGTCTTACCGACAACCTTCGCCACTGAATCCCGTCTCATCGACCCTCTTCTGTTTTGCCTGACTGACAAGTACCTGGACCAGTTTAACCTCTTTGAACACCACGCTCAGAAGACGCCTGCTTTATCCTCTGAACACCCTACGTTTATTAACAGTGACACGGTATGTATTAGACCCTTAATTCACTCAAATGCAAAATGGTATGGGTAATCAGATACAACTCACTCGTAGCCGCTTAATCTGGTTTTATGGGGTGAAACTTATGTGGAACCGCTTTAACCAGCGGTGTAGCCAGGATTTTGCTGTGAGGGGGGGGGGGGGGAGGGGGGTTGTGAGGGTGCTGCGACCCGACTGTCTAACGGAGCGCTACCATGGGTTGGCACGAATCGTACCTTAAATTTGAGCCTAAAAGCCTTTAATGGCAGGAAATGGTACTCCCTGAGCACTTTGAGGTTGGTAGAGCCATTTCCATATTGGTTATTATGTTCCGGGAATTTTTTCCGGAGAATCTCATGATTTCTCCTCCATTTCCAGTTCTTGCACGCCGAAGAGGCATATGTTCCTAGGTATCACCATGTTTGGCTACCGCCCACACATGTAATGGCAGTATGGGCAAGAACCCTCTTGGCCCTGTACGACTGCTTGAAGTTAGTTGCGCTGGAGCCATGTTCATGTTGTATACTTGAACGCGTATGGGACCAGGCTATTACCCCCCAATCTAGCAACTTTGTCCGCAGTTGATAGGAACGAAACGAGAAAGCGGTAGCGCGCGAAGCGCACAAGAAAATTCGGGTTGCTGGTGCTCAAATACTAGTAACACTTATTTGGCGCTCAATATTGTACGTAAACGTACATTCAATGGCACCTTACACAAAAGCCTTAGAGACAAGATAGGTTTTAAGCTTACGTTTAAAAATGATAGTCCCTTTACCTCCGTTAGTTCACGGTGCCACGCATTCCATCTCTTGTGTGCATCCACTGCAAAAGCTCGATCCCCAAGGGTAACGTATCTTGCCGATACTGTCTCAAAAACCTGCTTACACGTTGACCGTAAGTTATAATGGTGCACGTCAGAAGTGACAAACATGTCCTGTAGGTATTCTGGTGCTTGCTTGTTAACACATTTGTAGGTTATGCAGAGGACTTTGAACACTATGCGCCACTTAATAGGCAGCCAATGAAGTTCTTTAAGTGCCTCGGTGCTACAATCACTTCGTTGACGAGTCAAGATGAGCTTCGCGGCCTGGTTTTGAATTCTTTGAAGGGGGTTGATAGTCTTGGCAGGAAGATTGATAAGGATGGCGTTTGCATAATCCAGATAAAACAGAACCAACGAAATATTAATTTGCTCAGCAGTTTTTTTGTGATAGACAGCTGCGAATTCTCCTGATGTTGTGGAGGTTGAAAGCTGCCGTTTTGCACTTTTTTGCAACAAAGCATTTCATGTCCAAAAAAATGGTTTGGTCAAGAGGAACACCTAAGTACTCTATCTTTTCTTGCAGGGCGATTTCGAAATCGTTCACTGTGATGTTGTTAGTGGTGGCACTTATTCAACTGAGCCTCTGTTCCGAACATGATGCATTCAGTCTTGTCATTATTCATTTTCAGGCTGTTTCTTGTCATCCATAGTTGAATATCACGAAGACAATTTTGTAGCTTTGATATGCAGGACTGTTCGCCCAGTCTCGAGTCAGCCTGAAAACTATCATATAAGGAGTGGTCGTCAGCATATCCCAGGATATGTGAGCTGTACTTACATATCTCAGTTGAAGCGTGCTGTTATACATGTTGTAGAAGACGGGGCCAGTACATGAGCCTTGAGGGACCGAATAGGGCAGTTTAGCCTCACTAGATAGAGATTTGTTCATCGCACCATTGTTTGCGATAAGATAAGTAGTTTTTGGCCCATTTCAAAGCTGAGTCATTGAGTCCGAATATGTTTTGAAGCACATTGATCAGTACACCGTGATCAACAGTATCAAAGGCGCTGATAGGTCTACTGCTACTAAAGGTGTGACCAGTCGTTTGTCCATGTTGATCAAAATGTCACTGACCAATTTCACCAGAACTGTTTCTGTCAAATTATGTTCACGGTATGCACTGATATAAGATGGAAGGAGCTCATTCCTAGTCATGTACTCATTCAATTGATGAAGAAAGCATTTCTCCACAACCTTAGATAACCACGGCAGGTTGTTGACCGGGCGGTAGTTCTGCACTTCATGTTCAAGTGTGGGCTTTTGAGAAGTGGAATAAATGATAGACGTTTCCAAAGGTTACTGAAATCTCCACTTTTCAGTGATGAGTTAACAATGTTTGTTATCAATGGTAGTAAGATGTCTATGTTGTTCTTTACGTATTTTGTGGGTATTGGATCTGTTTGGCATGTGGTGGATTTCATGCCTGAAATGACCCTCCGGACCGTTCTCTCCGTGCAGGTATTCGGGCACAAGTTCCAGCGATATAAATCTGTTTCGCTCAATTAGTCCAGTTTTCCGCCAATTGTTGGTCGATATCCTGCTGGAATTTCCAGTCTCTCCTTTACCGGAACTTATACTTTCTTTGTGTGCCTTCCGCCTGCCTACCTGACTACCCAGTCCTGTCGTAATAAACCATGGGAGTGTCGTTAACACGGTCATTTGAATCCCTCAACAAACCGAACGCCATCGCCAACTGTACTCAGTGCGTACTGTATTTTGCAAATATATACAACTCTTGTACAAAGTTGGAATCTCTGCGGCCTGGATTATATTAATATTCTGAAATTTTAGGCAGTTCCAACTCGCACTAATGACTTATAAAGACATCGCCGACAGGAACAGACTCCTAATCGCGCGTAGTGCAAGATTCACTTGCGCAGCATGACTCGTTTTGTAAGAGGATTTGTGAATCATTTCCCACACATGGAAAGAAAGCCCAAACACTCAAATGTTCAGCGGAGGCGCATGGGGGTCCGACTTTCATGACCCCCCCCTCCCCCACTCCCTGGCTACGTCGCTGGGCGGGAACGACATATATTTATATTGCCTTACAGCTGGCTGGGTTCCGCCGCAGTTTCGGGAGACGATTGTCTGGCGACTTTCTAATTTCTAATATTCGACAGTATGTGGAATGGAGTGGAATGTGAAATGGATTTCTCTCGATATGACCGATCAATAAATTCAAAAATTCATTTTTTTTTCGAGACAAGAATTCGGCTGGGGTTTCCAATCACCCACAAACACCAGCAACAAACCGATTCTAGGAAACTTGCGTCAATGATATTTGAACTTCTTGACACATAACTTTGATTTGAGAAATAGACGGCATGGGTCAGACGATGTGTATGCTGATGTTTCTACCTTTCTTGTGATTGGAATATAGTACCGGTATAAATAAATGCCAAGCTGACAGACGATTGTAATGTTATCACACATGGTGTAGAATAGTGATGAATACTAATAAAGAAAAACCCATCTATGGTTTACATTTTGAAAATTATAAATCACAGCAATGCTGCATGGGACACGTTTTGTAAAAAAATTCGAGTTGAGTTGCAACATTCGGACTAGACTTATACTCGGTGATTGCTATACCTCCGGCCTAGCTTTGTGGCTGTTTGATTCTCCTAGCTGAGACACATTAGATCGCGATAGAAAGAAAAGATTGACTATTTTGTTTTTACTTTTTTTCAATGTCATCAATGGTTGGATTTACTTGCGCAATGTATTTATCAGAATTGTACGGATTACTGTCGCCCACAACAAAAGTTTATTTATCAAACCTGTCAAAGGTGGGAAACAGATTACCACAGGAGAACGTTATCCTACACTGCGGCCGATGAGGCTATGAATTGAATGAGGTACCATTTGAAATGTAAAGAGGCCACATTTTTCATCTGCTTCAAATATAAAACTAAAGAGTTATAAATACGGTTTCAGGGATTGCCCTGACATATTATCAGTTGCGTCTTATACCTTCAGTTTCATGCCCTTCCAAATTTCTATTTTTTCTGACTGAGTGTACTCAATCGCTCTATCTCCAGTTTATAATAGTGTATCTTCAGTTTCATTTTCAGCAAACCTTAGTTTATTAGTTTCCTGTTTTATTGCCTCTAAATGTTCTCAGATCATTAAGGTGTTTTATCCTCATTCCTGGTTTCATCACCTCTCAATTGTTCTCAGTGCATTCGACAGTGATTTTTACAAGTTTATATTTGGTTGTAACTTCTTAGTTATTTAGCACCTGATATGTCACGTTCTGTATCTATAATATCGTACACTCTTTAAAATGTTGTTGAAGTACAGAAGTAGCACACACCTTTCCCCGGTGTTGTGTAAGAAATTACACACTCATCGTGTACAATCTGCACAAGTTGTGGGTGTACCGAATGAATGTGCTAGTTACACAGTGTTGTGTAAATTCTACAGGACATTTTTTCAAGTGTGTAATGTTATTTCCTAATATTGTATTTGTATGGGTCTCGGGTTAGATTTGGTTTCAGCTAACCGAATTTCAACCCTCCATTTTTGTAAGAATAGAAGTATATAACCGACCAACCAACCAAGTAACCAAATTTTTTTCAATAAATGAATTCAAGTTGGAAGTATCCATGACGATCTCTGGAGCCACGTTTGTTCAAATTGTTGGTTGAATTCCATTTCTCACATGCAGCCACAATTTCATATGACAACACTCTGTTAATGATAATTTTTTGTCTTTCCAGCGGTTTATCTCCATCGATCTTTGCATTCCGTCAGTAATACCGACTAGATAAAGGACGAAATGGCCGCCAAGATGATCACAAGAATGACACCGGAGTAGTTAGTTAGTTAATGAATAATTAGTCACAGCAGTTTAAACAGCAGTGAGTCAGCAGCGTCTTTGGTTTATTCAAACTCTCTGTACATTTTGCCATTGTTTCATTATAATGATGGTGTCTACCAGAATGCGATGGTTTGTTTTTAACTTTCCTATATATGAATTGAGGATATTTCATAAACCCACATGAGAAAAAATATAGCATGTTGCCTTGTTGAGACAGACTAGTTGAACAAATGTCGCCGTCGTGACATCACGGGGTACAACCGTCCCATATCTTATAACTACCATGCCTAACCTCCATGTTTGACAATCTTGATCTAGAAACGAAGTTGAAGAAAGAATTAACATCTCCAAATGTTTGAGCAATTTCATTAGTTATTTAGATTCCAGTCCATTAGCGGAGCTTCTTTCAATTATAAATATATTTATGGTGTCCACTATAGAGTGCGATGAAATGTTTTCAGACTGTCAATTGTGGCGTCATGGTGTAAAAGCCTCATATCATATAACTGTTAATCTAACCTTTGTGGAAGGATGACTGAACGTTCGACACTAGTTACATATAATTACCTCATTTGTTTGAGTAATTTCGTTGATTATTCAGATTCTAGTTTTCAGGCCGAATCCGTTTGTTGCGGTGTTTTCAAAAGTAGCTGATATGTTTTGCATCGTATTCACGTTGGTTCGTGCGGTCTCCACCTCATGTTTGCATGCATGATTGTGACATGTATTATAGACGGGCTTGGGCCTATACTGGCATTCTAGTCGTAATATAGCTGGTATACCACACAAGCTCTCGGTATGTTTTTTTAGATGGAAATGGACACATTATTTCCCAGATAGGGGAAAACATTCTCCTCGATAGGCTATAGTTAGATGGTAGAACCAGTTGGCGTAATTTTATTGTGAATTTTATTGTGAATTTATTAGAATTTATTCCCGGTCCATTGGAATGAGTCGGAAGTCGCACAACGTTAAAACGAGCTTGAGTCTGATCTTTCCTATACACGAAGCTAGCCCAGGGACGTCGCTTGCCCGGAGAATGCATGTATGTGACAGTCTGACTTTGTTAAGCATCATTTGAAGTTAAAATTAAACATGTGGCTTACAACTAAATCAAGGAGCTCATTGTTTTGTGGTCCGGTTTGAGGTCACCTGAATTCAACAAAGGTCCGAAAAGCTTGTAATCACGATAATTGTTCAGGACAAAAGTCAACAGAAGTCGAAGTCCAAAAACATTGTGAGCACGATAGCTCTGCAACAAGATGTTGTGGAGAGCTGATACGTGGCACGGGTTGCCATTTTGGGTGGATGATGCTCATCATTTTGAAGTCAGTTCGAAGCTTATCCAGAGTCAACAGAGGTTGAAGTCTGAAAACCTCGTAACCTCGATAACTGTCTAACAAACTGATGGAGGCTCATACTTGGGCTGGTCTGTAGAGTATAAGATCTCTACTGTTTTGAGATCACGTCCAAAGCCACCTAAGGTCAACAGATCGAAGCCTGAGAACTTCGTGAACACAATAACCGGGTTGTGTAGTGGAAGTGATGTAAGGGCTCATGCTTGCTGTAGATTTGCAAGAGGATTAGATGTTCCCTAATGTTTTGGGATCTGGTCACCAGTCGATATAAGCCCGATGACAATAGAGAGCAAGTATTACCTATGCAACGAAAAAATGTAAGAATAAAAAGTTGGGCATGTGGAGCAGATGTCTCCTATGGCTTTACGCATTAGGCCAATATCACCTAAGGTCAACAGAGGTCAATATATGGGAACCTCGTAAACGTGGTGGCAGTTTAATTTATTCACGTGGAGGGCCCAAAGTTGGTATATAGGTTGACTATATGGAGTGGTTATGTCAAAGGTCACAAGGATAAATATTAAAAACACAATTCTCATAGTGTCCCTGGATATATACGTATAACATATTAATTCCCACCCTTACAAAATACCCCAACAATAATGTAGCAGGTCTATCACTGTGCTTCGGGGCTGTGAGGAAGTTTTCCTACGAGACAATATCTTATGCTTTGAAGAATACAGTAACAACAATTTGGACTAGGAATCACTATGCGTATTGCGTTCTCGTTATATACAGGACCCGTCTTGTGCACCCGTGAGGCTTGCCGCCTATCCACTATTCAACAATGCAAGACATCCATCATGTTCGAATTGCGTGACCCTTTTAAATTGTCTGGGTATTGCCCGTGTTAGTGCCCCCCCCCCCACCCTTCTCGATACCCTTGTCCCAATGATGCCGTGTTTTCCATTCAATCCTACTCCTCACCTCCCGGTTTTCTTACAGCCTGTCATGCCTCTTGTAGTGTGGGTTTGTCCTCACCACGTAGATTCTCTTTTTTTTCATATTCTTACGTGGTGTCCATTCAAGCATGTTGCTCACCTAGTCTGTGTTGAGACGTTTGATATATTACTGATTTCCCACTGGCTTTATCCTGCCCGCACCGTCATCATTACATTTCTGCAGTGCGCCCACCATTTCTGTAGTTCCGTCTACCTTTATCATAGCCCTCTATTACCTAGGTTGGCCAACTTCCGATTTGTCCACGTCATCATGTCCGACATGGGCACCATTCTAGGTCGCATTTGGGGTTCGCGATATTTCCCACAGGCTCGAGAACAACTCTGCCCGTTAAAATGGTGCTTTTATGTTCAACTGCTATTTTCACATCGCCGAATTGCGTGGAATTCGAGCTCTTCATCACGAGGCAACTGATGATATGTCGACGGCTGACTTTTCGACAGAATTTCGTCGCATATATCGCTCGCGCCTGTTAATATCACGCGGGGCATGCCTAGCCTAACACTAGTTAGTATACAGATGGTAAATAGGTTTTCGTAACATTAGGCTTATGCTGTGGATAAATACAGCCACTGACCTGTCCGGTGTCAGTTGTGTCACTGGGTATGTTGTGATTCCAGGCATGAGCCACAGCCATTGCTTACATCATCAGATACCACATAAAATGTACAGAGTCCTCCAAATTTAACAACCCTCAAAGAACTACCAGCCCAGAACGATTGAACTGGGAATAGAATGTAAAATTTATGATGGCAGAAAATTTTGGAAGTAGATGTTACACTTTGGGTTCCGCCTATGCAGTTGCCAGTCCATCGATTGTGACCTCCCCACTTGCAAATGTGACGGCCCGTCAGCGCTCTTGTCGGGTATTGAATCGGGCCCAGCGTCCACTGGTCCTCAGATGGCAGACATCGGCGGATCCATTCACGTCACAATTATCTCCCGCACTTTACGTGATTGCGGCATATACCAAAGTAACAATGGAACCAGGTCAACTCCCCGTCAGAGTGGCGGGCAGACCCAAGCTCGCCGCACGTATAACTTGCTGCAAATCGAACTCGCCGCATGTTACGTGGCAGCGGAATTAAAAATTTGTTTTATAATAATGTGATGACGCCCCTACTATATATTATTGTTATTCTTCTTGTTATATATATAGACACAGACAACTACACCTCATCAGGCGCGGAGTCCCCTCCCAGAGTCGGCCATGGTAAGCCTACCCCATGAGAACAGACCAAGGTAGCTGTGAAAGACCTACACAACCCTACCAAATACTAACATTTAATTTAATTCACATTTTACTACTGATAATGATAAGAATTGATTTACTGGTGTATTGTAAAAATTCAAGTGGAGTCATTAACTATGAATACGGTTCGAACACTGGACCAAGTGGTCGCGTTGTTTTGTTTGACTGATGTGACAGTAAGTTATCCCAACGATATGCCTGAAACTGCAGGGAGAACGTGTCTAGACTTTCTTTGACAGTAGACCTAAAAAAACTATATAATGTAGATAAAACTTTGTGACATACTGTCAACTGAGAAACAAAGTAGAACTGGTACTAACGTCCACCCGATTGTTCTCAACAAACCCTTGGTTGGTTATTGAATGTTCTATCACCGACACTTTGTTACGATTATCTCCCGAAGCCATAAAAAAGAGAGCAACAATTTTCTGGGCTGCATTTGTGATACCCTCCCAATTAGTCTCCTAAAAGGATAGGTATGGTTTCCTAAATAGCATGTCATTATTATTATAAAATACCGATTTTCATGAAAAACTTTACAGATAGTCCTGCTCCCCCTATATTGCCTAATAGGCGAGTCAGCCTTCGGCTAGGGTGTAGCCACGGCTTAGTCCCTACTGAGGTTTCGGTACTGTGACACGTGCAAATGAACCCTTTTCCCCGAAAAAAGCTAGGAAAAGACAACTCCGTGAAGCTGTTCCACCAGTGGTTTCGCCACTTTCTCGTTCTTCCTCCTTAGAGAGCGTGAATTATTAAAACTGCTCTGTAAGGAGTTGACGCCATTGGCCTCAGCCTCATTGCCACTCTACTACAGAAGATGTCCCCATCACAGTCACACTGTAATATACATTTATTTCATAATACTTCGGCAGATATCCGGTCATTGTATAGTGTTATTATCCAGCTATTTTCCAGAGAATTGCCACCGATGGGCCGTCATTGAGCCCCCTGACGTTCTTCGGCGGACCCGGGGCGCCAGCCACTAACGGGCCGTCGATTGGCCAGTAAGGGCCCAGGATTTGCTGGCTGGTTATCCCCCTCCGCCTAAGGCCCTCTAAACATTGACACATTGTTTGTGGGCTTTAGTTGTACCAGGCGGATTTACAAAAGAGGGGGCGGATTTAGTAACTAAAGGGGAATCCTGGTACACTGCTCACACTCAAAATCAATCCAACCTTGCACCCTGGATGTTTGTACAGTCACATGGCTGGAGGCCCTTTTGATTCATCAGGCGTCCCTTCGGGGCAACATGCGACCTCTGTGTTCCTCGGTACCCTCCCTTCCCTCATACCCTGTCTGCTTTATTTTTCCCTTTCCTTGTGCTACCTCAATTGTTCCATTCCGACCGCACCTACCCTGATATTTTCCCCTTCCCTTCCCATCAAACTTGAACAGAGCCCTCATTGTTACCCACAAACTTTATTCTGTTACCTGGTGACGATTTGCAGCGGACAATAAGTGGCATATCCAGGTCTGCACCCTTGCCGGGCCTTGAATAGGTATGATCCTCTGTCTGGCGAGTACCCCTTTAAAAAAATGTCCCCGTTATTGACTTCAAGTTTTTCCCATTATTACCAACAAATTTGGGAAAACACCGAATTGGGCAATATGTGTGATGTGACACTTGTCACAACATCTAGGATTCATTTTAATTTGCTTTTAATGTATTTGTATATCTGCATACTGCAACATTTCATGTTATGTTTCTCTTCTTACAATAACTTGCATCACTTAAAGTCACCACTGCAAGTTTTCCTGGAGAGAATATTTTTTTCCTGGTGAAATTGATGTTTGCATTGAAAGCAAAACAACGACCATTCGCAGGTTAGTCCTTGTAAGTAGCTTGGATACTGCATTTATTTCATTATTTGTTTTACGTCAATACAAACATATTTACATAACTAACTGCATAATAATATCAGTACATTGGAATATTAATCATATATGTAAAAAGATACCCATGCGAGGAATTACCGAAAAAGCCAGGAGGTCTTAACGAGTAGTGTCCCTCCTCAAGCAGATCGGAGAAACAGAACATAGAAATAGCGTATATACAGGAAGAAAAAAAACAAAAAACATGAAAATATAGAAATATTAGAATGAATTGCCATAAATAGTGAATAACAATTCAAAGATCAATTCAAAGACCGGCAGCGATATAGAATACTCCTTGTACGACCAATGATTAAATTTGAAACAAATCGTGTATACTATACACAGTTAAATTTACGAACTGACACAGACTAAGATATTCTTAATTATGGGTAGCTAATTGAATAGTCATACTAAGGTGTACATAGTAATAGTGGATTCCAGTATGCATGTAGTATGGAGCAATAAATTCTCTAATCATACTCCTTTTAAGTGCATTAATCAATTGAGAGTCCTTCAAAGAATCTGACAAAGCCATTCTGTTTAGTAGGCACGCTTACGCAACTCAACGACCCCATGTTCCCTTCGAAAACTATGAAAATGTCGGCTGGAAACCGCCAACGTATCTTATCCCCGCATCTCTTATTCAGAAATTTTGGGTGAACTGAAACCGGACAATATTCGTGGAAAGAAAGCCCTTTCTAGACTTGTTGAGCGACAACGTGTACAGGTAAATTGGGTCAGTCCATAATGCACTTGTTATTGTATTGACAGGTGTCACCCTACGCCCAAACAATGTGCGTCCTTAATAAGCCACATTTATTCAAGATTCGAACCTTTTACCAATGGCCACCCGACGCGGGCAAATTCAGGTATTCACAATTTTATCAACAATAGTGAACGACAATAAAAAAAAAACAAAAAAAAAAACCTCCAGCCTTCACAGATATTCAATTCTCCAGAGTTTATCGAGCCAAAACTATTTATTTTTGACCCCTAAGTGACCTCGAATTGACCTTTTAATGATATGACCGTTATCATGAAATTGTTACTACTCCATGTTGATACATTCCACTCTCGGGAGCCATTTGCTTCTTATGAACACACCCAGTGCTATTGCCTGAAAATTACTAAAATCAGTTTTTTCTGATCCCCTAAGTGACCTTTCATGACCTTCAATGACATGGCGGACTTTATAAAAATTGTTACCCTCCATTGATAATCCACTCCTAGTCGCATATTGCATTCCAATGAACATGTCACAATGTTATTGCAAAAAGGTATAAACGATTGACCTTTGACACCTTGTAACTACCAAGTAAGTGTCCCCGATCGAAGCGGAGTTGTTTCCCTCCATTAAATACGCACACAAAGCTCCATCACAGATCCAAAAATCACCAGTTTCCTGGTTTTTTTTTGCCCGAACTCCTAATAAGCACTTTTATTCAAGAGTCGACCTTTAAACCACATGGCCACCCGACAGAGTCAATCAGGTAATCACAATTTTCACATAGTGACCATCCAGCCTTCCAGATATTCATTCTCCGTTATAGCCAAAAAACCGTTTTTGACCCCTAAGTGACCTCGAATGACCTTAATGTATGACAGTTTATCATGAAATTGTTACTCTCCATGTGATACATCCACTCCGGGGAGGCAATTTTGCTTCTGATGAACACACCCCTTGCTATTTCGACAAAGTACTAAAATCAGTTTTTGACCCCTAGTGACCTTTAATGACCTTCAATGACATGGCGTTTTTATGAAAATTGTTACACTCCATTGGATGCATCCCCTCCTAGAAGCATATTGATTCCAATGACATGTCATGGTATTGCAAAAGGATAAAATTGAACGTTGACCCCTTGTAACTACCAAAGTAGTGTCCGATCGAAGCGGGAGTTGTTTCCCTCCATAACGCACACAAAGCTCCATCACATATCCAAAATAACCATTTCTGTTTTTTTTGCCCGTAACTCCTTAGATAAGCACCTTTATTCAAGATTCGACTTTAACCACATGACCACCCGACAGAGTTCAAATTCAGGTCCAAGGTCACACACATGCAGGTCAACAATTATATCACAATGGTGAACCATCCACCTTCGCAGATATTCAATTCTCCGATTATAGCCCAAAAGCAGTTTTTGACCCCTAAGTGACCCTGAATTACCTTTTTATATGACAGTTTTTAGGAAGAAATGGTTACTCTCCATGGGATACTCCATTCCTAGGAGCATTTCGCATTCTGATGAACACACCCAGTGCTATTTGGCCGAAAAGTACTAAAATCAGTTTTTTGAACCCCTAATGACCTTTAATGACCTTCAATGACATGGAAGTTTTCATAAATTGTTACACTCCATGTGATGCATCCACTCCTAAAGCATATGCATCCACTGAAACGTTTCCATGTTCTGAAAAAAAAAAGTAGTAAACTCATCATTTTGACTTATCAGAACACTAATAGCAAATTAGTCCACACTTTACCCTCAGTGTCTTTGATTCTACTTGATAAATTTACAGGACTGGTAGTATGTCCTATTCACAAAGATTCGTCAAAATCCCTGAAAGGGAGAAAATAATTGCAATCATTATTCTAATTATGCTAACAATTGTAAAGTAAAGCACACATAATGACCTTCAGTGATTTCAACGCAATTGATAAATTTATCGGGACTGGTTAACTGTCCTACTCACCAGTTCGTGAACTCCAACAAAGTTTATAAATTTGCCTATTGCCTATTGGGCCACGATTATGCACATTAGTCATGCAAGATGACTTCCAGTGACCTCGGCAACATTAGGAAAATTCATTGGCAGTGATAGTTGGCCCTATTCACCAAGTTTCATGAAAATCCAATGAAGTTTGAAAGATCACATTCATTATGCTATAATTAGGTGCCGTTGACTGGCTTCTGAAGAAATGCAAACGTTGACCTCGGAGAATCCTGCTGAAATGTTTTTGCTCATGTTTTTCCGGCTCCAACATCTACCCACAATGCCCCCCACCATTGTTCGGTAAATCGCACGAACTTGAAATTTTGCGAAAAACCTGTCAAATCGATGACCAACAAATATTCGCTATAGCCCATTTTCGAACTTATTGAGACTTTCTCTCATACGGACATGTGACCATTGTGGGTCAATCGATAAAGTGTTAAGAATAGAGCGCTAACGCCTAAAGTTTCCGGCGGCGGAGCCGGCAGAGACGGCGGGCACACGGTCCCCAAAACCATAATATCCCCGAACCCTACAGTGTTGCGGGATATAATTATTGAAAAATAAGCTTGGTTTAGCACGCCTGTGTTGGGGCAAAGTATACGGGTATTACTAATATGATTCATAAATGTACAGGTAGGCAAACTATTCCATGCCCTTGTAGTCTAAAAAGGGCGATATTCAAGTTGACCATATCCTCCAGCCTAAGTAAGGTAAGCTCCTTGAACAGGCAGCTGGCGTGGGCACGGGTTCCGTATGGGCTACGTGGCGCAAAGCACGCTTCTGGATACTTTTAGTTGGTTAAGATTTGATTTACATGTAGGCCCTGCCAACATATGTAGAAACTCAGTTAGATGTGGTAAGATAGCGTCTGGTAGAGTTTCCTCAGAATTTAACGAGGCCAAGAATGTTAACTATGAATTGGGATATGCAATCTATCTTTTTGGGCGCAACGCACATGGCACAACTCTGAAGTAGGGTTGAGTTATCATTTTTACACTATGCATCACACCCACACCATGTCAGGACTGCATAGATTCTCCTCTGACTTGTCTAGAAATAAAAAACATGTTATGAATTATTCATCCCCAGGACTGGCAGGATGGAGAAGTAGACTGAGTCGAATCGATACTGTTGTTTTGATTTGCATACAACCAGCATGGCTGAAGAATTGAGATTTTAGCAAACAGGCAAAATCAGTATACACAGAATGTATATACGCAGCCATTTGCATGACGTGTTATGATGATTTACATGTTATCAATCTAGTTTCCAAAGATTGGGTCAAATTTTTAGCATACAGAACAGAACCAACAGTATTCTGTACAAATCTTCATTAGGTATCATTCTTCCAGTTTCTGTCCCTGCATATCATGAGAACACTTTGTGCCCGGGAAAACCTCCTGTAAATGTATAAGTTTTATTACTGAGTGTTACATATTTACAGGAAAGCAAACTTTTCGTCAGCTGGGAAGCACAAATGTTTGTCTCCACTGTGAAAGTGATTGTGGAAGGTTAATATCACCAGAGATACAATACGGATGATGAGATTATAGGATTAGAGATGAAAGGTGGTCTAGCATAGCTGTGGTGGAGGGATATAGAGAACTTTGGCTCCTTAGGTGTTCCTCTCTGGAGTATTCTCTCTTGTAGGATGAGGCCGATGAGCGAAGAGAGTTGTCACAGCATCCCACCTCAGCTTCCTCTTGCCTTCAAAGAACCTCTTCGAATTGGTCCTCTCCAAAGTGTGCCTGTGGAAGAGTGTCATGTTGAGTTGGAGATTGTTCATACTAACCCACTTGAGATAAAGACTAATTTGGTGGATGAGGTCAACATTTGATCCCATCATATATAATTGAAGGTCCCTGAGGTCATATAGCAATTACATATTTTGTATGCTGTCATCATGTCAGTACTTGCCGACATCAGAATGCACCCATTCAAGGCCCTGCAAGGGTGCATACTTGGATAATGCACGATTGTCACCATGAGAGGGGAATCTATTTCGTATTCTGCCCTCTCACAGGTGCTCTCCAATTATGGGGCATCACTGGAGAGCTAAATGCTAATATCAAAATTTGAAGTGAAAGTCTACAAAATTGGCCAGGTGGGGGTTAAGGCTGTACAAGTCATCCGAGGTCCGGTCAGGGACATATTTTCCTAATTCTCTGATCTCACAATACTTTGTTTTGGAAAATGTGTAGACATCAGCATAGGCCTACCTAATAAACATTGGCGCGATTTGTCCTCCGATATTGGGGGGGGGGGGGGGGGGAACAAGGCCTGTGTGCAGAGGAAAAAATTGTGTGCGCAAAACACAAAGTCAATTGGAGCGTAGTCTCGATATTGGTGGGGACATTCCCCCCGCCCCCACGTCCCCACGGTTTGGCGGCCCATCCCATGCCTATTAAATACTAGTTTTGAGAATTTATAAAGTAATCTTACACTGATGCAAGGGTCTGAACGAACCTTAAACAAACCTTATGATACAAGCTTACCCGGTTGATGCCATCAATGGCACTCCACAATTCTCTGGTCATTGGATAATAACGTGCAATGACCCCATACAAGCGTAGCGCTGCTGGAGAGAAGCTTTCGGATACAGTAAAAGTTACAGTAAAAGTTATTAACATTGATGGACTCGACCCGACAACGCTGGGTTACATCTCGAGGCCTTATACAAAAGGTCATCATGCTCCCTACATTTCTTGTGTAGGCTACTGGAAGTATATGCAATGCCATCCCCCTATCAATATCACAACTTACAATTTGTTCCATCAGTTGTTTCAAGTGCCTTGTTTCTGAACCTTGTTGAAGAGTGGTCAGGAATTGTTTTCTGAAGATATTGATTGTCTCAACCTGAATTACAAAAAATGGCCGTACACTATTCTAGGCTTGCACACTGACGCAAGCAAGTGAATATCCGCAATTTCAGTTCCTTTTGGTGGGGACATTCCAGTGAAAGTGCAAAGATGCAGATATATTCAGGCAGGGCTGTTGATGTTTCAATTAAATATCACCCAGCATTTATGTCCACATTTGATGATGAAGCTTGAATCATTTGGGTTCTGCATGTAGGGCTAACTCGACCTATCAGAAACTGGTCAACTCCACTGACTACCGGTACTTCCTTTTCTCTGTGTTCATTGCCAAGGGGCATAACTCATAAAAGTTAAAACTGCCAAATCAGGAGTCTCGGTCCTGTCCCCGGTCAAGTCCAAACTCGGTGCCTTTTCAGTCATAGGGCAACTGGTTTGTCATGGATGCAATTTTCACTGATTAGGCTCATGGTCTAGCATTAGGTTAGGGCGCCTCATGTGTTTGAAGCAATAAGTTTCCATTCCAAATATAATGAAACTACTGTCTGTTTACTACTTTTACTGCTGTGAACTGTCAGGCCTTACGTTACCTTACAGGGGCCTAGCCTATGGTTACCGTGCGAAACTCATTTCATAGGGGCCAGTTTGTGTTGGCAGTCAATGGAGCAGCCAGAAAATCTGATATCCTACTCATTTCAGTCTATTGCCACCAAATCATTGCCTTTTTTCTTCTTCACATCCTACCTTAACATGAATAAATCCGATTGCATCTGATTTTTCTAACTCAAATCATGCATTTGTTTTTTGTTTTTTGCCCTTGTGGCATTCCATGAAACCTATCCTTTTACTGTTCATCATGGTAGGCAATTGAGAATCAGAAAAATGGCCTCATTTGAGGTTAGAAAATCTAAGTTCACACGAACTGAACACACACAGGAAGTTCATCCCATTGTCCATCCCTATCCGCCTGTAGTACCTCGCATTTCCCCGCTAGCGGTCACGGTCTACTCCGGCCTAGTTTTTCACCAACTTCCCAGCGCTTTGTGTAGCCTCTTAATTTTGATCTTCTGTCTACTCCATTGGTATTTTGGATAGCAATGCGGACTTGAGCCGTGAAAAAATTACGCTCACCCCATTGTAGTTTGTCAGCTATTTCCCGAGTGTGTACAAAAGCCATACTGTGGCAAGGACTGTTATGTGAAGTTATAGCCCTAGGCAGCGTGCGCAACTCATTCATAGGGCTACTTTGGTTAGCAGTCAATGGAGCGCAGAAATCAAGATTTCTACTCATTTGGGTGAAAAAAAAAATTGCCACCAAATCCTAATATTTTGTTCTCGTATCTCCACTTCCCTAAATTTTTGCCGAAATTCTGATTGAATCTGATTGAAAATTGCTCCCTGCTGTCCTCACCGTTCCACCGTCAGGCCTAGCTAACGCAATTACCTCGCACAGTTGGAGCCATTCCCACTCGACCTCCACCAACTGGCACGGCCGACTTTGATTCCATATCTTTCTTCGTTCGCAGGTGGGAAGCCAACAGACAAACTCCATCTTCCGTTCGTTAGCTGAGCCTCATGCTGCCAACATGGCCTTCTGGATCGGACTTTTAATTTGTGAAGCAACCCTTCGGTAGTTTACGGATAGGCCTACACTTGACCCGGCCTAGCACTGCCCCTACAGTACACATCGGTTATGTCATCTCTCATGCTCGCCAAAATTGTTTACATTTCGGACCTCATGGCGCCCATGGGAGGTGTGGTCACCTCGCGACCAATCACAACTGTCCCTCATTGGCCAAACTCTGGTAATAGAGGGCTCTGCTCTTTATCAACGTTTTGGTCAAATTGTATTTCGCTTCCAAATTGGAAGCGATCCCCAACACCACTGGTAGAGAACCCCCGCTTGAATATCTAAAAAAAATCGATGAATGGTTAGACCAAACGCGTGTTACAATACGCGACATCGAGGATCTACGGTTTAGCAGTTTGACAATTTTACCATGGCTGAAAATGATATCTTAACAAAAGGCAAGATTCTCACAATTTGAACAACGATGATCAGACGACAATGGTCGCGCAGTGCAGAAATGTAATGCAGGCAGAAAATCGGAAATATAGCGACCGTCTTAAGACAAGATATTGTTCAACCACAGTGAAGATTTCCAGTTTAATAGGGATGAATCACATCTGGATCCTTTCATTTCCAAATTGTTGTTTTCAATGTTGAAAAAATGTGATTTTCCACATGAGGTATAAGGATTCTACTGCGTAATGAGACCAATAGCTTGCCAATATTGCTTGCTCCAATAAATAGTAGAAGTAATTTGGCATTCCCAGAATGGGTGTTCAATAGATTAATTTTGAAAATAACGTATCATGTGTATATTGTGATGTGATTAGCTTTGGGTTTGGATAGACCTGGCGTTCAGTGGCTTAGCAAGAAAAAAAACCGATCATTGTATAATTACATCCACAGCTTTGAAAACTAACACCACATCGACAATTAACTAATCGACTATCATTATCGATCCGCGGAACATGATTATATTTTATTATTGATATTATTAATTATAACAGTCCTAAATCAATGTGAACACTATATCTTTACTAAGTCAACAAACGTTGCCGACCGAACCCGTTGCCGCCTGGTCGCCGATATTCCAGCTTGTAGCGCACTCCAGTAATCTTGCCCATGTTGACGCAGTCAGTTCTAGATCGACTATAGATACTCCCTTGAGCTGTGTGCTAACTTCGTCAACAAGGAGAAACACGAGTTAGCATTTTGTGGCAAATAACAAGTGCGGACCGACTGACTGTAATGCTAGTCGCTTGACTCGGCCTACTAGATTATTCAAGATGGTACAATAATCACCGCTGTATGTACCAGGCCCCAATACTCGGCCACAAAAGTGGGACATTTAAAAAAAAAAATAGTAGTTAATTAAAACTATAAGAGAGATGCCTTGCTTTTGTTCAGCTTTATGATGAACATAAGAAATACCCCAAATGACATGCTGTGAATTACTTTTTCATTGACCATTTTGCAGTATTGGCTTTAGTTGTTACGTAAGTTTCAAAATAAAAAAAAACAACTAGAACAGCATGATTCTATGTATCGAACTGTATACGGTAAAATTGCTATAAATTCGTTTACAGATATGTTGCGATAAATTAACCTATGTTTGAAACCTTGATTCCCTTGTTTTGTTTACAATACTTCATCACCAAGTGAAAAAAGGTGTTACGTACGTTTTCAAAGACACCAATTTTGTCCCACTTTTGGTTTCTTTAACGTACGTTAATATTTCAAGTTGGTCCACTATTGTAAAAGTGCGAGGAAACAAGTGTTAAAACATGTTATCTTTCCAGTTTTTTGTTCGTCCAACCATATTTACTCAGTCCCGATCATGGCTGGGAAATTCACCGTAATGAGCAAGAAAGTCGATTTTCTTAGAGGGGGGGGGGGGGGGTGCGAAGGTGTGACATCCCCTTCCCCGGGCTCTCCTCAGCTGAGAATTGGAATTTGCGTCTCAAACCCCATCTGATAAGGCATTATCATTTTCATAACAACATTATATAATAACTACGATTTTGCAGGAATGGCCTCAGTTTTATGAATGGGTACATATAGCTCTCACAACGCCCGGGAAGTGTCGTTTCCGGCCTCTGGGAGGTTTGTTGAAAACCCAAATTTTCTTTGCGCTCCGCGCAACCAATGGTGCGCTCCGCCTTAGATGTAACACCATCGATGCATAAAAAATTTGGTCTGCGTCCCCCTGAAGTGGAGGCTTCCGCCACCACTGGGGCTGACAGGTCAGGAAAAATCGAAATTTTTCCCAAATCTAAATCTGCCATATCATAACAATCATTAAACAGTGGCCTTCTTTGCACTTCACGAATTTAAATAATCAAAATAGCGCCATCACGTCAACCAAATGATCATAACGTATTGAAACCATTCTGGAAGTGCGCCCTCTGATTGTTCCCAACTTTCGGCACTCCCCCACCATCAGTCAATTTTAGATTTGTGTGTCGTTTGCCCCTTAGTGAAGAATCGATTGCATCTGCCAATAAACTCACTTTTTCTCGAAAACTTGCGTTCGGGAGGGGAATATATAGCAATAGTTGTGGGGTGTGTTTGCAGGGAAAATGTCATTGGCCTGCCTATATTGTCTAGACTAGGGGCTTTAGCCCTCAAAAGTTTTCACGATTCTAGTGGATGTCAATTGTTCCCCATATAAGTAAAGTTTGCACAGTGTAGCCTTGCGAGAAATATGTCGACATTATACGAATCGTGTGCCCGCGGCCGCCCCCTGTTCCAAGTCATAGCCGAAAATCATATTCGAAAGCAATATTTCTGGCGGATTCATCCAGTAGGCCCCCGCAAGGCTCTCCCGGGCTCGATTAACTTCCCCTCCCCGCCAGGTATATGAAGGCATTGGCTCTACCTGTGATGCTCGACGTTATATATCCCTAAATTTTCTGCCCGAAGGCTAAGCCAGCGCCCCACAGCCCACTACTAGCTGTTCCTGCAGTGTCATCCATCCAAGATATTCTCCCATTGATTTTATCCCATTATGATGCTTTCGACCTTATAAATGGCCTCCCACTTTCCACTTCATGAATTCTATTCTGTAAATATTCGTCCTTATATTGTTGCTATGGATACTCATTAGTCTCAGTGGCAAGTTTTAGTTTTCAATTCCTTAGAAGTCCGTTACAATAGAGACCCAGTGTGATCTTCTTTGCTGTACTTTTCACTTTTTGGGTTGTTTAACAAGTTCACAGTGTGCCAGTCGCCAATGCACGTTCACCGAAGGACATGGGCTGGGTACGTGTACGGACATGGCCTGGGAGCAGGTACGGTCACATCGTATGGTTCTGGCAGACCACTCAGACAATGTAGGCGGACTTTCATTGATTTATTGGTTATTGAATCTGATTGTCCTGGTAACATAAAATGATATTTACCAAAGATACCAGAAATATGGAGTAAACTGTTCTCGATATGGCTCATTCATCGATAATGATCGTATCATTACATGTGGTAACGATAAATCCAATCTATCTTAAAACAAACACTCAAATCAAATCTAGTACTTTCAGCGGTGAGGCTGCCCATTACTGTCCGTGAGCTGGGAGAAAGCATTGATGCTGATATTTGTTGGTTTGTATTTAGGGGATAAATACCGAGGGTGAGATTGGCAGGGGCGTCGCCAGACCATTCTTCTGGGGGGGTGTACCTCATTTTTGCCGACTAACATGATGGAGTTTGCCCCGACTACACATGCTTGAGTTTGCCGGGACTAACCCCGCCTTCATATATTATAGAACGGGGAAAGACGCCACAAAATGTCACCCAACAGTGGTGTCTGTACAACGGTAGCAGGCTGGGTTGTTTGATTAATGAGGCCGTGCACCACGCGGATGGCGCAGGGCAACAAAGCTTAGAATTTTAGTATCAAGGTACCATCAGATCTACATAGCTGATACTAACTGAGCTCAGGGGCATCTGGAAAGTAGTCGTCTTCTTATTCTTGGGCACTGGGGGTGGCATATTAGTGAGTATTAGAGTGGGAGTAGTGTACTATCCAAGCGGAGCGCACCTGTGGTTTGGCGCGGAGCGTTCCAGAAAATTTTTGGCTTCGTAAGCCCTCAGTGGTAGGAAACGGCCCTCCCAGGTGTTTTAGGCTGCATGGCACTGGAGTGAAAATTCTATACCGCCATAGATGCCAAAATTTTAACCTATCCTACCGGGCCTTCAATTTTCACTTCTAAAATTGGGCGACTGAATTTTTCAGTCCCACCATTTTTATCAGTCGGTTAGACCAAAATTCATGTTTTGAAAGAATACTTAGACGGACTAGACGTCAGCTGATTTTCCACCGAGATTGAGTGACTGAATGTTTTGCCTTAATTGACTGGCTTCAATCAAGAAGGTGTTTCCCGTGCTCAACTGAAATTCCATTTTATTAGACGGAAATTTTCATTCCATCATTCAAGAGAGTTTCTTTCAAGCGGAGCGCCACCTGGTTGGCGCGGAGCGTTTCCAGAAAATTTTGGTTCACGTAAGCCCCCAGATAGCAGGAAACGGGCCTCTTCCACATGTTTTTAGCTGCTGTATCCCCATGCCTCAAATGAAATTCCATTTCTTTGGCGGAAATTCATTCCATATTTCAACAGAGTTTTTTCATTTGCCGGCTGGGGCACAAACAATTTCTTTCTATATATACTGACACCGATGCCGGAGATGGGCCTTTCAGACCATTTCAGCCGGAGATATTCTGAAGAGTTGACTGTAAAGTTTTTTCCTTTCTCGCTTTTTCGAAACCCTTTCCTTCCTTCTTCTAGCCCTTTTGACTTTCATTTGCTTATTCTGACAACTAGAAATTGCCAGCAGCCGGACTTTGTTAAGGGTTGAATGTACAAGTTATGTTTTTCTCTTCTCCAAAACCTTCCCTCCTCTCCATCACCATTTTACAACCGCCTCAGGGGTCACATTACGCCTCGTCCATTTGTTCGCCAATTTGGCTATGGTTGCCTCACTGGGCACGAAAGTTTGGTTTCTTTTCAACGTTTCATTTGTTCTTCATATTCCGCCGACTAAGACAAAAAAGTTTTTGGGTCTATACTACCATAGATTGGTGGAGATGGCCCCCAGGCCATTTTTGAGCAGAAATAGTTGGGATTGGAAAAATTGAACATAAAGGTTTGCTTTTTCCTTCCATAACTGTTTTGCTAATCATGTAATCACTTTTGCTAAAAAAACTCTTTCACGTTGCAATTTTTCCTCATTTTGCCAACTGGGGCATCATTTTGCCGACTGCCTGTTGAACTGGGGGGGTGTACAACAACCCCCCCTAACACAACACCCCCCTCTAGCGACGCCCCTGGCCGTGAGTCGTTTGTTGCATTTAAGACCAATGATGACGGTCAGCGTGGAGGCTCAAAAACCCCCGAGCCGAAGGCGAGTGGTTTTTGCTCTACGATGACGTCCCTTTCAGAGTCTTAAATGCAACAAACGACCGGGCAAACCCTCGTTTTTATCGACCATTCATAAATACAACTCGAAAAAGTATAAAAAGAACTCGGAAAAATGAGTTTTTACGTCGATTTTTTCGTTGTTCAATAAACATTCTCCCTAATCGGGTCAGTGACAATCATAATGTGGCGACTCCACTCCGATACTACATATTCAGAGCACGCAAAACGATATAGTTGGGGCGAAATCAAGCTGGACGTCTCTTCCTGTGGCGTTTACACAACATCAGTCAACCCAACTGTATGCAGTTCTCTGCACGTTTATGATCGAAGAGCTGAACCTTGTACTCAACTCCAATTCCAGAAGCAAATTTGACCCGACCTGCGGCAAGATTGGCAATCTAGAAAACACCTATCACTATCGATTCGCAGCTTGCAGATAGACCACACTAGGTTAGATAACCAAGACATCCCATGTAACTTCTGCTGGTTGGAAGCCAATTATTTTTCATATTTTTTGATGGTTCACATCCCATTTCGAAACCGACAAGTTGTGTAAGCGACTGTAGCCTAACGTTTTGTAACGTAATAGCCACTGATCCATACGCGAGAACGGTGACCGGCAACATTAACGTTTTCGAAGGCTTTTTGATACCTTGCTAAGGAGATATTTGCAATGCCACGAAACCCTTGTTCCTTATTCCGAATAATAATTTTCAAACCATGGCACTAGGTTAGCGCGTGGTGTTCGCCGTTGGACCTAATATTTGAACTATGAGCGTCGCCTAAACCTGTATTTTGTTGAAGCCATGACAGGCTGCAGTGGCAGATTTACGGTGTTACTGATGTTGTGTGTGTGTGTACATTCGAGCATAGCAGCGGGGGCGCGCTCGCACAAACTGGTTGTGTGTGATACTTAGCTTGTTTACACTCCAGTACAGTGTCAAGACTGTCCATTGTGCGTGCTGTGCATTACGGTATACTGTAGACTAGGAATGTACTGCATGTTGCTGTGTGATGTCACAATTAATTAGCAATAGCAACTAGCCAAAAACACAGGTTGATCTGTTTTTCAAGTTGACTTTGTGTGCTGGCTTGTACATTTAGGTACAGTTACTATGGCTGCACACCAGCTAATAATCAGAATTCCAGTAACATAATCTCCTCAGTCACAGAATATGCCAAGCACCCTACCCTCATTCAAATGATACTCTGTCTCGATTCAACTCTTTGGCCAATTCAGATTGCAGGAAACCAATAAAGGTATGTATGAATGGTCTAGGAGGTGATTGTGTTCATTTCAGTGATGTATTACGACCTGGAGCCGATCACCTTGTCCGGCAGCCATGTTAGTGATGATGGTGTTGGTAGCGTAGCAGTGATGTGAGCCGCACATACACTGTGGCTATACGTACGGCAGCTGTAAAACTTAACGTGTACAGTAAGCCCGTTTTCCCTGCCGTGGGGCGGAGGCGGGCGGACGCGTTTTGGAAGACCCGTTTCCATGCACGCGGGCGGGCGGGCGGGCGTTTTCTCGAAGTCACGCACCTCTTCTCACTTTTAGTGTGTATATGCCGCTATATAAGAACCGATGTAGCCTACACTTATAATATTGTTAATATTATTATCGTTATTATCTTGATTATTGTTATTATTATTGTTGTTGTCGTTGTCGTTGTCGTTGTCGTTGTCGTTGTCGTTGTCGTTGTCGTTGTCGTTGTCGTTGTCGTTGTCGTTGTCGTTGTCGTTGTCGTTGTTGTCAACACCGGACGCATACTAGTGTTTTTAAAACTGAACACCGGTGGTTCATTTTCTGAAAAACTATTGTTCTGAATGTCGACGATTATGGCCCACCATTAAAACTTCACAATTGACAGGTTTTGGAGATTTAAATTAGCAAATACTGACATATCATTGTTTAAAATGTAAATATGTGTTAAAAAAGGTGTCTGGCCGTTGAATATAGACAAAAAACTTTATAAATCTTCATCCCAGTGTTTGAACAGGGATGAATGTGTTGGAACATTATTGAACATAAAATTGTCATCTACTCTCCATTATCCGGCTCCAAGCCGGTAAGATTGCAGGGAAATCCTCAGGAATTGATTGCGAAATACCACGCGGACACGCGGGAGGGCGGAGAAAAAAATCGATACATGGAACGATTCGAGAAAATGCCGCCCGCCCGTCCGCGTGGCATGGAAACGGCTCCAATTAAAATAACGATGAGCGATTTTTAGACGCCCGCCCGCCCGCCCGCGTGCATGGAAACACGGCCTAATGGCGGACAGCTGCTGCGCCGCTCACAGCATGAACAAGACCAAGGCTTGGAGCATCACTGTGTGCTCAGAGCTCTGCTGGTGTTATGGTCTGGTGGTACTCTCATTACTGCTCACCATGTACCCTCCATTATCAAAGAAAGCAGCCATTCCTCCTCCACTGATGGTGATCTTAGCCGCCATATTTTATGTTATTTTAATTATGATGAAGCCACTATAATCAGGATCAATAAAATAAATTATATCAGTCCACGAGACCACTGGTGAAGTTGAAGGAGTATGGTGTGGTAAGTACACAGTAATATAGGCATAATAAGAAACTAAATATAGGCATAAAATAAACAAACTAACGTCCTCAAAAATAATTAACAACGCAATAAAAACAGACCCTGTGGCATCACTGAATACGAAAAAATATGAACAACGCAATGATTACCACTATTTATCTAAAAAAAAGTAATGTAAGAAAATATTTAGCGGGGTTGCCCGTGTCAAATCACAAAGTTCAGGCACTAGGGTCTGTATGCTGGGAGTTCAGTATGATGTACACAGTTAAATTCGCTAGGTAGAAAAGCATAAAAATAAAACACCCTACACATAATGAGCAAAAGATCAAAGTGATCAAAAGAGACAAATGTGGCAACACTGAATAGGAAAAAAATAACCAACGCAAATAAATACCATTTCATCCCAAAATGTGTGCAAAGAAAATGTCTCGGAGTTAAGCCTCGTAACAAATCACAACATTACCAGGCACTAGTAATGTACGGTGAAGTATGTTGCTGTACACAGTAAAATGCATATGGGCAAAAAATATTGATACAACGCCCATAAACAATGAAACAAAGCTGGAAATTCCTACAAATCTGGCAACATGAAACGAAAAAATAGAACACTACGCAAAGAATATAGAACTCTATCCTAAAAAAATGTGTTTAGAAAAGCAGCAATAAAGAATTTAGGACACTGGTTAAAATTATATTATCAGTACACTTGAACCGACAGTGTTTGAAATTGAATAGGACGAGAATACATCAATTACAATATCCTTGAAAATTAATGCCCAACAACATTGAAACAACAATGTGGCAACACTGAATACGAAAAATGATAAACAACACAAAAACGAACATTATTGTCCTAAAAATGGAGATAAGAAAATAGTCAGGTCATAGCTTTGTAACAAATCATTAATATCAGACAGTGGTCTTCGATGTCAGTATGCTGTAAACAGAAATTAACTAGGCAGAGAAGTAATACATTAACACCCTAAAAAATGATGAACAATACCACAAAAACAAAAAATGTGGCAACACTGAATGTACGAGAAAATTATTGTTTTGAAACTACACACGAATATCCCATTTCATTCTAAAAATCTTATATAGGAAAATAACAGGGAGTAGTTTTGCATGAAATCACAAATCAGGCACTGGTGTCCTGTATGCTGGAGTCAGTATGGCTGTACACAGTAAATTCATAGAGGGGTAATAGGAAAAATATTAAATGACCCCTCAAAAAAAACTAAGGAGAATGCAAATAAACAAACAAAACAATGAATCACTGAATTAGAAAAATTAAAGATTACCAAAGGATGTCTGTTTTTATCTGACAATGTTAGTGAATTAAATACAGGGTGGCTCTGTGGAAATGCACAAATTTTGGTGACTGGACAGTCAGTGTGTATGTAATATACTGAGGCTACCAACAGTAATGTGTGCAGCAAAACAATATACTGACCACCCTAAAAATAAGGAAGAATGCAACAAACAAACAAAAATGGCATCATTGACTCGAAAAATTATGACCTATGCAAAAGAACAACAAATTATACTCATAAATTGGAGCATTTTTAATCTCAAGGGGGGGCTTTATCAAGTCACAGATTGTTAATGTTAGTCATAGTACAGTATAAATGCTGCGTCAGGGAAATGAGCGGAGCACGGAGAAAATAAACGAAACCATGCTAACAACATCCTAAAAAAAATCATGGAAAAATGAAATAAAAAGTGACAAATATATCATGGCTGAATCTAAAAAATATAGATTACACTATGATATCGTAATACTAGAAATTAGCAAGTTTACAGGAAGGTTACGCAAGTGATAATGTAGTCAATTCACAAATTGTTGCCAGTAATGTGGTATGCAGTGAAATAAGTACCTAGGATAAAAACATGGAAAAAAAAAATATATATAACAGGCCAGGGATGTAGCTACGCTGGGCGAGGGGCACCGGCACCGGGTAGTGCGCTCGGCACTCGAGCAGAACATGGCATGGAATTAATGTCTAGGCACAAATATAGGGGTCCATGATGTGAAGGCCAATTATAGTCAGAAATAGTTCAATATCGGCCATCCGTTTGGACCTGGGCCCCGGCAATGACCCGCTGCGCGTCCGGCGGTACAGTATCCGGGACTAATCTTCACAGAATTTCGATGCAGAATGCCCGGCACTCAGAGTTCTCTAGCTACACCCTGTAACAGCAATCCAGGGAATTGTCAGGGGAATAATGGAAATTTATTACAGAAAGAAAACAACTGGGTTTAATACTGGAAAAAAAACTGTTGTTAAGCGCATATCAGGAGGGGGAGTAGATATTTGTTTCATGCAGTTACAGTGTGGTATGAGAATGTTAGATAGTAGTCTGAAGTGGGAAATATACTAGGTTTATATAGGGACATCTAGCTAATGCAGCTGTCATTTGTTATCCAACCTTCTGACCTAGGAATGGGCGTCACTTTCTTTACCGATGTGTGTCATTATATCTCAGTGGAATGACGGACCCGAGCTCACGAAAAATGTGCTTACAACTGCCTGAAAGATGACAACACAAAATATTTATTACAAAAGAAGTAAAAATGCTGTTGAAAGTGACAGTCCCTATGCGCACCTCTTCCAAATTCAGGTCAGTGAAGAACAGCGAGCAGAGCACGCAGCGGGCCGGGTCACAGGCAAATATGAATAAAGCCTATAGCAAATAACTGGATTTTCCATAGCAAAGGAAACTGTGGCTCATGTAGTTAGTTTCGGTGTTTAGGATGATGGGCGGATTATTAGCAAATCATCATCACATCATAAACAGTTTACGTCAATGTTCCATGCTGGTGGGTTTAGACGGGGGACTGACGCAAGCCCGATTCCACTTCTGACCCCTATATGGCGAGAGCACGGGTCTCTACCAATTACTGCCTAGATCACTACGAACATCCTCCTCCCAGGTCTTCCGGGGCCACCTCTACCACGCGCATGTTACCTGAACTCCCTAGACTCTTTACCAGTTATAATCCTGATTCTTTCGGACTGGCCAAACCATCTCAATCTGCGACTCTGGACACACTCGATGATTTTAGCAAGGTCCCAAGGGTCTCTCAGTCATCAGAGGTTCCTATCCTCAAGGTCACACCGCACATCCATCTAATCATTCTCAGATCCATTTCTTGTCCATTTCTAGTCAGTCATCTGCTTTCACTGCCCATGTCTCACTGCCATAAAGCTAACGCTCCTGACACAAGCCTCAAAAATCCTCCACTTCATATGATGTGGTATACACTCTAGAGGTGAGCAGGGCAAAAGCTCTCCTAAACTTCTTCCAGCCACTTCTAATTCTAGCCAATGAACTGTTACCCTGCCCCACCTGCAGCACTAAGCATATAAATAACAAAATTTATCCACTGACTCCAGGAGGTCCTCACCAAACCTAATGTTCTATGGTGTGGCTCTAAAAAAGATCTAACTTCACATGTACACTTTTTACACTCTAAAATCTAAAAAGCATTAAAACTACCACTTACACCACAACAGTCTGTGCACCCAGGTTTGCAAGTTGCAGAGATAGAAGTACTGCCCAAAACTTGCTACCAAATAGAGCAGGGCCAATTGCCAGAGCTAACAACTGGGGTACATTAAGGACTGCTGACCATAACTGTAGTCTTCCTCATGTTTAACCTTAAGTCATTTACTCTGTTACCATTCTTCATTATTGAATTTCACAGTTAACTCCTCTTACTCTCAGCGATCCGCACAAGATCATCTGCGTTCAGAATCTCCAATGGAAACCAGTTCTAAATTCATAGGGGGCAAAGCTTCAAAGACCATGATGAACAAGCAGGGGCTCCAGCACCGAACCTTGGTGGCGCGCCAAGTCCTTCACGGGTTCAAAAGTGTCAATGTAAGAAACCGGTAACAGTACACAGTTCAGCATCTCAAGCAGGACCTAGCAACCGAGACAAGCGATTCCTCAACAACTAATCACGCATTGCCCACCAAATTACCTTCCGTGGGACCCTATCGAAAGCTGCTCCCAAGTCAATTGATGCAAAAATACAACTTCCTGTCTGGCATAAGTACTTCTTGTAGCTGCTGGACAACAAAAAATAGTTGTCAATGTACCAACGACCCGGCCACAAAGCCCAACTGCATTTCATCAAATAGCCATCTGTCTCTGAAATGAGTTATCAAGCCAACCTCTCTGTAACTTCAAACATGGTCCAGCAGTTTCAAGGCCTCTATAATTACCCTTCCAAAGCATTCCCTGTACCCTTGTGCAGTTGATAATATAGATAGCTCCCAATCAATGGGACTTGCCCTGCCTCACCTATTGTATTAATTATTTGGTGATGAGGTCGATGCATATCTACCAGAGGCCTTCATGTCATTTCTCTGCTGGTCACCACCTGAGTGGGACCAGCGGCCTTGCCACACTCATGCGAGCACAGCCTGTTAACCAGCTGTTCTCTATTTAACAGCGGTCCCGGGATGGGGTCCCTGTTCGGCAGAGGCTATTATGGTCACACTCAAATCTCATTAGTAACCGGCTATAGTGGCTCCTCCAAGCCTCTTTCTTTGTCTATCATCAAGAGCTAACTCGTCATTATCGTCTCAACATTACCCAGCTCCTGACAACGTGTCTTGGGGATGGTTGTCTAGTAATTGCTTCGCGATCTTGAAAAACCTCACCTTTACATATGGGGGTCATGGTTCTGAACTATCATTTCCGATTTCTCTTAGCCCTTCTTAATCTAACAAAATTGACCAACGTAAAGGTGGACGGTTCAATGAAGCACTCATTCCTCCAATTGTGACGGGACATTCTGGCAGAAAGTGACGGTACCTACGTCATATGACGTCAAAATGAGCCCACTCTCCCGGGCCACGTCTCGAGGTGCGGTACAATTGACAGCTGCATAACAGCGATCAAGGCGCCGCTTTTTACGACATTACCCGGATCATTTGAAACCTAAATGCACTTGACAATCCGGGAGTATGCATGTGTGGCCGCTATATCAGCGCCGATTGCACTCAGGTCCATTTTACACCTGGGCTGGAGAGAAGCATTTGAGATTTAAATACCTTGCTCAAGGGAGATACGGGGACTTGAACCACAACCTCTGGAGTAGAGAGCGGAGGTGTGACCACTAGGCCACTCACGCTCTCAAATATTAACCTACAGGGGTCATGTATTCCTCTAGAATAATTGAAGATGCTAGTAAAATGGCCAGCATGAAGAATGCAAAGGTATATAAGGATAGAGTATTCATTATTTACATAAATCAGATTCAAGGATTAGCTAAATTTGAAACATAGTGTAGTGGACTATATGTAGGAAAGAGGGGAATTGAACCAAATGTGTGTATGTTGTATAGGGCCATAGTGCCCGGGTGTGGGGGTACCTCGACTTGAAAACATATATTTTGCCACTGGACTGGGGATCAGTGTCAACTTCAAGGACCGCACAATTACACAGTTGAAAATGCAGAAGCAGGAAGGCATACATGCCGACACTCTCAGAAATACTAAACAATTCAGTAAAAGTGATGGCCAACACGGGAGACTTTTATTTTACCTGAAAATATGGCTTTGTATTGTAGTAATTGATCAAGAAAGGGTTACTGGATAGCCAGCAGCAATCTTAGGTAGGTTAAAACCCAATATATAACTGACTCTCTCGAGAAGTATGAACAAGCGGATAAAAAACAAAAACAAGAAATTGATTGAAAAACGAAAAAAGAAAGAAAAATGCAAGGAATACGGACTAGCCCACAAATTTTGCCCATGCCTCCCGAGGTTGTGTTCCCAGGGTTCGATTTCCCTGCTTTCCTCATATTTAATTATTCTTTCATTTAGGAGTCTTGATGATCCCCGGTTTGTGTACTCAGGAACATCAGACCCATGGAACACGAACCTGGGAGGAAAACATGAAACCGGCGAACATCGAACCCCGGGAAACAAACCCTTGTGATTCGGGTGCCATTTAAAACTTATCCGAAAACTGGGGAAATAAACCCCGGGAAATCGAACTCGGGAATATCTACCACTGGAAAAAAAACATCAGACTCTGGGAACATGGGGTAGACCCCTTGTTGGGCATGATTGTAGCCATTTGTAACCATCAGTTGGAAGGAAATTTACCCATAATAATATAGGTGTTTGGTTTATATTCTTGTAATTGTGTTACTGATGGGGATAATCAATTGGATTTCCACTGGTAGCGCCCTCCTCAATGCTTCAAATCGAAAACATTTCGAGCAGAGTTCAACCTGGGGCTTTTATGGAGCAAATCAATATCAATTTCATTCTCATGTAGGGCCCACTAGGAAAGCACATGCAAATGTAGGCATGTACTGGGTTGTTTCATGATATGTATGCTGGGAACACAAGGCCTGTGCTTAGGCTTCAGGAGACTAGGTATCGTTTTAGCTCACCCCAGAGTGCTGGGGACTGGGTGAGCTATTGGATCCGCAGTCCCTATCTAGATCATCTTTTCTATATATCTATCATATCTATCTGCAACAATTGATTAAATGCTACTCCTCCACAGTGTTTGAGGGATATGGTGAAACTGGTCACAAATGATGGCGCCAAGGAAGGGGCATCTGTTGATGTTCAGGAATTTTGGGCCCAAGGCCATTGTGGGCCCTAGGCCCATCATGTGAAATCAAGCAAAATGCCTTTCCTCTTACGGGGGCGAGACAAGAATTTTGATGCGATCAGTGCTGATGTTCGGGCAGAAGGGATGGTCTAATAGCCATATTTTCGGGGTGTTCAGGACATTATTGGTCCCAGTCCCACTTGGGCCCATTATGTGAAACACACAACTTCTTCTCCTCGAATTTTGATGCACAGTACTGATGTTCGGTCATCATGATGGTCATAGCCGTACCTGTGGTGTGTCAGGAAACTTGGGTCCACGGTCCACCTGGGACCTAAGGGCCCATCAATTGAATCACGCAATGCTGCCCTCCTACAATTTTAATGCACAGTTGCTGAATTGTGGTCATAATGATGTCTAATAGCGCCGTACCTTTCAGGTGTTCAGGAATTTTTGGTCACACGGTGCATTTGGCCTAGGACCCTTTGCTCGCCTGAACTTCGTTCAAGGAGAAACTGTTGGTCACTTTGTTGTGTGTGTGGGGGTCTGTCTGTCTTCCGTCTGTCTGTCCGTATGTCAGTTCGCTATTCCTGACGTGAAACCATCATGCTGGACCGTTTTGTGGGGTGCGCGTGAGAGTTTCCGATGTGCATCCCTTTTTCGTCCCGAAAGACCATACTCATTTGCCTAAATTTGGCATATTTATGAAAATGGCCCGAAGCTGTGTACAAGATATCTCTTGATCGGTAATGCATTGGTGGATGCCGTTCGGAGTACTATACAACTATGAAGAGTAAACAAACTGATTAGATTCCTGCATGATTCTGCTAATTAAGTAGTCCGATTTGCATAATTTCTGCGATTTGGAAGTTCGTTGGATTTTGACGAAACGCGGTGGATGGGTTTATTCTATATCCCATCAATTTACAGTAGGGACTAAGTCACCAAAGGGCATTTATGTTACTAATTCGATTTACCTAGTCTAATTGTCATACTTTATGCATATTTTAAGTTGGTGAATCCTCATGAAACTTGGTGGAGATGGTTTCACCTGTTATCCGATAATTTAACAACAGTGTAAAGGTCACTTAAGTCCATTTAAGTGAAAAATAATTTGAATAAATTATGCAATTTTTCGAAGTTTTGTGGAATGGCTAATAACATTGAATGCTGTATTAGGGTGCTTGTTGATATTTGTCTGGTAATTTTGGGGTTCAGTGGGATCAAATAACATCGAAAGACGGGTCAAGTTAAGAGGTCAAAAGTTACAGCCAAAGAATAAAAACCGTCAAGTTTTGATATGGTGATAGAGCTCTGTGAGCTGCATAGACGAACCAACCCCGCTTCGATCTGACACCCGGGCTTCAAGTTACAGGGGCAAAGGTCGATTTGGAGACCTTTTGGGCGATAGCATAGCGGGGGTGCGTATCTTATACATAAGGCTTTGGGGCGTGGTGATCACATCGAGGCAAGCATTTTCATAAAAACCCAGGTCATCAACAGCTTAACGGTCAATAAACTGCGAATAATCACATTTCATCAATAACTTATAGTGACGTGGCCAAGATGGCTGAAATTTTGCGGACATGCTGGCATATTACAAAGAGTAACCTTTCATAGAACACCGTCATGTCATCAAAGGTCATTCAAGTCACTTATGGACAAAAAAACTGTCACATAATAACATTTCTGCAACAACCTCTAGAGACTGTTGTACCTATTGAGAAGGTCAGTCTGGTGTGCCACTCTAGCGACGGAATGATGGCTGCCAACAATATATGAAGCATGCTACTAATAAACAAGATTTTGCAGAACTATCTCTATTTGGAGTTTTACTCACTTCAACCCCTGTGGTATGGTACTTTTCATTCATCGTAATACTGTATTCCATCTGTAACAACAGAGATTTAATGTATTGTCAAAACCTGCCTTGAGGCCTTGGCATTACCTTGAGGCCTAGTTGTCCACTTCTGCCGTTCATCACCGTTTCTGGGCCCCTACACTGACCTGACCATAAATATAAACACACAGCATGCTGACCCAGGAAACTTGCTGAAGTATATTAACTGAGCCTTGTTAACAGTGTTAAGATTACCGTATATTATTGTACCCAGTGTTCATAATGCAGCTATGGGACCACGGACTGCACAAATTAGGCGAAGTTGGAATCAGACTGTCCCCCCCAAGAACCAATTGTCCAAAGCACTAAATAAGAAATCGACTCAATTTTGCCGCATGACACTACTCGTCCCAACCAATGGACCAACAAACAAACTCGCAGGACGTAGTGTTAAGTGGCATGGTCTGCATTCCATTGTTAGGGAATGCAATTTTGAGGTAGAGGGCAGGGCAGCCTCGAGAAGTTAATTCCTGAAGACTTGCGGGCTGAAGCCTGGGTCAAGTCAATGAGTCACGTTGGAAGAACTGTACACAAGATAAAATTTGGTAGGTACCCCCCCTTCCCTCCCCTCCTGTCATACTCCCCAGACCCCATATTTTCTGTGATGCGCAACTGTGGTCTGAAGCAGATTTTGGAACCAAAAATTGTTATATTATTTATTTGCAGGTTATAAAATTCTCATTTGCATGGTTATTCAAAGTTTTTTTTGATTTTCATTAGGTTTGAGGGGTATGGGCTAACTTAGTACCAAAATGGTAACGTTGACTGGTCAATGGGGGTTATGCAGTGGTTCAAATACATTGGTCCATTCCTGCAAATGTTCAAGTTTGTTGGAATCCCATGAAATGTATTGAGTGGTCCACGATTGGTCCTAAGATAAAAAGCGAGAAAATGGGTCAAGGAAGTGAAGATTGTGTTATAATTCACATAATTATTCACATTCCCAAAATTAACCTCCTTTGTAGTAGACATGGTCGATGATAAGTCTTCCGAATTTGAATTGGTAAATGATAGTAGGCTGTTTCTGTTAAATGAATACCAAAAAGACAGCCACATGGGAATGCCTGTAATTGTTGCAGGTGGACTAATAGAAGAAACCACTGATCGCGCAACAGGCGAGACATTGGGGGTGGTCGCCTTGTATGAAATTACACACAATGGTGTTTGAAATGTATCTAATCTTACAAGCTCAGTTGATTTTCTTTAAATTTGGGAGCAGTGGTCCTTATGTAATGGGCTATTTGGGGTGTTTTTTAATTTTGGACAGGGTGGACTCTAGGGTCATATATAAAAAATATGACAAAAATGTAGCTTTTTCTGCAGTGTGTTGCATAGTGTTGATAGAGGGTTATAATAATACTGGATGTCACTATTGGAACTAGCCAATACATCCTCTTTGCTCATTTGTTATAACATGTACATGTGTCTCTAAACATTTCAATATTCATCAATTTAATTCCTGATAGAACATGGCCAGTTATGCCTACTGAGATAAAGTACAGGGTGAAAGGCTACTGGCAATTGGCACTCTGTTGCTGGTATGAAGTCCAACGTGGTGACACCTGTGAACAAAAGTTAAATTGGGCACCCTTGGCCAGCCTGGCCGATTAAATTTCTGAAGCCAAGTGCCACGCACAGGTCAACAAGCATTTGGTCTAAATCAGGAGAAAATACCTGTGCCCCCCCCCCCCCCCCCAAATGGTGTTCAAATGTAGTTTCAAGATGGTGGAAGTCAGTTATGGGTATGGGTTCGATTAGGAACAACATAAACAACAACATAAACACAAAATAACCTAATATAGTAATACATTGTAGGGGTAGAATATGGGGCCAGAGGACCAGGGGGTTATTATAAAAAGAATAAGCTACGGGTTCATGTTTTCTGGCATGAGCCCAGGGATCATTTTGATAGAACCCGGGCATAGAGAAACTTCCTCGTCTTCTGCTTGAGGACCAGGGCCTGGAGGTCAACCCCAGAGATATAAACATCTGCATCACATGTAGTGTAGTAGGGTTAGCCAGATCTCGAAACATAAAAATTTGTGCATTGCTGCATCTGTTACTCCGTGTGATCAAGTGCAGCACTTGAGGGCTATTCGCCCAAAAAAATTGGCCCATATCCATGAGATTCTTCCGGACGCAGGGTTATCGTTGCCTTTCAAGACCTATTACTGAACCCAGGTGTCATTGTTTTATTGTGAACCTGCCTACTGGACAATGTGGGTTCACTGGTATGGCCAATTAGCCAGCAGTCTACAGTCCATGTTCTGCCATTTACTGTGTACACTCCTCCCTATAGGAAGCCAAAGCCGGATAATGATGTTGCGTCAATAGAACTTAGGATTTGCTTTCAGAAGTGTCACAGGATATACAAATTGACAAATTATGCGGAGGAGGAGGAACACGATTGCTGTTCCCCATTGAACAATAACTCCAATGCATTGCTACATGCTGTTTGTTAGGCCCAGGTTCAAGTGAGGGCACACCAGGCCCCTGCTGGGACAAGAAACAGATAATGATATCTCACCATTCATTGCTGCCACGCGGAAGCTATAATTGACTCTGTTATTCATTCTTTTATTTAGAAAATCTGTTTTTTTACCATTTATTTGTGGAGGACATATCTCCCTTCCTAGCCTGCTCCAGCGCTGGCCGCCACCATCACTAAATGATGTAAAGAAAGATCAATGATTACCTCAACATCCCTGCAGGACCAGGCCAAAACCATTTCACAGAGACAGGGTCCCTGGTTCTATCATCGACCACAGCTGTTATAATACCACCAAGGAACGCCATCAGCTGATCAGATGCCTGTAGAATTCTTGGTCCTGCAGGATGTGTTCAGATTCTGACTACTTAACCAAAGATCAATGTAAGTGATCGCCTACTACTGTACATCATCTAGGTAGCGTTGGGGGTAATGCCGTGTTCAATTGTGGTGCTAGTATTTGAACACCTTCCCCTGATCGGAGACTGTAAAGGTAAACGGATGGTGTTGGTCCTCACTCAAATCTAGTGTATCATAGGATACTGACTGCCTACCAGAAGTGGGGATGTACGTTATAATGCACATAACCTCATGTAGATACTGCTAGTGAATGGTGTCTAGTGTCCTGGTTGGGAGTGATTTGAAGCAGTGATAGGAGCTAGTGAAGAACTTGGTTCAACTGTACGGCAAGGAACCGGAACTTGCTTTCCTATATGTCAACAAGTTGAATCGTAAGTAATTCACCTTGTAGATCTGCTAGTAGGTGCTGCAGAGGGGGGGGGGGGGGGGGGGGGGGGCTCAGCTTATAATGCTGATTGATTGAAAATTTCTGGGAATCCCCGCGTTAGTGTCAATACTAATTTGGGGCATGCCAATGCTCAAGGGCTGCGACTTACATCTAAGCATGAGCACCACCATTAGTTGGCGCTACCGTACCAGAAAATTCATCATTCGACAGACCCCCCAATTGGGCAGGGTAGGCCCTCCCTTATGGGACAAAAAGTAGCATTCCTAAATTGATAACACATTTTATTTCAGGGAAGTTTTCTCCAAAACTTATCGCTTAGGGATCAATTCCAGGTGTTGCATTGGGTGCTGTGCATTCTAAAATACGATGCATGTGAGTTTACATTCATGAAGGACAATGGAAAATGGGCACTATCATAACTCCTCGTTCGTGCACGCGCAGCATGAGTTTTGTAAGGATCCAATCTGCCCAACAGACATTACACTGACCCTCTCGTGACCTCTCACTCAGATAGGCTTGAATTCTCAAAGATTACAGCCTCATTTTGATCTTCTTTGTGAACCACAGGAGCATGAGAAGGGACACTTCCAATTGGGAGACAGGTGGCCCAATAAGGTATTAACAGAAGTAAAAAAGCAACTGCCCGCGAAAGCGCTGCAAAAATTTTACACTTTGGGACATTTCATCGAAAAGTCAGGCAATCTTTTGGATATGAACTTACTTCACCTGAATTTTTAAACATGTCCTTGCCACAAATTTGGGCGTTCCCTCGCCGGATATTGACGGCTATTTTGGAGGGTTCATACCCGCATCGTGTGCTGGCCCCCTTGATAAGTACCACAGTGCACGCTCGCTGACTTTTAACATGTGATCACTCATAAATTGATTGTGAATACTCTATTTTAAATTTGCAAATTAAACCGTCATATAGCCAGAAAATCACAGGTGGTAGACTTACCCCCGTCACCCCAACCTCTTTCCTTCAAAAAAAAACACAAACGTTGTCACTTTTGGACTTTGACTGTTTTCCACTGAATTTTTGCATCATGGTCTTTTGACAAGCAATTTGTGGTGTTCCCTAGCCGCATTTTTCGATGCCTCAACAATGTGCTTCATAGTGAGAGTATGTGCACCGTGTACCCAACTTTGAACAAGTGGTCGCCACCCCATGAATAACAACTGAAAAAAAAATCAAGATCCCGCCAGGTGGTAAGACCTACCGCCGTCACACTCACACCCCTTCACCTGAGATGCGGATTTTCTATGTGGTTGTTTGTTTATTTGATAATGGGTCCCCTAGCAGGAAATCGATAATATCCTATGATGGCGCAACACACCAAGCTGGTAAAGCCAAGTTTATGCGAACGATGGGGATTGGAGTGAATTGATAGTTTAGAAAACCCCAGAGTAAATGTCAGCATTTTTTCATGCGGAACATAAATGTCTGCACAGGGGGATCATATGGTGAACATTACCGGCACATGAAAAATACCCACGCGCGCAGTGAGCAAGGAATTCAGGGGAATTGAAGCAGCAGAATTCACTCAACTTTATCATTTAGGTCATTATGCATTTGTTTTAAAACTCGGTTACTGCTGGATATGTTGGATACAGTGTCAGCGAAATAGCAGTCGGTCTCAAATGTTGGGGGAACAAAATGAATTGCGCCCCAAACAAATTATAGGGGGATGCCGTCCCCCGCTCTCCCACCTTCTTACCCCCCCCCCCCCCCCTATGATCTCCACCCTGGGGGCTTTTATAGAGATTCGGGCCAGAGGTTTAAAAATCCTCATGCTCTCGCTGCAGGGGACACTCTGTTTGGGAATTGTGAAACGTGACCGGGTTATTAGCTCAAACCAGCTATGCTGGTGGAGCAATTTTGATGCCCTGTCATTTATCTACAGTATCTATCCTTCTATCTTCCATGTCTCTGTAAACTTTGGTTGTTTTGGGCACAAATGTTTGTGCTTGATGAATCTTGACAGACTTGGTCACAATATTTATTAACTGATGGGTCATGTTGACCACCTGAAGGTCAAGCTCAAATAGCAAGAAGGGGCAACAAAACACTAAGGATCCTACAAAATTTTGCTGCACAAGCTGATGTTCCATCAATTGATGGTCTAACAGTCGTTCCTTCAAGGGGTGTTCAGGATTTTTTATTTTATTTTTATCAAGGTCCCACTTGTGCCCAAGGGCTTAATTTTTTTTATGGAATATTTAACAATGGTACGTTGAAATGCATCTCTCCCACAAGCTTTAATCAATTTTCTTCAAAGCTACATTGTAATGGTCCTTGGGTAGAGGGCCAATTGGGTTGTTCAGGAATATTGGCTAGGGCCACTTTGGGCTATATGGACCTTATATGAAAAAATACCCACAAAATCTTGTAGTTCCTACAAATTTTGGTGACATGGATGCAATTGGGTCATAAGATGGTTTCCGCCGGCCATAAGTTGGGTGGTATATGAATACCACAAATCTTGTAGTTCCTACAACTTTGGTGCATAGTGTGACAAGGTGGTTCATTAATGATGGTCCGACGGCCATACCGTTGGGAGGTTCAGGAATTGTGGTCCAAAGTCCCACTGGGGCATGAGGGCCATTTTATGAAATTTCGGTCTTATTTCACAAGACAACTATTGTATCAACCTCTCATGTAAGTAGGACCTTATTTATTATTGGCATGAGTGGGATGTTTTTCATATCACTTCAATGAGCCTGAACTCCCCACGGGAAGTTGTACGAAATTATGCCCTGATTGATTGGGATACATTCTGGTCACTTGGTGTCACTGTCTTTTTCAGATGAACCTTTTGAGGTTGATGTTGAAAATAGACTTCGCGCCCTCGAAGAAGAGAATCAGCATGTCCAATCAGGTATGTCTGAATGAAATCACCACAGAGGAATCATTTGCAATCAACATGACTATTTCAGGCACTCTGTTGACAGAGTACACAAATCCTCGTAATAAAATGGTTTGGGGTCAGGTACCAAGCCTACATCATCCAGGTCATCTGAGGTCACAGAGGTAAACGTCCCCACGCTTGGAACATTCCAGAATGCTTGGTCGTGGATCAAGCTGAAATTATTATGCAACTCCCTCAAGGGGATTAAAGAATGCTATGTCGTGTGTGGGTGGGCGCCTAGTTTGAATCCAAACGAAAGATAGATGAAGAAAGATATTTTGGGCAAATATTGTTTTTTGAACACGATAGCTCGACCCATCTGGAGGATGCAACTAATTACTTGGTATGTGGGTTCCCATGATCAGTACATGAATGATTATTTGATATTAGGTCAAAGTGTTTTTTGAGGTTGATCATTTCTGAAGTGGTAGCCATATGGTTACAAAGAATACTATGTTTACGTGCGGATTACATAATCCACTGTATGCAGTTCTCTACTAGCTTGCTGAACCGAATCAAACTGCAGGATTCAGAAGGAAAGTTTAACCCAATGTGCCGCTAGATTGCAATCTGGGAGACAACGATCAATGGGACACCAAATTCCGGAGACAACTTCTACAGTGAAACTAGCCAAGCATGCTTCGAACACGGTAATTCGACCCACTATGATGATCAAGATCATCTCATTCTGAGTGTTTCTCATCCATTGTTTTGGAGTCAGGTCAAAGGACACCTTTATCAAAGAAACAGGGAAAAAATCGGAAATATCTCGTGAAAATAAAAATAGTCAGTAGCTTGGGGAAATCAAGCTCAGGGTTAGTTTATATGGAGGGGGGGGGGGGTCTTCTATATTGTGAAAAATGTACTTTGGTGTGTTTTTTCAATGTGAAATAATAACTCAACCCCACCTGGAGGAATCAAGATAGTACTTGTATGTGGTTCTCCATGAGTACTGTACATGAATCAAGTTGTTTCGGGTCATGTCAAGGTACCTGAGGTCAATAGAGGACCAAATACCTGGTGAAAGACAGTATTCGTTCAGAATGCTTGATTGGATCAATGGAACTTTGGTGTGCCGAAAACACTTTGCTTCCAGTCTCGCGTTCATCCAGTCTTGTCCGAGCATGTCCCCAAGAACAGGTGGATCACTTATCTGCCCTGCCATAGTACGGATTTGTTGGAGAAGAATTTCTACAGTGAACATGCCCTTTCCCTAACCCCCCAACCTCTGTTTCTGGACAACTGCAAGGCTTAAGCGTGGCCTGCCATGAAGGGTAAAAGACTTCATAGGAAGTAGGATATCCACCCCACCCCACTCGATCCCAAGTCTTTCAAAATAATGACTGTCCGATCAGGTTGGAATTTGAGTATGCGCTTTCTTATGAGGAGTACAGGATTCCTATTGTTTTTGGTGTAAATCGGGAGTCAGATTTGGGAAAAAATTGGGAGATTGTGAAAAATTGATGATTTGGCAAACTTCAGTTCGTTAACACGATAACTTACCCTTCCGCTTGGTTGGAATAAGTTCATACTTGGTATCTGGTAACCCCAAATTATGATACATGATCCCATTGTTTTAGGTCGGGTCAGGGGTCATCTGAAGTCAAGCGGAGGTCAAGTCCCAAATCCTTGTAACCACGACAAGTCCAGAATGTGCTTCCTGGGTCTGATCAGGTTGAATTCCGGTATGCAGCTTTTTAAACCCGGAGTACCTGGGAAGTATAGTGTTTTTTGGGTAGACCGGGGGTCGGAATGAGGAATATTTGGGAATTGTGAAAATTGAAAGAATACTGCAACATCTTGTAAAACCTTCACACTTTGTTGCACAATGCTGATGTTCAGTCAGTGTGGCCTCGGCCTCATCACCATGTGGAATTTTTATTGACAGCTACGACAACTTTGGCCATATGAAGATCAAGGTCCTCATTGTTACAGGGGTCCAATACGTCATTGTATCGAAACTTGCAATTCTTGGTCTCATGATCTTGAACATTTATCACATAACTGTACATTCGGCTGTTTGTGTACATCTTTGTGTGTTTCAGCTACAGCACCATTGGTGGTCTAGTTATCTGTCACCTTCCTACAGGTAATTACTCAAAGTGTGACCTTCACCATTGAGAGGAAGATTGCTGACGAAGACATTATAGCACATTATTGTTGATATGCCATTATGAACTAGTGTACTTGACCAATCAATCTGTCATCTGTAGCCTTCCTACGTTACGTCAGTAGTCTCATAAGACAGGGATACAGTACCAAAGTTGATTGGTGTCTCCATCAGGTCATAGTTAGGAAGGCCAAAGAAGACACTATGCAGCATAATAATAAAGGCTATGAAATGGTACAAATGATTGTCACCTTCCCACACTTATCGCAGGAGATGGATCAGACCAAGGGAGACATGGACCAGACCAGGAAGACATTGGCAGAGAAGATCGATGACCTCCATCAGTCAGAGCGAAGAGAGCTGAAGAGTCCAAGGGCTTTGAAAGAAGTCTTTCAACAAACCAGGCAATCAGGAGGAAAAAGAAAAGGGATTCCTGTTACCTGCTGTAGGCTACTTGCAGCTTCTTGCAGGATTGATGCTTTCATTAATGCAATTGGAATTTAAAGTCAACAGAATTAAAATGTATTTTTGAAGAGTACATTAACGCCATGCAGATCAATAAACGAGTTTATGTTCTATAGTTGACTGCAAAGGTCATATGAGGGCAGATAACCATGTAAATATCGTAAAAACGACATTTATCGTGCAATATGCCTGAATGGGCATGGACACGGCAGATTATTTCATTTCAAAACCAGTTATGCTGGTTGAGCTAGTGTGATCGGTGTTTATATATTCGTCTGTCTGCATTCTCATCTCTGAAATGTTGTTTCTGCCTGAGGTGATCAAAATTGGAAACAATGCTTATTGGCCTATGGGACATCTTTGATCTTCGAGGGCAAGGTCAGAGTGATTAAATAGACATAATGCGCCTTTATGTGGAGGAACTGCAAGAAGGTTGGATTACCAGCTCATACTGTGATCGGCGTTTTAGGACATTGGTACTTATACGTTTTTCAGGGATTTCCGGTCAAAGCTTGGGGACTGACTCATATTATGTTAAGGGATTTCAGGTCAAAGCTTGGGGACTCAAGATTATGTACGAAATGCATAAGTTTCACAAAAGTACAAATCACAATTCTGTTGGAATTACCTCATACTCAGTCAGTGTTATCATGACTGTGGTACCTATGGAGGGGGGGTTCATAAAATTTAGGGGCAGGTCATAGGTCCTTGAAAGGGCCCATTGAGCTGTTATGTTAATAAGAAATGCAAAAGTCTGCAAAATGCTTCCACATATTGAGTTGGATTACTGGCATGTACTCCATAGTGGTACTTTTTGGGTATTGAGTTATTTATGGTCATAGAACAATAAAGCTGCATAATGAGCTTTGTAAAGAATATGTGGGGTCCTTCTCCTCCATCAGATTAATTTGGATCACTATGGGTGGGACTTTGTCCTGAAGTGTTATCATGGAATGGTTCACTCAGTTCTTTTTTTTTCTTCAAATGTTGACCAACCGGCGCCATGTTATGGGTGGGTCATACTTGTGCATATGGGGCCATAATAACTATTGTGTGAAGACATGATATACCACTGAGAGGAGCATGCAAAAGGCCATTCCCACCCATACAGAGCATTAACATTTTTCTTTAAAACAAAACGCAATCATAAAATGTCTTGGTAGCTGATGGCAAATATGCCGAAAGGTTTTTTTTGGGGTAGGATCAGTTAACTGATTACTCTAACATGTGGAACTCTCTTTCCTGGGTTCCTAGTCTTCCTACCAACAACACACAAACTGGAGCTGTGTGTTGACAGACAAATTCATATTCCCACATGGGTTTTTCATTGTGGAACTAGACTCACTGTGGGTTTCGTTACCTGTACCTGCGGACAGATAAGATGAACACTGCTGCCTGCTCGCAGAGCTAGGGAGTAATGTAAACAAACCTCTCTCAACATTAGCTCCATGGAGTGGGCTGTGGGAAACTGGGGTAAATAATTGGATCCAATTGAAATCCAATCACACTATGCAAACACTGATGTACTCAGTCCCTACGTAGTGGCTGGATGGGGGGGCCTCCAGCCACCAAGTTTCAACCTGATCGCATGTATGGTTTAGAAGTTATGAGTTAATGTGCCGAACAGAATGGCTAATGAGCGAAGACTAATCCAACAAACGACAAACAGGAGAGACATGAGGACTGGTTTTTTTATAGAGCAGCGCACTGCAAAAGGCACAGCACTAACATGATGCTCTAAGCCTTCGGTTTTGAGGTCAGATAGGGGTCAGGGTCAGCAGTCATGTAGAGAATACATTTACCTAAAAGGATTTGCAGTATACTGAGTGAATGATCATAACATGTGGTGGATCTCATCAATGACCGATAGTGATCAAGAATTTGAAGTTTTTGGTCATCTAAGTGTCATTTTGGGTCACAAAAGGTCATCTTATGTCTGCAATGAAACAATTGCATCTATGTGGTCTGAGCTACATCACCATTGGTACTCTAGTTCCAAGATGGTTTCAATTGTGTCAGGCCTGCATGCAGGCACCCACCCACGCATGGACTCATGCACACATGAACAAACAGGCACATGCATGTATGGGAGAAATTTCAATAATTTTTATGTGAATATGGGAGCTGTCCCTTCAAATCCTTGGTGGCGAATAGTTTTAATCCTGGTACCACATATAACGAATGCTACTAATTTTATTGTTGGGCACATTGACAGAGCCGTCATCGTTCTCTGCCTGGGAGACCGAGTTCAGAAGCTCTAAATTGGTGTTTGTTGCCTTCTTGCCAGTCGCTCAGCACAAGGGAGCAGGGACAAAAGAGAGGTAGGCACCGTGCAATTTGCCGTCTGAGTGTGATTACCCTCACCCCCCCCTTAAGGAACCAGCAAAACGGCGTTGCCTTATTCCATGTACCGGTAAGGAGCGCCGCTGACAATCATGCCGTATCCAGGTCTGCATCCTGTATACCATTGAACTGGACACCAATGGTGCTGTAGCTCAAATTGCACAAATGTACCAAGACGAATGTACATTATGTATAAATCATCAGGCCAAAAGGCCAGTTTCAAACAATGTCCTATCGTGCACCTGTGATGCCATTTGACCTTGATCTTCGTATGGCTAACGATGTCTTAGCAGTCAATGAACACTGTTCTCAGTTTTAGTCACTTCATTGAAGGATGACCATTGAAGAAAAAGGAATTTCACACAGCGGCCTATCATGACCCTTCATGACCTTGACCTTGACCCCTGTCACCTCCACATGGTCAAAGATCTCCCAAAGGTCAATGAACCTTGGGGTCCAAGTTTTGGTTACATCAAAGAGTAACTGTTTTGGGGTCTGTAAATGCTTCTTTTTCATCAAATGTTACTGATTTAACTCTACCAGCCCTATAACTTTGCAATCCAAAGTGCAAACAAGCTGACAAAAGCACGTCCAAATGAACATGACACAGTTTCAACTTGACCCCAGCTGAATGGAAGAATCTCCAAACTTGTATGCATGTGTTCCCATGATGAGTACATGAACCATGTTGAAATCTGGTCAAAAGGTTATTTGAGGTCAGCAGAGGTCACTCTGAGAGACACCGATCAATGTTACATCAAATTCCAGCTAGACACTTCTCAGTGATATATCAAGACATAACAGGTAACTTCTGCTCGATGAAGGGGAAGGATTTATTATGATATTCAAAGTTTAATCATCTCAAAACAGACAAAGCCATCAGTGTATACTTAAATTTATGTAACATGAAGGAGAACTGTATCATCCATGCAAGGCGGGGGGACTGGCAAACATTCACATATGGTGGTTCCTTAATACAGTTCGAGAAATATTGGCACAGGCACAACATACTGTTTCATTATCAGAATATAATGTCAACCATGCACTAGGTTAGCTTGTTGTAAAGTGTTTGGGTGTTCTAGATAATAATTATCCTCATCAGACAAAGAATATGCGACGCACTCACCAACGAGTTAAATCATACCGGTCACTGATTATTTAAAAACTGTTCGGGCCATTCAGATTGCAGAAAAGGATTCACTAAGGCCCTTGAAACTTCGAGGTAATCACACGCACTAGCTTTTGAAATAACAGGTTTGATGAATGCAAATACCAACATGCTGACCATTCGCGCAGTGCGCTTCTATCATATTAAATACTATATGTGACATTTCATCACACTTTCATGTTTTTTTTCATTCAGGCCATTAAAATTATGGAGGAGAGAAGACGTTGGTGGAGACAACTGGAGCTGAAATCGAGGAGAAGCTCAAAAGTACTAGTCAACAGCTAGAAACAAGCAAACAGTCCCTGCTAGAATCACGAGAGGACCATCGAAAGGACCAGAGAGGAGCAGCGTACCATCAGTAACAGCTAAGAAACCTGCAAACAGTCCTGCTGAATCATGTCCTTTAATATGCAGGATCATCGAAAGACAGAGAGGAGAAGAAGTGTTGGAAGACATAGGGTGGAGCTGACTCGAGGAAGGAAGCTGAGAACTACCTATCAACCGCTGCAAACCCCCCCAGCAAACAGTCCCTGCTGGAATCACGTGAGGACCATCGAAAGACCGAGAGGAGAAGAAGTTGTGGAGACAACTGGAAGCTGAAATCGAGGAGGAAGCTGGAGAAGTACAGTCAACAGCTAGGGAAACCGACAAACAGTCTGCTGCGTATCACGTGAGGACCATCGAAAGACAGAGAGGAGAAGAAGTGTTGGAGACAACTGGAGTGACTCAAGGAGAAGCTCAAAAGGACTAGTCAAAACGCTAAAACAGGGCAAAACAGTCTCGCTGGATCATGTGAGCATCGAAAGACCAGAGAGGAGAAGAAGTTGTTGGAGACAACTGGAGCTGAACTCGAGGAGAAGCTTAGAAAGTACCAGTCACGAGCTAGAAACCAGCAAACTCCCCTGCTAGAACAGTGTAGCGACTGAGTCATTGGAGGATGAATAAGAGAAGCAAGGATGAAAAACCGAGGCAGGCAGTGACCAGGTAAAGCTAGCAGCAACTGTTCTAGTGAAAAACTGGTTGTTGTAGAATCAAATGGTAGAAATGGAACTGTTTGGAATACATATTTGCCTTTTTAATTGTGGGTCTCTTTTTTTTAAGAGGGAATTTGTAATTGGAACGATGATTTTTTTCCCCAATGTATTTCGCCAATTTCAGCCTGAATGATGTTCCTTGTTCAAGTCAAGCTGTTCAAGATGAAGACAGTGATAATTTGGCAAATTTAGCTTGTTAATACGATAACTCGATCCACCTGATGGATGAGCTATACAAGTAAGTAAAGGGGTTCCCATAATGAGTACATGATTTCTCTCTATCGTTTGGGGGTCAGGTCAAAGGTCATCTAAGGGTCAAAAAGTCTGCAAGACTGATAACACACAAGTCCAGAATGCCGGTGTAGTTTGTGGTCATGCAGTATTTCGGGGAAAACCATGGAAAAAATGTTCTTATTGTTCGAGGTCATGTCTGAGGTCAAAATTAGATCATGGTCTGAAAATCTTGTTGACAAGTCAAGTCCAGAATGCCTTGACACGAGTAGGTTTGAAATTTAGTATGCCACTTACTTATGGGAAGTACAAGAACTCTTTATGTCTGTGTAGACCGAGCCAGTTTGAGGGGAAAATGGCGGAATTGTGAAAAATGATATTTTGGCTAATTTAATGTAACAAGGACCTCAATGGATTAATGAAGTCCCAACTGGGTTATGTAGTTCCCAGAATAGTACTACATTATCCCTGTTGTAAATATTGTCAGCATGTGAAGTTGACAAATCTTAGCTTGATCATCAGATCGTCGAGGAATCACTAGACTTCGGCTTTTCTGGTTGTTGAATATGCATATACTCAACTAATCAATCTGTCTTTATCTGTTGCCTTCCTACGATGTGACAGTCGACAATCATAGCTAGGGAGGTGAAGAAGATCATATGCCTTCATATCAATGGAGAGGCTATTGAGATTATATAATTGTTTTGTCACTTATGAGTGTTTGCACCTTCCCACAGTTATCGGAGGAGTTGGACCAGACCAAGGAGACTTGACAAGACCATCAAACGACCTTCATATCAATCAGAGCTGGAGAGAGATCAGAGTCAAAGGCTTTGAAAGAGTCCTTCAGCAAAACCCAGGGCAATATTGAGGAAAAAGAGAAGGTGATCAAGTTGTATTTTTGCTTTTAGCAAAACTAATTTGGATGAATGAGTTCATACTGGTATGTGAGTTCCCCATTAATGAGTACTACATGATCCCTGTTGTAAAATTTGTTAAGCATTGGGAAGTTGAACATTGCTTAGCTTAGTCATGGAATCATGCTAGGTTAGGTTCTCAAAATGTTTGTTCATCGGCGCGAGAACATAAACTTGGACTAAGGTTTATAGGACCCGGGACATCTTTGACCTCGTTGAAGTACAGCAACGATATCAAAGAGGCACAATGGGCAATTGTGTGAAAACTGAAACTGTCAGGGAGATTATTTATCATGTTGTAGTGTCTCGAGAATGGTCTCGGTCTCGAGACCGGTCTCGAGACGAGTTTTTTGCTGGTCTCGGTATCGATCTCGGTCTCGAACCCTGTGTTGTCTTGGTCTTGAACCCTTCTGGTCTCGGAAATTTCTTCCGGTCTCGCTTCGAGACCAGCCAAAAATATGGTGTCATTGTTGTGTCAGAATAATTTCTAGTCAGCCGGAGAGAAAATCATCTTGAATTCATGTGTGTTGAGCTTTGCAATGAACTAGCAAGTGGAGGGGCCTTTAATAGTACTTGGGTCAATGTCGGGGAAAAAAGCCAGGGCTTAGGACCCAGGGCCCAGTATTGTTGCTACAGTAGCTTCAACTTGTTGGCAGGTCACAATAGTCATGGCACACACACAGTAGTCACAAGGGATCATGTCACCGAATGTTAGAACACCAATTAATAGGACTCCTGAGAGTGTACCCAACTCGTTTTCTGAATCAATTGATCAGTGTGCCTAAATTCTGATGCTCGTAGCCCTTACTGCCACAGTACAGTAGGCAAGGAGCAGAAGCATGGTCAATTGGTTCAATCGTAGTTGTTGCCTACTTTAAGAATGCTGTATTTGACAGTGGATTATATAGGATTAGCCAATCAAATTGCTCCGAATAATTGTTGTGTGTCAAACCTGATAGTATCCTGTTTTACCACGATTTTTCGAAAGTGTAGGTTAGGGACTATTCAACCTCATTTATCCAACCAATTATGAACCGATCATGATAGAGAAAATGAATGAATAAAATAGAAACCCTGGCCTATAAACATGGGAACCCCGTACGTAAGCTACCCCGATACAAAACTTCCAGTAGCCATGAACCCTGATACTGGGAGAAAGAGAAGGAGCGAGGTGATATTTTAGTGATTTCAGTTAATAATTTAGGGGGAGTAGGGAGGGGACAGTAATTGGTAATTAAATTATGCAGTAGATGCGTAGCCTAAACGACTATCAATTATCAATGTTATGTCCTGTGAACATGAATTTGTTTCGATTTTCCAGATGGGTCAGACCTTTATGACATTCCATTGGACAGTTTCGGCGAAAGGTGCATCTGACATGGCTGCACAGTTTCTTGAGGCGGAATTGTTTCAGTACATTATTTACATGTACTTGGATGCTATGGCTACTTGTCATGAATTAGTCATGCCCATGTCAATCACTGGAGTATTTTGAGAGCTTTAGAGCAATCAGGTCTAGATGTAGTTTCTAGGCCTAGCCCCAGTGGTGAATGTTTGTTCAGGGGGTATTTGTTAGTTGTTGATTAGTTGAGAAATAACCACGGGAGACTCAAAACTGTAACTGGTAGTTGGGAAAGGTCCACAGTAGAAACCTGGTCTAAACACTGAAATCTCGTTTCGACAAACATGAGGGCCTAACGTTATACAGTAACATGTATATGAAATTGGTCATCCAATCAAAGGACAGAAGCTAATGTATGCATTTGAAGGGGGTCAAGTTATTGGTTTGATTTTGGACTCTAGGGATAAGGGGTCATGGATTGAGACACAATAGCGCCCCAACCTGGCCACATAAGGAAGCGGGGTGTCCTGGGGTGGGAGGGGGGCATACAACATAAGACTAATTGATACAGAGACTGAGAGAGAAATCATAATTCTCTGTTAGGAAGCCGTAGTATTCTTAATGCCTTGCATGAAGGATGCAGAGGAGGATGCTCCCAGGCCAAAGGAGTAGGTAGACCAGTGAGAGTGGGAGGGGCAGGGCTCATCCATGGAAAGTCGCAGTGGCAATTGTTTCCTGTGTATCGTGGCCATATTCGTAGTGTGAATGACATAGGGTCAGTCTGCTCCTGCGGGGTCCTTTCACAATCTGATTTTACATTTCATTTTAAATGTGATAGGCCATGAGGGGTGTGTATTGTGGTTCATGGCTTCCCGCAATAAATTTTGGCGACTGGGGTAGGGGGGGGGGGGGGCTTGGCGGTAAGGGCAGCGGGGGCGTGCATGCTCACAGTGGCACCACCTTGATTTATGCTCCTGGTTGACCTATTCCTCGTCGATCTGGAGAATGAGCTAAGAATAAGTGTTGACTTGTTTGGCAGATCGTTGAAAAAGCAAATGACTCCTGAGCAGAGGTTTTCTATCATTCAAAAATATAGCAATGTGGTTGTAAATAGCCTACAATACATTCGGACTTTTGAATTGTTGCCCCTATACACTATTATAACATTCTGTCTCGGGCCGATCTCGGTCTCGGGACCTTGCGGTCTCGGTCTCGAAGGTGTGCTCCTGGTCTCTCGGTGGCTCGGTCCTCGACACCCGCCTGGTCCTCGGTCCGGATGTGCTGTCTCTCGACTACAAAACTGTTATTTATTATAAAAAATAACTGTCAAGCCACAACTATGTGTGAAGCCTTCTCCTCCAGTTAGTGGATAACTATAATACTCATTCATGTTAATCATGATCAAGTTGGTATTACCTGAGTGGTACTTAGGGATTTGAGATCATAGGTCTAAAGGGGCATATTAGCTTCATGTGGAAAAAAACTCAAAGGTCCTTTCCCTGATTTTCAAACATGACTGAAGAGGTGCCAATGCATAGCTATACCACCATGGTGCATAGGTTTGCTCTCGATTTTGGAGCCAGCTAGAGGTCTATAGTTAAACTGGGTACGCACGTGGATATGACTGCCGTACAATATGGTACGTCTACCGATGTATACATCACATATACCAAGATACAACTGATTCAAGTTGATGGAAGTCATGAACCAACAGAATGTTCTGCGGACCAGTCTTATACACCATGGCTGCTCTACGCTCGCATATTGACCAGGTCAACCACAAAAATAAGAGTGATATTTACCATGCTTGCTCTGCAACCCCACATTGACCATGTCAACCCCAAAAATTAGAGTGATATTTACCATGCTTGCTCTACACCCTCACACGGACCATGTCAACCTCAAAATTGGAGTGATATTAACCATGGCTGGCTCCTATTTCCCTCACATTACCATGTACCACCCCCCCTAATGAGAGTGATATTAACCGTGGCGCTCTAACACTCTCATATTGACCATGTCAACCCCAAAATGAGAGTGATATTATCCATGGCTGCTCTACACCCTCATATTGAACCATGTCCAAACCCAAAAAATGAGAGTGATCTTAACCCATGGCTTCTCTACACTCTCAACAACTGCCATGTCAACACCCAAAAAATGAGAGTTGAGGGATTTACCAATGGTGCTCTACACTACACCACCCTCACACTGACCCATCTCAACCTCAAAAATGATAGTGATTTACCATTTCTGCTCTATCCCTCACATTTACCATGTCAACCCCAAAATGAGAGTGATATTATCCATGGCTGCTCTACACTCTCATATGAACCATGCCACGGCAATAAATGAGCGGATATTAACCATGGTTCTCTACACTCAACACACAAAACCACAAAACACCCTCACATTGACCATGTCAACCAGAAAAGAGCGAGTGCATTAAACCATGGCTTCTCTCCACCCTCATATTGACCATGTCAACCTCGAAAATGAGAGTGTATGACCATGGCTGCTTTAAACCTCACATTGACCAGGTCAACCTACAAATGAGAGTGATATTAGCCATGGCTGCTCTACACTCTCATATTTACCATGTCAACCCCAAAATGAGAGTGATATTAACCATGGCTGCTCTACAACACCCTCATATTGACATTCAACCCCAAAAAATAGAGGTGATATTAACCACTGGCTTCTCTAAACTCTCACATTGACCATGTCAACCCAAAAATGAGAGTGATATTTACCATGGCTGCTCTACAAAAAACAAACCCTCACACTGACCATGTCAACCTCAAAAATGATAGTGATATTAACAATGGCGGCTCAAACCCTCACATTGATGACCATGTCAACCAACAGAAGAGATGATATTCACCATTGCTGCTCTACAAACCCTCATATTGACCATGCACCTCGAAAATTATGAATTGATCTTAATCATGCTGCTTTAAACCGCTCACATTGACCCATGTTCACCCTCAAAATGAGAGTGAATTACCATGGCTGCGCTCTACACCCTCATATTGACCATGTCACCTGAAATGCGAGTGCTTAAACATGGCTGCTCTAAACCCTCACCTTGACCATTCAACCCAAAAATGGAGAGTGTTATTGACCATGACTGCTTTAATAATAATAATTAAGTTCTTATATAGCGCTTTTTTCCAGAAAGACATTGCTCAAAGCTCTTCACCGATATTGACCACCCCCTGATCATTAGTGACTGTCACACCCGTACTATATTGCACGCACCTCTTGCTTGTTCTCTCCCACTCACCCTTCCCAGTACGTCGCTTCAATCGTGTCCCCCGGGGACGTCCCAATAGCTGCCAAAACATACGGCGCTCGCTATACTTCACAGGTCACCTCAAGGTACCCACTTTAACACGTGGGTTGCATGGGACCTGACCTGTCACGCCAAAAGGAGAGTGATATTTACCATGGCTGCTCTACCAAACAAAACCCACACTGACAGTCAACCCTCAAAAATGAGAGTGTATTAACCATGGCTGCTCTATCATCCCCCCACATTTTTACCATGTCAACCCCAAAATGAGATGATATTAACCACCCTTAAAAAAATCTGAACGAAAACTGGGTGTCGCCTGGTGCTTCAAACACATCAAAGACAGGGTTTTTCACCCTTGATCAGTGAACAGGGTGGATCAACCATGACACCCATGCCCATGACCACCTCCTGACATGGTTTGTCAACCAAGAGTGTCAACGTTTGTATCCCATTCTAGACGTGGTCAAGGCAGTGTTAAGCAGGGCCAGACTGGGCTCCCCCACTCATAGTTTTTTTCAACCCACCCACCCAGTTGCATGCATGACCCTGTCACAGTAACCTGCCACATTTCTAACAGATTTCAATGAAAAACTGGTTGGCATGGCTGTCAGTGACCCTGTTTGACCGCAGTCAGTACTCTAAGTTACATGGGTGTCCTTCAGGCCCTGCCATGTCACAGACCATGCCTTGCCCTTTTCACAATCAACCCACAAACCATTCCTAACGTGGGCGCAGTTTGTCGACACCCCTATTAAGCCATGCCCTGAAACAACCATGGTCGCCACCCATGAACACCCCTGTTTTTTGGCCAAGTTTTTGTAAGGGCATGGCTTCTCTAAACCCTCCCACTGCCCATGTCAACCCAGAAAGAGAAGATTGATATTAACGCATGGCTGCTCTACAACACCCTCATATTGACCAGTCAACCTCAAAAAAATGCGAGTGATATTAACCATGGCTGCGTTTAACCCTCACATTGCCGCATGTCAACCCAAAAAGAGAGGAAGTAACCATGACGCTTAATAATAATATCATCTCGTTCTTATCATAGCGCTTCTTCACGTCAAGGACAAGGCTCAAGCGCTTCACAGATATACCCCTGATCATTTAGTTACTTGTCCATCACACCGTACTCTATGCACGCACCTCTCGCTTGTTCTCTCCCGCCGCACCATTCCAGAACGTCGCTTCATCGTGCCCCCGGGGAACTTCCCAATAGGGCTGGCCACATCCTGCGCTCGCTACTCTTCACAGATCACCTACATGGTACCCACATTAAAAACACTGGTGGCGTGGGCACCTTACCATGTCAACCCAAAGGAGCGTGATATTTTACCATGGCTGGCTCTACAACCCTCACACTGACCATGTCACCTCAAAATGAAGTGATATAACCAGGCGCTCTAATCCCGCACATTTACCATGTCAACCCCAAAATGAGAGTGATATTAACCAGGCTGCCCCTGCACCTCATCTTGACCCATGTCAACTCAAAATGAGAGTGATTTTAACCGTGGCTGCTCTAAGCCCTCACATTGACCATGTCAACCCAGAAAAGAGAGATTGATATTAACCATGCTGCTCTACACCCTCATATTGGACCATGTCAACTAAAAAATTAGAGTGATATTAACCAATTGCTGCTTTAAACCCTCCATTGACCATGTCACCCAAAATAGTAGTGCTATTAAATGACTGCTTTAATAATAATATCTCGTGCTATATAGCGCTTTTTCACGTCGAAGACAGCTCAAACGCTTCACCAAGATATTCCCCCCTGATCATTAGTGACGTCACACAACCCTCTATCTCGCACGCACCTCTCGCTTGTTCTCACCCGACGCACCATTCCATGTTACTTCGTTTCACATCATCGTGTCCCCCGGTGAACTTCAAATAGGCTGCCACATACGGCGCTCGCTACTCCTTCACAAGTCACCTCACAATTTTCAACACGTGGGTGGCGGGGACGTTCGAGAACATGCCTGTCCAACAGCAATGCGGAAAAGTCCTCGGGGTTCCAATGGGCCCGAACTTGCGATCAATGGTTTTGCATCCTGTAGCTCTTGAGCTCAAGCTAATCCCTCCCTCCGCCTCCTTCAAACCCTCACACGACCAGTCAACCTCGGAAATGAGAATGATATTTACCATGGCTGCCCTACACCCTCACCCTGACCATGTCAACCTCAAAAATGAGAGTGATTTTACCCATGGCTGCTCTATCCCCCCACTTTACCATGTCAACCCCAAAATGAGAGTGATTTTACCCATGGCTGCTCTAAACCCTCGCATTGACCTGTCAACCCAGAAAAGAGAGAGTGATATTAACCATGGCTTTGCTCTACCCCCTCATATTGACCATGTCAACCTCCAAATATAGTTATATACCATGGCTGCTTAACCCTCACGATTGACCATGTCAACCCCAACAAAACAGAGTGATTTCACATGACTGCTTTAAATAATATCTCGTTCTTATATGCGCTTCTTCACGTCGAAGACATGCTCAAAGCGCTTCACAGATCTTACCCCTGATCATAAGGGACTTGTCACACCGGTACTATAAGCACGCACCGCTCGCTTGTTCTCTCCGAACGCACCATTCCAGTACGATCGCTTCATCGTGTCCCCCGTGGGGACTTCCCAATAGGGCTGCCAATCGGCGCTCGCTACTCTTCACAAGTCACCTAACATGGTACCCACTTTACACGTGGGGTGGCGTGGGACACTGACCATGTCACCCAAAAGAGAGTGTTATTTACCATGGCTGCTCTACACCCTCACACTGACCATGTCAACCCCAAAAATGAGTGATATTTAACATGGCTGCTCTATCCCTCACATTTACCATGTCAACCCCAAAATGAGAGTGTATTAACCATGGCTGCTCTGCACTCTCATATTGACCATGTCAACTCCAAATGAGAGTGATATTAACCATGGCTGCTCTAAACCCCACATTGACCATGTCCACCAGAAAAGAGAGAGTGATATTATCCATGGCTGCTCTACACCCCATTGACCATGTCAACCTAAAAAATGAGAGTGATATTAACCATGGCTGCTTTACACCCTCACATTGACCATGTAACCCCCAAAAAAATGAGAGGGACTTACCCAGACTGCTTTGTAATAATAATATCCTCTTTCTTATATAGCGCTTTTTCACGTCTAAGAACATGCTCAAAGGCGCTTCACAGATATTACCCCTGATCATTTAGTGCTTGTCACACCCGTACTATAATAGCACGCACCTCTTCGCTTGTTCTCGTCCGACGCACCATTCCAGTACGTCATTTCATCGTGCCCCCGGGGGACTTCCCAATAGGCTGCCACAGAGGCGCTCGCTACCGCTTCACAAGTCACCTAACACGTACCGCCTTTAACACTTGGTGGCGTGGGACGTTCAGGAGACATGCCTTGGTCCACAGCAGTGGTCGGAAAAGTCCTCGGGCTTCCAATGGGCCTCCGAACTCGCATCATGGTTTTGGCGTCTGGACTCTTGAGCTCAGATCTAATCGCTTTCCGCCTCCTTCAAACCCTCACACTGACAAGTCAACCTCGCAAATGGAATGATATTAACATGGCTTGTCTCTAACCCTCACATTGACCATGTCACCCAAAAATGAGAGTGAGATTAACCCTGACTACTCTATCCCTTCACCTTGATCATGGCAACCCCAAAAATAAGAGACATTAACCATGCTGCTCACACCCACACATTGACCATGTCAACCCAAAAATGAGAGTGATATTAACCATTGCTGCTCTATCCTTCACACTGAACCGTTCACCCCCAACATGAGAGTGATTTTTACTTTTGCTGATACACTGTCAAATTAGCATCCTCACAGTCGCGTACCGGGAGATTTGTGTTGGGGGGGGGGTGGTTAGAACCCAAGGGAAGTGCGCCCTCATTGTGGCCTCACTCTCCCTATTGGCAAATAATTATAATTTATGGGCCCCTAGACATGTGCTGCTGCAAAATTTGCTAAATACCACTGCAAATCCTCTACTGAACTGCAGAAAATCTGTTTTGTGTGAACAAATTATTGATCATGGGGGAGTTCTGACCCCCTCCGGGGGTACGCCACTGCATCCTCATCCCCCAAATACCACTCTGATGAACATGTAATTGGGGAATGAATTACACATGTTCTGCAGAATTACTTCTTTGTGTTCTTTCATTCACAATATTCCCTGCTTAGGAAAGTCATGTCAAATAGTATATGCACTGACATTCGAAAGGACAAGTGATATTTAACATGGCTGCTCTGTTGATACACTGTCATAGTGACCTCCTCATCTCCAGAATACCACTCTGATGAACATGTAATTGGGGAATGAATTACACATGTTCTGCAGAATTACTTCTTTGTGTTCTTTCATTCACAATATTCCCTGCTTAGGAAAGTCATGTCAAATAGTAGATGCATGACATTCGAAAATGACAAGTGATATTTAACATGGCTGCTCTGTTGATACACTGTCATAGTGACCTCCTCATCTCCAGAATACCACTCTGATGAACATGTAATTGGGGAATGAATTACACATGTTCTGCAGAATTAATATGTTCTTCCATTCATAAAATTCTTTGCTTAAGAAAGTCATGTCAAGTAGTATTTGCACTAACGTTGAAGATTCTATGTGTTCAGAGGTAAAAGGTTTAACTAAGAAGAATTGAGACTACCTGGTCCATGCTGATTAAAGTATATTAATTATTTTGGATTTAAATATTGATATCCATGTTTGACAATGTATTCCCAGGAATAACTGGAGGCTGATGTTACAGAGGTTTCCAGGGAGAGTGGCCACACAGACATTGCAGTTTACGAGGAGTAAACTTTAGCAGGTTGTGAATGAAATATTGAAGAATGTTAGCAGTATTCAGGTAGCTCTACTTGCCTAATTTGTTCCCATAGGTAATAATACAATTAGGTTCACCCAATTCATAATAAGGATTCATCATCCACATTTTAACCAACACTACTCCTCCCACTACCTTCACATGTTGACCTGTTAGGGACTCGAACACAAGTGGATAACTGGATTAGAGTATCAGCAGTTGTCATTAACTCTGATGAATTGAGTGTCTGTTGTCACCTGGAAATGGACGCTAGATGGTAGACTGGTCCTACAAAGAATTATTCAGCCACCAATATTATAGTGACCTGTTGGGATGCAAACTCTAAGTGGATAACTGGATAGAGTATTAGCAGTCGTCATTCATTGTAATGAATTGAGTGTCTGCTGTCACTTGGAAATGGAACTAGATGGCCGACTGGTAACTCAAATCCTACAAAGAATTATTCAGCCACCACTTAATTACAGTAACCTATTGATCAGCCACTACTATTAGTGACCTGGTAGGGACTCAACCACAACCAGTCATCCGATATTTGGAGAGGGGCACTACTCCGCTGTTATGCCTGTTGAGGCTTTCCCATAATGACAATATAGTATGATTTTTGGTGTCTTCAGGTCCGGTCAAAGGTCATCATCATGAGACAGCCAAGCTGAGCCATTGACTCGATGTTCCTCCTGAATGTGTAAAATAAAGGATACAACACAGTACTGTGAAGTAACATACAGTGCAGAACTGGAACACTCTCTCTCTTCCCCCTCCCTCCCCTCCCCCAGGGGAAGATGTCCTGGTACTGTAATAGCACTGTTATTTTTAGCACATGCTTAATCTGCCTATTGACCTTTAAGCACTGAACTATAATTCTTGCCTAATTAAACTGAAATATATTGTACAAAGCCACTGTTTACCAGGACATATCACTGAATAGTGTCCCACACTCACTCACTCCCCTTCATTCACTCACCCATAGGGGCACATCCCAGTAAGGTACCGAGCCACATACACCCACCGCTTCCAATCGCCCGACTCCAGGCAAGCCTGGCCCATCCCCCGTCTCCTTGAGGTTCCCTGGAGCGCTAGCTGAGCCAATCATGAACTACGGAGCGTCCTGGGGGTCGGCCTCAACCCACCAGATCCCATTCACTCAGGACACAGTAGGCAGGATCGTCCACCAGGAGCAGTGCCATACGCCCAACGAAGCACAGTTGACAATCTTGAATCAGGCAGCTATAACCCTCAAACATCCCCGCCTCCTGAGAACTCTGGCATTCATACATTACTAATAATTAATGGACTTGAGAAGTTTGTTGAAACTCAGATTTTTATAAATCATTCCTTCATTACTTTGAAGTGGTGCCATTATTTTCCTAAAGATTATCTGAATATAAACATATCTCTCTATGATTTTCTGGGGTGATGCAGACCTCACGCTAAATTCAGCATCTATTTTTATCAGTTTGTAGGCTCACACAATTTTATTGTTTTGTCAAACGATCCCAATAGGTTCTTGTATGCCTCTAATTCCAGCTGTATTAGTATGACTACTAGCAGTGACACAGCCCTCATTTCAAACTTAGAGATTGCCAAAAAAAAAAAACATTTCAGTTTGCTGTGAGGGACTACAAGTGGCAGGCAATGCGGAAAACACACCCAAGCGACGTTATCTTTAACTACAGCTTATTGTCTCATCAAGCAGTCCACTAAATGTTCTTTCATATGTCTGTGTTTACAGCCAGCTTCAGGCGAATACTGGGAGAATTGATGTGAACAATACGCCCTGGACAGCCTATTGACATTCCTCAGACATCATAGCTGCTTCACAGTCTTATTGTCCTTCTCAAACAATTCACTTAATATACTCTTTATATGCTTGTAATCACAGCTGGCTTTGGGCGACTACTGGTGGCAATTGATGCAGACCTCACTCTGGACAATTCTCTCAAGTTGGCCATCCTGTTTGAACTACCTCCATCAAAAACCGATTTCCTACGACGGATTTCTCTTGTTGAGACACCTGGAGGCAAACTCCTAGATATTCTGAAGGAGCGTGACATCATCAACATGTATGATGTTACTAACCTGCAGAAAGCCTTGATGTTCATACGTCTGAAGAATACAAATGACAATATGCTGGTGCCTTACTCAAAATAAAATCGACAAACAACTATTTGAAGAGACAGGACACTGGACTTCTACATGCTAGGTAGAGTTAACTTGTTATTCAGCTTACATTTACATTGGCCTGATGTTGAATAAGACACTTTATAATGATAATAGTACACATTGTGTTGAACTGTTAAAACAATAGGCATTCAAACATGAAAGATTTGTTCTCTGTTATAGCTACCATGGCTATTGGTAAGGTTACCACATTGTCAGTCATTTTCAATTGTCATTGTAACACTAATCAGATTTTGTGTTGTCGAACCAGGCACTTTCGAATGACCATGGCTATTGTATTGCTGCGGTGTAGTTAGACAGTATAGGCCTTATACACGATGAAACCGTAGTCTTATTTGACCATGGCATGGTTCGGGTAGTTAGGCAGAAGGGATACTAACAAGAGGACTTGAACTCTGCTTTGGATGCCATGGTGTAAAGACAAAACACTCTAGGCTTGTCAGTTTGTTGTTAAATCCAAGCCACATGTAAGAATATTGCATTGATGGGAATAGAAACCCTTGGTGACAGTCAGGAACCTTTTTATCTTTAAAACAGCCAACCTAAACTTAACATTCCAGTGACAGAGAATGTGACGTGTAAATCATACAAATGCCTGTTAATCTCAAGTGAACTGTTCTATTTCCCACAGAAGAAGATAAGTCTCTGATCACCCTGGAGACATTCCAAAGACTTACGACATACTGAAGGTTTGACAAATTATCTATGCTGTTACCTTTATTTTATTCCTTTTGAATTCATGCCTGGAATAGTTGATATAAATTTGCCATTGTGAGACTTCATCGTGGAATGAACAGTCAAGACAAAAAAATTGTGGTTCATCCCAATTCTACAACCATCAAAGTAGATGAAACATGACAAAATTAGAAAACACAGAGAGGCCAAAACAGCGAAGTCCCATAATTATGATGGCTTCTGCTCCATTCAATCAACAAAATGATTGCAAGGCTCAGTTACCTTTGCATAATTAGAAGCTCCGTATGGTGAAGTAATAGACAAAACGAATAGTTAAAGATGAACTTTTAATTAGGCTTTAAACAACTAAAAGTCAAACTAGTAAAACAGTATCATGGCGAATGGCTATCAGTAATAAACACTCGTATGGCCAGCCAGAAGGGCCAAAATACACTCCTAATACATGGATGGCTTAGAGAGCAAAAACATACACACCACACATGGCACTGTCGCTTTGGTATAGTATGCACAACTGCTGGTGGTAATCTGACTGTAGTTTGTTTGCATACGAGTGACTGACACAGCCGCAACCGACATCCCTGGTTCATGTACTCTGTGTAATGTGTATTGTAGTATACTTTACAAAGGTCAACAAGTTAAAAAGAGGGCAATCCCTGGAGTTGAATAGTCCCATCGACATCTCTGAGAATGTGAAATTAATCAGTCGTTTCTATCTCTATTAGAATATGAAAAACAGTGACTCCCCCTCTGAAAAATCACATCATAGAAATTTTCAGGATATTTTCAGCATAAATGCTAGAGAAGCTCTACATTGTATCTTGTTATGAAAGTTGAAATCAATCAGTTCTTTTTGTATTGGATAATGAACTTATTTTATACCTTGTTACAAAATTTAAAATCATCCAGCCATCGGAATCCACTTATCTTAGGAAACAGTGAACAATTCGTAAAAAAGCAAGAAATTGCACCAAACACCCCCTTCCGAGTTCACATTGTCGATAAGCTTTCATTTGCCTGATTTTAATAGGAAATGAATGTTTTATGACTATTCAAGCATGTGTACAATAACTGGAGATAATTTTGCGATAACATAGAACTCTGCCGAACACGCAAATGCGCACACACACTTACGGACACCTTCTGAAGCGTACCTTATTGCTGGACCACCCATGGATACTAAAATTTGCTTCTGTTGTGAGTTGTATTTTTTGGACATGGGGTAATTAATGACTGAAAGAACAAAATACAACGGGCAGGCCCAGGCCTCAGTGAGAAGATACTCTCAGTGAAACGATTGCTGCTAGGCTAGCTGGTGTTATGTAGAGGTTGCTCACAGAGGCCGTCAAAAGCAAAATCTTCTCCTTAAACAGATGATTACAGAAATATCACATTGTGGGTGTTCTTCTTGTTCCTTTTGTTTATAGTGAACCACAGTGCAACAGCTTGGACACTGAGCTCAGTCTTCACATACTAGCTCGATTAGATAGACTACCACAGAGGCAATGGTGGGAACCACCACCATCCATCTCTGGAATAGATATTTGGTAGTGAAGGAGGCTCACTCACTTCATTCTTGTTTATTCTGGGCTGAAGCTTGTGTGACCTGAATTCTCAGTCCTTGTACACAAGACCATGGACAACCAACCGCACACAGATGCAATAATAGGCATCCACCATGCTTGATAAGGGTAATTGGAGATGTACAGCGTTTGGGTTCTTGTTCATTTGTTTTCAGTGATGCCAGCAATGGAGCTGGTGACATTAAATCTATGTCATCACAGACCGGCCATAGGCAACCAAGTGGACACCACAAAGGCAATAATAGGAACCCATCTCATTTCTTGATATGTAGTGATTATGAGAGAGGTTAACAAGCTATTTTATTCTTCTTTACTTTGTTTGCCAGGTGATGACAGTGCTGGCGGTGACATTGGATCCCAATTATCACAGACCTGGCTAGACGACAGTCAACTGGACACAGCGGAGGCAGCAGTCAAAGGACACCACAATCCATCTCTGGAACAGATAATCTCAGTAGCGTCGGAGGAACTATTAACGTCTCTGGGGTCAACCTCTAAATTCCTTGGCGAAGCTTTGACTGAGAATCGGGCTGCTGTTTGAGGCGTCTACGACAGACATGAATTCCGGGAGAAGAACAAAACCAGGAGAAGGATAACGCCTCTGAATAAACGGGACCTCTGAAACCGACGTCACGAAGGCCTGATCACTCTCACCATTCCCACACGCTGTTATTCCAGATCCTCATAGACACAGAGTGATCGTTTACACTGGTCAGCACAGCAGCAAGGGAGAAGGTATAAAATTGGCATAACTTTCAAAGCTTACCTGAATAAAAGAATTTGACTAGTGTTGCAGTTGGAGTTTGAGACATGTATAATATGTGGAAAACCGTGGTCTGAAGGTGAATTGGAAGTATTGGCCAATGCCATTCATGTTTCTGCACACCATCAAGTAAATTCTAGTCAGCACAACATATTGTATTATTAAGTAAATATTGTATAGATATAAATTTAATATTGAATAAATTCTAGTGAGAAATGAGATAAAAAAAGAAATAATCAAAAGTGCTGCAGATATCCCACATAGATACAAGTCCAAAATATAGCATATTTCATATTGAATGCATACTGTCATTTGCAGTGTCTGTGTGCCTTTTTCTTCAGATCAGATTTTCCTTCTTTAGTCAAGGCTGTTTTCTTGCAATTTGAGACCTTAGTTTATATTCTTCCATTACTTACCCAGAACACTGGTTGCCTTTGAGTGGACATGGGAGACTACATGGGTGGGTTGTATATTAGCTAGTCATCATCTTATATATGTGTCAACAATTTTAGGCCTTCATCCGCCCACCATTCACTTTCATGTGGTATTAATCTATCTATATATGTGTCAACAATTTTAGGCCTTCATCCGCCCACCATTCACTTATAGTGTGGTATTATAGTGTGTATTACTATTCAGGCCGTGATTTCAGACATTCAATAAGGAATCACTAAGCCCTTTGGCTTTCTGGTTCCAGTCAGTTGGAATGACACCAGAGCTCTATCAGTAGGGCCCATGCAACAATGGGGAGGATGGCCTGACCACCAGCTCAGAACATCTCTGAATGTATGCCATGAACACTCTCCAACATAATACCATTAGCTAATCTCCTGGTATACATTCAATTTGTTAATACAAAGCTGCTATAAAGTCCCCATTCATTTTTGTGTTTTCAGGTGTCACCTGGACAGAAGAGAAGTCTGTATTATGGACATTGAATGAAGACACTGTCGATGTATACCTCACATGTCTTAGCTACATATCAGTCAGTCTAGTCAGTGAGGAGACAGTCCAGAGAGACACATCGTGAGGGTGGTATCGTTCATTGATGGGATCGTCAAACCAGATGATGATATCATCATAACTGCCTGCTTGTGTAAGGATAATGATGAAGAGTTCAAGGTGAGCCTCCTTTATGTTATTATTATTATTATTATTATATACCATACTTCTATAGATAGCGCCTCTATCGAAAGAAATATCGTTCAGAGGCGCTTTACAGATAAAATGCAGTCAAATACAACGCTTAAAATGAATGACCAACATCTAATGAAAAGCGAATAAACAGCGGACGAATGAAATAGTATAAAACTAACTATGGCGAAAAAAAATTATTTAGAAAAGTCAATGTATGAATTATGAAAATACTATAAGAATAGAGACAATTAATACAATAAGGATATAATATGACAGACAAAAGGGTCTGTAAGAGTTTAAAACACTATTGAAATATTATAAAATAGATACGTTTTTAGACATTTCCTGAAAGCAGTGAGTGATTCAGCATTGCGAATGTTAGATGGCAACTGATTCCAGAGTTTGCTGGTAGTGAAGCTGAACAGCCTGTCGCCAAACCGCGTTGTTCTCAACCTGGGCACGGTCAACGATAAGTGTTTCCTGATCGCAAAGCCCTGGTTGGTCGATGGACAGTAAGCATCTCGTTCAGATATGACGGTGCTTCTTCGTGGATGCATTTATAGGCCAGTACCAGTATTTTGAATTCAATGCGGCGTTCGACAGGTAGCCAATGTAGCTCACGCAGGGTAGGGGTGATGTGCGCGTGGCGAGGTGTTCTGGTGATGACACGTGCTGCCGTATTCTGCAACCGTTGTAGCTTACTTAGCGTTGTCTTGGGGGGGTATCAACGAGCAAAGAGTTGCAGTAGTCCATGCGAGAGGTGACTAAGCCAGTGACCAATGAGTTGGTTGCGTCGTTGGTCAGGAAAGGTCTTATCCGGCTGATATTCCGGAGTCTGGCGTACCCAGACCAGCAAGTGCTGTTGACCTGGCGGGCCGTACTGAGGGTCGTGTCAAATGAAACAACCGAGGCTTCTGGCTTCTGACGTCGGTGTGATTGTCGATTCACCAACAAGTAAACGATATGTGATCGATGTTCTTCTGATTCGTTTTAGAGGAAAAGACAATGGCTTCAGTTATGCTTGTGTTTAATTTGAGTTGATTGACACACATCCATTCCTCAATATCATCCAAACAGCACGGTTACACTGCAGTTGGAGTACCATCATTGATAATGCAATGTGACTTGTGTTTCTGTGTTTTGATATGAATATTTGAGTATATGTCATTCAACTATTGAATGATGAACTTGTTGATGAGATTCAAGCTTATGGCAGGTGTTTAAAGGATAGTGAAAATTCATCATTACCTCAAAATTGTGCAGAAAACTACCTATCCCAAAACAATTTGTTTGCCTTCGGTAATTTCTGTCGGGTACAAAGGAAGACGTGATACAGGACTTATAACAGAATGGAATATCTGCAGTCTTTGTAATCACCAAGTGCAACGAAAAAGAGTGCAGAATCAGCAATGATGGAAAGTTCCCCTTTTCAGTCCCGCCCCCCATTCCTCAATTTCTTAACCTGTTTCCAATATTTCAGTGAAAACCTGTGTCCCCAAAGACATTTTCATGTGTTTTGAATTCTTAACAATTTTGGCTATTCCGAATTTTAAGCTCGAAATATTTGACGAGAACAAACTTAAAAGCAAGAGGACAATAATGTATTCGATTTGTTGGTCACTCCTGTTGTAGATGGTACTGACGTTCACGTTGCATGCATCTCAAGATATAATAGCATAACTACAAAGAAGTCAGCAGGATTTGATTGGAACAGAGCCCATTGAGTACTATTCATTCGTATTTACCAATGGAATGTTCTCATTCAATTTTAGTCTTTACTTGAAGACCACAAATCCAAACTAAGGTTGGGGGATTATGCCACCCAGCAGATTGTCCGGTCATCAAAACGAAGCGATGTCTCAGCTACACAGTTAGAGATGTTCTTGGAGCTCAACAAAGATTCAGCATACTTCTTACCTGAGGAATCCGCAAAGGTTAGTTGATACAAGTATTCAGGGCAGTTTCTGAGTGTCATTACACTCCCTTTTTAACAGTATAGTTTATATAATGCCATATGCAGGACCTCAAAGCGCTCCACAAAATTGCCCCCCCGGCCATCAGTATAGCTTATCCCCCAACAGGAGTAGGTGTGCAGCAGATCTAGTTCAGCGAGAATGACATTCCAGACCTTACAGGCACCCAATTAGTACCTGGGTGGAGCGAGACAAAGATAAAGTGCTCTGTCTACAGATACACCGCAGCGGGACTCAAACCCCAAGACTTTGGTTAACAAGGTCTATAGAGCCTTGACACTGGACCAAGGGTATACAAAGGTTTGTAAAGATAAATCACCTCATGAAGATAACTTTGACTATGAGGTAAGTATTTGAAATGCAAGTATAATTTCATGAATTACAACACATGTAGCTGGTTTCTCTGGAGCTCGACAGGATCAATCGTATCAGTCAATATCCGAGCATGTGTTGTATCCAGATTTCCACTTTGGTTCGTGTCAGAGTAAAACACATATTGAGGACAGGCGGGTTTGCCTCATCTGTGTGGTATGTGTGTCCAAACTATGGCAAATTTGCTCCACCAGTCTGGTAGCACCTAAAGGACCTCACCTTCAAAAAACCTAATGTATTGAATGTAGGGAGTAAATAAAAGAAAGTCGGATGATGCTGTGACCTTTCAAAATATGAGAATTCACTATAAATATTTTGACAATTAGGTTCAGTAGGCATGAAATATTTACTGTTCGTTGTTTTTAGAGGAAGGAGGAAATGTGATTGCGAAAGTAAAAGTGGTTCGTATTTAGACCAGACAGAGGAAATCGTAAACCTTTGTGGTAGTCGATATGTTAACGGGGACAGTGTAAATCCTTGAGCAAGCCCCATGACAGAGTGACTAACTCTAATTGGACACCATTCTGGCAGAATAGTTTGCACTCGCGCATTTGGTGTATCATACATGCAGAGTCACCCGTTAGGAGAACATACAATAATCAATGCAACTGTGACGAGAGCGTCACAAAGAGCTATGATAAATCCCTGTTCAAGAAACCTGGCACACTGTTTGATGATATGAACATGATAGTAGGCAGTTTAACATTTATGATTGATGTGCTCAGTCATAGACAGACACTGGTCCAACCAGACACCTCAAAATTTTCACAAGATGATATCGTGAATGGAGCATTACCAACAACAACACTCCTAGAGCTATAGCATCCAGATTAGCTAGCCAATTAGACCTATTGAATGTATCTTCCCACTCATGTATTTGGTAATAAGAGCATGTGAAGTTAATTGAAAATGTAATCTAATTGGGATTGAAACAAAATTTTTCATTTTCAATTATTTTGCCTCGAAGGCAATCGGATATGCACATGTGTGTGAGGCTAGCAGGGTTTCTCAGCCAGTTTCGATTGCAGAAGAAGGAAGACGCCTATGTGTCGATACAACCATCATCGAAGCGAAATTGATTGTCAGGCATGGACGCCGTTCAAACAGAATCTCTGTTACAAACCAAAGTAAGGAACAGCACTTCATTTCATTTAGTCCACTACTATGTGGGGCTAATGAATTCAGGTACCCGCAAGAGACTGAATCTTGAAACAGGAGATAGGTTAATGGCCTATTAGCCATACGGGGGCTTTGTTTTCAGATAGTGGGTTAAAGTAGCATGGCCAGGCCATCTTGGAGTTTAGAGGAAGGGGAAGGCACCCTTCCGAATCGTTAGACACGGGGAGTTCGGGCTGGCACCCCCACATTCTTTCCCATCAATAGTTCCACCATTCATAACCTTCAAAATTGTGATTGTTGTGGGATTCTAGTGATACTGGGGCCACAGCATGGCGCACTGTATGGAGACTTCAGAGAAAGGCCCGGGATTCCCGACTTAGAGAGAATGTCAAGGTGAGGCAGGGGTGTTTCTGGACGGAAGTTCGTGCAGCAGAGTTGTTGACTGCTATTGGAGTTTTTGAGACTCATTGAGGAGAGAGTCAGAGCTAATTCTATACAGTTGTAATGATGTTGCGGTCGTGTATTGGACCTTGACTTGTTAATACAGTAACTTTACTCCACATGGAGGATCAAATTTATATCAGGCGGGGTTCACCATAGTAAGTTCATGAACTCTAAACCAGTTAAATAAATATATTATTTTTGAAGGTAGGTTGAGAGGTCATCTTGGTAAACAAAATATGGTAATGGGAGAATTTAGCCCAATTTTGACTGGTGAACACAAAAACATGGACCCATTTGAACAATGACGTCCTATTGAGTGTGAGTTTAACACAATGAGATGTGAACTATGTGTGTCAGGGTCAGGTCAGAGTCAACAGATGGAGATCAAAGGCCACAAATCTTGGAACGAGATAGGTCCGGACTGCTGTATTCAAGCAAGCGAAATCTGTCTGCAGTTTTGTTTATGGAGTGTACAGAAACCCTATTTTTCGTGTCGTGATGCCCAGCTTGTAAACATGATAATTGACCCCACTAGATGGATGAAAGCCTATATTGGTATGTGTGTTTCCCATGGTGCGTGCAGAACCCTATTGTTATGGGGTCAGGGTCAGAGGTTATCTGAAATCACAAGAGGTCAAAGTCTGAAAATCTTTTTAACACGTTAAGTTCAGTATGGTTGGTCAGATTAAGTTAAATTCCGTGTACAGCTTTCTTAGGAGAGTTACAGGAACCCTATTGTTTTGGTTTAGGTCTAGGGTGAATCTGGTGAAAAATAGGAATTTTGTGTGAAAAGTGAATATGTTGGCCAATTTGAATTGTAAGCACGATTAACTCGATGGTGAAGCTTGGCCGAGTATGTGTGTTCCTCATTGGTGAGTACATGAACCCTAATTGTCTTGGGTTCAGGGTCATGAGGTCACCAGAGGTCAAAGTCTGAAATCCTTGTAAACAGGATAAGTTCAAAATTGTTAGCAGATCAAGAGGTGATATATTGTATAGCTTCTTATGGGGAGAAAGCAACCCTATTGTTTTGCGTTTAGGTACAGAGTGAACGTTGGTAAAAAATAGGAAATTGTGAAAAATCGAAATTTGCCAAATTTGGGCTTGTAAACACGTAACTTGACCCCACCTAGGTAAATGGAGCTCATACATTGGTATGGAATTCACCCATGTGAGGACATGAAACCTATGTTCTGGAGCAAGTAAAAGGTCACCTGAGTTCAAAAGAGGTAAAATTAGAAAATACTCGTAAGTTATGAAAAGTCTAAGAATGGTAGGTCTGACGGGTTGAATGTTAGTGTGTATCATTTTTATGAGGACTACCGGAACCTATTGATCTTGGTGAGACCCGGGTATTTCTGTTCGCCTGAATGAAAGTCAGGGAAGAGACTTAGTGGTCACTATGGCTATGGGGTGGTGTGTTTGTGTGTATGTCACAATTTTTCGTGAGCAGGATCCTCACAAAAATGTGCGCCCACATGACAAAAGTTTTGTGGTAGCTCCGGCGGTCGGGTGTCAGGGCATAGCGAGCCGGGGGGGGGGGGGGGGGGGGGGGAGGGGGGGGAGGAGGGAGAGGGGGGGGGGGAGGGAGGGGGGGTGTCCACACCCCAAATAATTTTGTGCCGTCGGCGATTTTTTGTTCTGTCGGCAAAACAGGAGAAGAGGAAGGGTAGAAGAGGAAAAAAGAGGAGAGGAGGAAAAGAAGGAAGAGGGGAAGGGAGAAAGAAAGGAAAGTAAGGAGTGAAGGGAAGCAGGGAATGGAAAGAGGATAGAAGAAAGCGGAAGCCAGACTTTATTAATCGGCTGTTTCGACTTTGGCTCGAATTAATTGGCCGATGCAATTCCAGCGTCGGCAAGAGAAGGTACGTCGCAAACATTTATCCGTGACGGCTCGTCGCCGCGGTGTAATTGGACGAGTGACAGTCTGTCGCGTTTGACCGTTCTTTGGCACAGTTTGTTTCTGGTCTATATTTTTCCAGAGATACATAAAAAAAAATTCAAGCCATTTTGCGGGAAACAATTAAGAAAAAGAATTCCCAGACTTAACATGAAAACAGTGGGTTTTAGGCGGGGAATCATGAGAGCGGCATAGCAAGAGTACAAGGCGAGAGATAGAAGGACCCCCCCCCAGTTTCTTCGAGGATCGAAATCGGGCAGGAAACTACCCAACTTGGGCACAAAATGAGTTAAAATCTGGTAAGATATCCTAATGCATAAAGTGGAAAGAAATGTGCTAAATGGCCGAAAACTTGATCAAATTGACACCATTGAAGTGTCAATTTCGCGCGCTTTGCGGCAGTGTGTATTGGTGGTATGTTTCACAATTTCACGAGATTCAGTAATCTTCGGGCCAAATTTTCGAGAATTCGGGCCAAATTTTCGGCGTTCCAAATTTAAAGGGTTCTGCGTACGCGCATGGTGAGCGGGGCGAGTAATTACTGAAGCCACAAAGGTACTTGAAAATATTGCACCAGATTGCACCTGAGAGTTTTAATATTCAAATTTGCCAAAGGCGAGGGGACACCCCCTCACTTAGACCCCTCACTCATATCATCACCGTGGCCCAGATCCGTCGGCAAAACATCATCTCGTACACACCCCCAATTATCAAACCCCTTCGCTGCGGCCCCCTGTCGGGTTTGTAAACAAACTATTAGTTTTGGGCGCAAAGTCATTGAATGTGAATTAGTTGGGTAAATTAGGCTTATTTTATGTATTATGTCAAAGGTTGTTAGCAAGTACGCACGAACGTATGCGAATACAGTGATGTAGTTTGAAATGTAGGACCTGGATGGAAAGGTAGATGAACTGATTAGATTCTTAGCCTGAAATATGCTAAGTAAGTGGTCTAATTTGCATAAATATGCAAATTTTCCAGTTTTGTCAGAATTTCAAGAAATTGGTAGATGTGGTTCGACCATGGTTCCACATCGAATTTAAAAGCTGAAATTGGGGTCCACTGGAGGTATTTAAATGTCTATTTGCATTGTAGCAATTTTTGAAAATAAAAAGGCAATGAATAATGAAGGAATGATTTTAAAAGGCCAAGGACGGCACCGAGCGGCTGAGTGGGGATTTAGAAACAATTTTCAAGTTGGATTCTGGGTCAAAGAAGTGAGTTGAATGCAGCGATAAAACTTTATTCAAATTTGTGTATTATGGAGAGAAGAGGAGGAGCAGGAAAAAGCAATCAGCAAACTTATTGGTCAGTTATTTTAGTATTTTTAGGAATTTTATGTGTCATATGCGAAAAAATATGTGATGTTCGTTTGAACATGACGATGGTCTGACATGAAACTTTTGCTTGTGTATGTGTGTAGGTAGGGAATATGGAAACCAGTGATCACGAAACTAGGCGAGACCACTTGGCGATCGCCTTAAATAATAAGAAATGAGAATTTCGGAACATCATAATTTTGGCAAATCAGATTGTAAGCACGATAATTCGACCTAGATGGATGAAAGCGCATACTTGGTATGCTGATTCCCTAAGGAGCACATAAACCCTATTAGCTTGGGGTCATGTCCAAGGTCACCTGGGTCATGCAGGACAAAGCAGAAAATATTGTAAACCTGAGAGTATGCTTGGTATGAGCTGGGTGAAGTATAGGGGTGTGGCTTTCTTATCAAGAGCAAAAATACCCTGTGTAAGACACCTGAGAAGGAGTGATATTATCGTAATTTAGTGTGAAGCTTTCTTATCAAGTGTAGGAACCTTAATGGTGGTTCAGGAAAAAATGGCAAATTTGTCAGTGTTATTGTGTCCATAATGAGATGGTACAGGTTTACATTTGTATTGTGTCTGGCTCTAGGTAGTCAGAAAGAGTCAAGGAATCACTATAGCTTTTGGCTTTCTGGTTATAATAAAAAATGGAACGTACGTTGTGGAAATGCCCTGGCAGGTGGAAGGAGCCATGCCTTATGTGGCTTCCTCATAATGAGTCATGAACAGCCTATTGTTTGGGGTCAGGTCAGTGTGAGATCAACAGAGGTTTTTTTTTTAAAGTCTGAAAACCCTTGTAGAAATGATAAATTAGAATGAGCTGATCAAGCTGAATCTTGTTATGCAGCTTCTTGTGGTGCGTGCCAGTACCCTATGCTTTTGTATAGATTACGGGTTCATTTGCTGAATTAGAAAAAAAAGTATATTGGTAATTTTGGGCTTACAAACAGAAAACCAGAAATTTGTAAAACAAAAAAAGGCAGAAACAGTGTTTGGTTTGCCCTCTCGCTGTAACGCCGACGATTGGAGGGGATACGGATGTTTTGAATATTGTGGACCCAATGTGGGCACTACACAAAACCACAAAACTGTGCCCAGTAAATATCCAGTCAGAACTCTGCAATACAGGACTAACATGATTAATCTGACCCCATCCAGCTGAAAGAGCTCATATCTGGTATGTCAGCTCCTGTTTGGGGTCAATGCAGGTCATCAGAGGGTTAGAAGAGGGTAAAACAATTGAGACAATATGAGCTTTTTGTTTCAATTTTGGCTTGTCAAGATGATAACTCGAGCTTCCAACTGGGAAACAAAGCCCAACCTTATTGATGTGGGGGCACGGTATTTTTGGTTGTTCAGGTCCAGAAAGTCTCATCTGAGGTTCAACAAACATCAAGGCTGGTCAAGGAATAATTAAGCCATTTGGCTTTCTGGTTTGATCTCTATACATGCTAGCATGTTTTTCTAAGGAGAAAATAATGCCAGAGGTGAACAGGGTTGTTGCTGGAGTTTTCCTCTTTACTGGGTGAGCACAAATTGAAAAAAAAACAACAACTAAATACCAACTTTATTCTCTATAGCGCATGTTGACTTAGGATGGATATGATAATGTCATAGTAAATATTTCAAAACATGATTCATTATTTTGTCTTGTTGGCAGTTTCAAGTTTGTGCATGCTGCGAGAGCAGACAGGAAGCTCGCACGATGTTGAACCCAGTACAGAGACAGTTTATTGACAAAAGTGAAACTCAGGTCAGCCTGAAATCTAATCGTACCCGAGTCCCTTACCAAATAATAGAAGAACAGTAAAACAGTAGGAAACATCTACCACCTTTAATGAGTCTTTTGAAAGACATCGAGGCAACATAGGCAAAAATAGCAAAAAATAACATTTACACATTTGTTGGTCTCCACTTTAATGTTGAAATGGAGTTTATGTGGCATTTATGTGGCTAAGTCTATGGCATGCATCCGTTGTTCGATATTTGTGATTATGCTGTTTCACATGAGTGATCCCCAGGAGCAGCTTTCCGCGCGTCAAGAATAGGCCAACTTCAAATCATCAATATACATAGCGGGCAGAATGAAAAATGTTTCTTCAACAATTTTGATAGAACTAGTGAAATCAAAATGGGGTACGGTTAGTGATATATTCAGCTTTAGTGAGGTTCATTCAAATTTTGGATCAAATCAAAATATGAACATATTGTCTAGCTTTGATTAGACAAGAGTTTACATTAAAACATTATTACAATAATGACATCTCAGACTGACACAGACATTTATTAAGGCTCCTTTTTTTTTTTTTTGTTTATACATTGAATACTACTCAATCTAGATCAGGGTTTCCAACCTTTTGCAGAGGAGGGCAAAGTGGAATGATTATGATGACGGAAGGGGACGAAGAAACCCTCTTGTTGGCTTGAGTCTAAGGCAGCAAAATGTGATCACTGCGGCATAGCACAATGATTTTTTTCCTCCTGGTAACACAGATGAATAAAGGCGGCGAAATTGTGGCGGCTGGCCGAATATTGCGGCGAAGCTTTTCACGTTATCGACTCAGTTAATCCTTGACTGTCCTTCGATATCATCATACTTGCTGGAATATTTGTTTGTGATGCTATATTGACATTGTATTCCCGAAATACTGCTATCCCTCTTGACATATGAGGCAGGCCCGATGCAGAAATTGTCCAGGGGTGGTTTCTGCGATTTAGTGAAACTAAGTAGCCCTAACTCTCCCATCTGGGTGAAAAATGCCGCTTTAATGGCCTTTTGATGCAGAATGGTGCATAGTGGTGCCTACTATCGCAATAAAATGGCTTCAAATTTTGGCGAAAAAAGGCTCATTTTTTACAAAAACAGGTTGGGATGGGCATTACTAATGTAGGGTATCTCTGGTGGGCGGGACGCAACGATGTGGGGGGGGCCGGGACTGTGGCTGCGGGCCATAGGTTGGACAACCCTGATACTAGCTTATGAATGACTGAAGCCCATGGGATCAATATGAATATTGTGTCAAATATGTTTCCTCGAGCCTCGACGAATGAAGATCTGAAACTGGACATTGCCTCTCAACTCATACAGCGACACTGTGAAAAGATGTGTATGTTAGTCGGAATGGTCTGCGGAGAGGGAGAAATCCTGGAGGCTGAAGATCCAGGGTGTCCGATGGACGATATTAGATGAACGGGAGCTAATCATGCCAAAGAAAGATGATCGCTTGTATGAAGGACTCACAGGCAGCCATCTCAAAACAAAGTAGCTCGGAAGATTACAGAATATATACCAAGAACTTCAACAGACAACAACAGCTGAAAGAACAAGTAAGTTATTGAATACTAGCATGAATGAAGCAAATCAATGAACAATACCGATCAAGTTGCTAATATATTAGGCACTGAAATAAAACCACAAGCATAAATTAAGTGAGACTGAACCTAAACACTAGACCAAAAATACGAGTGAGTGATAATATAACTGAATACAACCAAAAAACAACTGTACTTGCAGTTGCAATGGGCGGGTCAATGTCCTTACTACAGGGTTCTGCTGTGAGCATCTGTGTGAACTATATATCATGCTCCTCCATTTTCTCAAAAAAGTGGACCGTACTGAGTCTTGAGTTCCTATAAGTGGGGGACGTAAAATGACGGGACTGGCTTGGGATTGGTACACACCCCTGCCTCGATATTCATATGAACACAATAGCTCAAAGAACAGGTAAGTGCAAATATTACTGAGACACAAAATGAGAATGAATGATTTACTGAAAAGCACTGAATGACATTCAAACAAGAACCAAAGATCAAGTAATAAAGTCGTGATACCTTGAAGCAGTGGATAGAACTGGAAAATTATTGACAGCAAAAAGAAGAACAAAGTTCGGGAAGAGACTAGTGGATCACTTTGGGGCATGTGTCTTATTGTTATCTGTATGTGTTGTGTGTGTCTTGTGTGAGTGTGTCACGTCCTCCTTAGCAGGATATCTTTGAAATGTAAAACCCAATTTTGATGAATTTCTAGGTAGTATTGGGGTTGATGAAGAGGATCTACTATTTTCCTTATTGTGGAAGTTTTGAGTCAAATTAGGGCAACAACCAGAAGGCATGATAATCTGGGTTGGCACTGGAGGTTAGAAGGTATAAGGTGGATGAATTTTTTAGACTTTCAGGATAAAATTTGCATATTAGTCATACTAGCTTGCATGGATTGATTGCAAAGGCGAGATAGTGTTTCATGCACCTACTTTTTTATTATGATGTGTTGCCTGTAAATTGAGTGTTTGAAATTTCATCAGCTGAAATTGAAATAGGGCATTGAAAGAGAATGATATCCTTCTGTTCTCTTTTATTGGCTCTTGCCCCCCCCCCCATGGCATCATAGGTAGACCGAATCCAGTATTTGCATATAATTCTCTACGAAGTGTTGTTCGCACAGAAGACACCGAAGGTACAGAATTGATGGAAGAAGGATTTGCTAGGAACAGACATCATCCAAGCATTGATACTATCTCAGGGACGAGTGGACCTAGGTCGAAAACTACTTCAAGTTATTGAGCAGCACAAAGGTGAGACAGCTAATTTAACATCCTAATGAAAACGTATATCAACAGTTTCGCTAAACTTGTCTAATCTGTCATTATGGGCAGATGAAGAATGCTGACATATAGATTGTACCAGTCACACTAAGTAAGATGGGAAATCAAATGCCAACAAGTATAACATCTTCATTGAAGGCCTAATCATACAAATACCTTGATTCTAATGACATTTTATATTTCCTAAAGAAAGTGCAAGAACCTATGTAGTCATGTCAGTATGTGTGTGTGTGCGCATGGCTTGTGGAACACGATAACTTGATCCCACCTGAAAGGATCAAGCCCATACTTAGTTTGTGGGTTCCTGATAGTTCACTTGAACCTTTTGTTTTGGGATCAGGTCAAAGTCTGAAAACCTGTGAACATGATGATCCTTGGTCCCTGGTTGTTGGTGTATGCTGAGAGTCATTTTTGGTTAAAAAATGGAGGGATGTTGACAACTGCTATTTCGCAAATTAAGTGATTAGGGGTTTCTCCATGATGATTTAAATGATCCCAATATTTGGGGGGTAAGGCCAGAGGTTCATCCAAGGCAGATCAAGGAATCACTAGACTTTTGGGCTTTATGGTTGATATTTCGATCAATATATGACAGTTGATTGCTAGCTCTGTTACAGATTGCTGTATTTTGTGAAGGCAGGGCTGTAACTACTCACATTTTCGAGGACATCTTGTATTCCTCTTTCATACAGAGTAACTGCAATCACTGGAGAAGATTGTATTCTACAAAGAACAGTAAATCAATGGGAATGGAGGCGACATTAATTGTATTATAGTATCAGTGAGGGGCTCTATGATGCATTTATAAGAAGGCAGATTGTTATTACAAACATTTTGAAGATTACTTTTTCATTCTTCATTTCTTAATACAGGGCGACTTTTTTCTGTCATCACTCAAGCAGATTGTATTCTACAAAGAACAGTACATCAGTGAGAATGGGGGAGATCTAATATTACTCGAGGCAGGCATAATTTTAATAATGCCACCAGGTTGTCTTGCAAGAGGTAGGATCGTGAATGTCTCCATCATCACTGGTCAGGATGCCATCAAAGTTACCAAGAGTGGAGCGAGGACTGTGCCAGATTGTGAAATGCTGGCCAGAGGAGACACTCCTTGGGAAGCCAGCTTCGCTGAGAATCCCACATTGCGGGTTCCTTTCTCTGGGGAGACCTGGAATAACTATCTATGGTGGTCACCCACAAGTGAGAGTCATTATTTCTTCCTAAGTATCTGAGAGATCAGGACTAAATACCTGCTCTTGCAATTGTTCAGGACAAACTTATTCTGAGTTATTCTAGGCCTCCTACAACCTGTATTTCTAGCAATCGCTCAGATATGTATACTGACCTAGCTATGTGCCACCCTCTCAAGGTGGTCAATCCACCTCATTTCTTCTCTTTTTTAACACAATCTCTAATCCCTAAAAATTGGAGCATACTCCTCAACTCAATTAATAGCAAAAATGAACTCCTGCACAAAATCCTACGATGATTTTTTTTTTAGTTAGCTTTTGGTTAGCTTCATATCACTGGAAAGCTATTCCTTTTGATTCCTTGACGAAGTCGGAGTGTGTGTGTGTGCATGTGTATGCGTGTCTGTATGTGTGTATGTGTGTGTTTATGTACGCACACGTCTACCCTAATGGTACGTGAGATGCATGCCCTGACCTCTCGGTTGCACGTGAACATCGAAACTTAGGCAGTCGACTTCCGCTAACGTCTCTTATGATGAAGAGCTGTGCCGCCAGGCCCCGCTGCCCACTGGGTTGCCAGCCCCCCCCCCCCCCCTGGGCGCACGTGCTGTGGGCACGCTGCAGGCGCGCCAGGGGCTGCTGGTTCCCTTAGCAGAAACAAGTACTTTGCTGGTACCCCTTAGCGCATCGATGGTGCGTATGCCTGTACTGCCTCTGTGTAAGCTGGCTGCTTTCGGAGTGCCTGTACGCACGACGACTACCTTAGCGCGTACGTGAGATGCATGCCCTGACCTCTCGGTTGCACGTGAACATCAAAACTTAGCAGTCGACTTCCGCTAACGTCTCTTATGATGAAGAGCTGTGCCGCCACGCGCCCCACTGCCCACGTGTGTTGGGCAACCGCCCCGGGTAGCTGCCAGTTCCCCTTAACGAGAACAGTCTTTGCTGGTACCCCTTAGCGCATCGATGGTGCGTATGTATGTATGTGTGTCACGCCTGGCTTGTGAACACAATAACTCGACCCCACCTGGATGGATGAAGCTCATACTTGATATATGTGTTCCCCATGATGAGTACATGACCCCTATTGTTTTGAGGTCAAGTCAGAGGTCATCTGAGAACACCAGAGATCAAAGTCTGAAATCCTTGTGAACATGGACAAGTCCAGAATGTTTGGTCTGATCGGGTTGAAATTTGGTGTGTAGCTTCCCTATGGGGAGTACAGGAACCCTATTGTTTTGGTGTAGGTCAGGGGTGAATCTTCGTTAAAAATAAACAAATAGTGAAAAGGCGATATTTTGGCCAATTTTGGCTTGTGAACACGATAACTCGACCCCACCTGGATGGATGAAGCTCATACTTGATATATGTGTTCCCCATGATGAGTACATGGACTCTATTGTTTTGGGGGTTAGGTCAGAGGTCATTGGAAGTCACCAGAGATCAAAGTCTGGAAACCTTGAAATTTAGTGTGTAGCTTTCTTATCAAGAGTACAGGAACACTATGGGTTGGTTGGGAAAATGGAAAAGTTGTCAGACGTTATGATGCCCTAAATGAAGCTGGTACAATCTCCCTTTTGTCCTTGTGACTGGCTATGGGTTGACAGAAAAAATAAGGGAATCACTAAGCCTCTTGGCTTTCTGGTTCCATCAAGGGTGCTGTGTCTGTTTCAAGGTTACAAATCACAGTTGGGAACATTGGGAAGTGCTAAATTTTTTCCAAGCATCTCTGATCTTGGCTGAAACACTTTTGAAGATTTTGTCAACCTTAAGTGTAGATCTGTATACTTGCACTCGCGTAACATTGGTAAGGTCCGCCTATACCTCAATACTGAGTCCACAGATCAGTTAGTTCACGCTCTCATAACTTCCACCATTTACTACTGTAACTCTTCGCTCTGTGGGTTACCCTGTGATCTCCAATGAAGTTACAGTCAGCCCAGGATTGCATTTGGGTTACTGGAAAATCTGAGCATTCAACGCTCGACTGATACTAAATGACTTGCATTGGTTTTCTGCTCTCCTCCATTGCGTTTCACAGCACCACCACATGGTAATTTATATCAAAGATCTGCTCCGTCCATGCCACCCATCCAGGTCTCTTGTAGCTCTGATAAACAGGTTGTGTGGTTCCTCTGTCCTGCACAAAATACTATGGTGATGGTACTTTTGCTCAACTTGTTTCATACAATGCTCTTACTCTTTCCATCATGGGTGCAATGTCTGTTGCAAGTTTCAAATCACAGTAGAAAACATATCATTTTGACCAGGCTTTTTCTGATTTGTGAAGCGCTTCAGAGGGGTTGCTCCTTGTGGATTGTATTCAGCACTATATAAATGCACCCTTAATAGTAACTCATCTGAACTCTCCATTCTTCAAGATCCACATGCACATCATTCCTCCCTATGCCCCATAGGTCATCAACTTTGACAGCACAGGTCCTGCTACTTTATAGGAGTGCACTAACATAGGTCTGGAACAATTCACTATTTGAAGTTTGAGTGTTTCACTTAACTTGACGAAAAGGTGAATGCTCTGAATTTCTTCTGAGCATTCCTGATTCTGGCTGAAACACTCTTCCGACCACTGATGGAACTAACTGTGTCACAAAGGTAACAAAAATCCTGCACCGCTCTCTCAAAGACTTACTGTCACACAACACTGTGTCTGGGTCATTAATCCTATATCTACAGGAAGACTGCACTTCTTGCTATGAACTGGTAATTTTCCTCCAATCTCCCATTAATCTCTCACAAACCTAATGCTCACAGGGCTATACTGAATTCATAGGAATTGCTACCAGTGCCCTGCAGACAGATCAAGCAAGGAAATTTGCCCACCTCTATGGATCTATCAACATTAGTACCATTGATCAATGCCTCTATTTTCTCAGTATTACAGGAATATGCAACCCTTTGAAATATATTTCATGCCTCCAAGTGTTAAAATTATGAAGAATCTCATCCAAACGTTGCTGCTATAGCCAAAAACAGCAATTGGGGATGAATGGGGTAATGAACTCAAACCATCTTGTTCATTCTACAGGTAATACCATTGCATGGAGAAGCATGAGCCTTGATGATGCCAGATGTAAAGCTGCTGATCACTACTTTGAGGTGGAAATGCACAAGTTTGGTATGTTTTACATTGCCATCAACGACAGGTCTGGTATGAAGAAACAGATGAGAGCATGCCCTTCATCAACAGAATCACCAGTCCTACTGATGATCTGGTCCTCACTCTATGGTTGTACAACAATGATGATGCAGAACATAATGTATTTATTTACACATAGGCCTAGGTTCAAAATATTACAGTAAGGTCTGTGATAGAGGGTACTGTCTTCTAGATCACCAGTCTCACTCATAATTGGGCCTTCAATGTATAGCTGTATATCAATGATGTAGAACAACAAGTAGGTTTAATCACATAGGTAACACTCATCACAGACATGTCTGGGATGATGAAAACAGTAGAGGGTACTGCCTTCTATACTCTATAGGCAACTTGCCAGGCCTGCTCTTGATTTGGCCACCACTCTGTGATATGGATCAAGTGGTTGTGAGGGTAGAACCTGGTGAGCACTGCATAATAGAAACCAGATGTAAGGGATGCAGAAGTGGATGCAGAAGCACAAGTGAGCATAACCTCCTTTGATAATGAACATTTGCTTGAGAGAAGAAGTTTGTTGATTGAAGCCCAGCCTTCCAGTGGCAGGGTGGATACTTCATTGACCAGAACCAATCTATCTGTACCAGTCTATTGAGGAATCAATTCGCCTCGTCCATCGTGTTACAAAAAGGAACATTTCTCAGACCTATGTTGTTTTTATAAAGGCACATGCTTGGTAGTTTATATTCCTAATAGTTCATTTCTGATAGATGATTTTGACCATATCAATTCAGGTCATGTCAACTCATTTTGCTTATGTAAGTCGCCTGCTCGAATATGGTTAGTCATTGCATCCATTCATGAATACTGATCATAACAATTTCAGGAGACAAAGAAATTGTGAAGTTGTTGTGATAGCTGTTCACATTTTTTCGAACAATTAATTAAAATGAATTGAACACCTATTCCTGTGTCCTTGATATGGTCCATATGGTTGAAATAAATTGCCTATGCGCAGCATCCACATTTATTACAGGAAATCAACCAAGAGCATCTCTGGACTCTACCACGCTACAAAGTGGAATTCCGTCTGAAGAGCAGAGGGAACGATGGCAATGTTGTTCTGGACATCTTGTCGAGGAGCATCGTCTTGAAGAAGAAGTCATTCTGCACTTTCAAAGTCAATATTGAGGTAAGGTTCTGTTTTCTACTTACTCTTCACTACCTCTCTGTCATAAGCATTGGTCAGCCTACTGAAAATATCAAATCTTGTGACACAGCAATTGTAGCTTGCTACTAATGGCAGGGGTCAGGTCCACAATGTTTTGCCTAGACATCATCTTCTTTATATTCACCCAGTCCTGCTGAGAATTGTGTTGTGGAGTGTGTTTATCCATCTGGCAACTGAAGAGGAAGCTGTAGGAAACTAGAACATGAGATCACAATATGAAGCTACTTACGGTGAACAACAAGGGAATAACTGTTCCTGCATTATAGTGACTTCCAGGGTGAACATTCCCAATTTCAGGCTCTATGTGCCATATGTGGTGGCGATTTGCTGACATAATAACTTGTCACCAACAACTCCTTTAACCATGAGTAGGAGGTGCTATGGAAATAATCTTCTGGAAGTGAAGTTTTGAGCATTCAGATTGCAAACCAAACCATGTACAGCTAGTCTACTTTGGCTTTGCTATCGGTAAAGAGAACTTCTCATGCACATTCATGCTGTCCAGAAGGTTCAATTCAGTTTTTCATTTTCACAGATACAGAAACTGCTATCGCCAAGTAACGGTGAGAAGTAGCCTCCAGCCTCAGAGTCACATAACCAGGTGAGCTGCATGATGCCAGACAGCTAGGCAATCAATTCTGTGAGAGGCTCAGCAGGCATGTTGCTTGATGTTGACGGATATACAGCCAATACATCTTTTTCAGTCAGGGGAATTTATGGAGTCTTGACAGTTTGTTTTGGATGTAGTATGTGATGCCAGGCTTGTTAATACAATAACTTCACCCCACTTGAATGAGGCTCATACTTGGTGTGTGAGTTTCCCTGAAAATTACTTCGCGTGCGTCTGTAGAGGGGTCCTGGGCCTGTGGGGTGGCGCGTGGGGGAAGGTCAAATTCTGGAATTCATGTTAACGTTGCTTGGTTCGATCATGCTGAGTTTTTGGTATGCAGTTTTCTCACGGGGAGTACGTGAGACATTATGTTTTCAGTGTGGACGAAGAGATCCTTGAGGCGGAGAATGTGAGAGTTATGAAAAACTATTATTGAGACATTTAGGTTGTTATAATGAATTGACCTTGCCTGTATAAGCCAAGTCAATTTCTTCAAACATTTTGATATTGCTCTGGGATTAGGTCACGTTCATTTAAGTTAATATACGTCAATGTCTGAGAATTTTGTCAACACGTGAGTCTAGGTTGCTTGCTGATAACCAGTTGTAATTGAACCCTATTGCTTTAGGTGTAGACCAGGGGTCATCCAGTGGAGAATGTGAAAAATTGGAAAATTTCACTTGTCAACAAATTAGTTTTACCTCACCTGGTTGGATGAAGCTCATACATGGTATGTGGGTTCCCCATAATGAGTACATGAGTTGACAGTATTCGATCAGGGTTAGGGTTTGGAGAGCAGGTTAGGCTATCGTCTCTGCAGGATATGTGAGTTCCCCACCTGCCTAAGAACAAGTCAGAAGGAGGGAGAAAATGAAAAGGAACTTAACATCGTCTCAATGCTGATGACACGGGGTAAAGGTTTCCGTTCGCCTGAATGAAATTCAGGAAGAGACTAGTGGTCACTTTAGCGTGTTGTGTGTGTCATCACACTTTTTGTTAGCAGGATTCCGCACAAACCGTGAGGACCGATATTACAAAATTTTGTCTGTAGCACCGGGGTTGGGTGTACACGATCTGATTAGATTTTGGGCAGCAAAGTCAATGATTAAGTTGGGTAATCGCTTATTTTATGTAATTTATTGTTTAAGATCGTTAGCAAGATTACGCAAGAACCGTATGTGCTACAGTGATGTAGTTCGGCATGTACACCTGGATTACAGGTAGATAAACTGATTAGATTTTCCGCCTAAAATATGCTAATTAAGTGGTCTAACTTGCTTAATTTATGTGAATTTTCCAAGTCGTTGGATTTTCACGAACTTGGTGGATGCGGTCTACCATGGTTCCCTAAAATTTATAAGTGAAGTCGGGGTCACTGGAGGTCATTTAATATGTCTGATGATGAAAAAAAGCAAATAAGGGACTGTATTAAGAAGTAATACGTGTTGGTCCCTTTCCGTTATTTTAGAATTTTTTTAGAATTTTTATGTGTTATATGTTAAGTATGAATGTTGGCTTGACTACGATGGTCTGCATGAACTAGTTGGTTGTTTGTGTAGTGAATCCGACGAACCACTGATCGCGCAACCAGGCGAGACACTTTTTGACGATCGCCTTGTGAATGGTAATAAAAGGCTGACAAATTGTCACATAGCAATGTTTTTTAAAATACATGTCACATTGTAGTAGGGCTGTGCCTCACAAGCAATTTGAAAAACGATTAATAATTATTTGATCACAGTCCTCTTGTATTCATTCTGGTGGTAATAGTATGTATTACAGTGAGGGTTAAATCAGAATTTCTCCTGTACATTACAAGTATCAGAACACATTAAGTTACAATTATTAAGGGTGTGGTCTAAGTCTGGATACTGGTCAGAACATGAAATGAAGGCAGAAACATTGTCTATTTCGTACTGTTGCTGCCATACACCAGAAAAATATAATGATGCATTGTGATGCACATGCTGACATGTCTCTAGTCATGTGCACGATAACCCAGCAGGTTATCAGAATAATTTCTACACTTCTTCCATCCCCTACCGATTCCATCTCTGCCATATTATTCTCAACTCAATTAGATATATATGAGATAAAGACGTGGAACAAGCACGCAGGAAACGGTTTGCTACAGCTCAGGCAGCCTACTGTGTTTTTTCTTAACGCATTGCTTCTACTGAACCTATTTTTTTTTTAGAAGTGACTTGTAGGAAAGTTTCATTCATCATGTTCACTGATGTGTCGGGATATGAACATGCTTAATTGTGTTCATCCTGGTATATGGCTGTGCTCTTAGTCATAAATAGTAGGAGTGGGTATATTAAGATTACAAATTGATCTCCATTCCAATGTGCCTTGGCTTGCAATTGACATATTGGACTTGGCAGAGATGGTTGATTACTGCCATCACAAAGAATATGTAGTTGGACCCAGACTAGTTGGTTTCTGTTCTGAACTTCTTTTCGGATCAATGCTAATTTTTTCGACAGGATGCACTAACAGCTGTCAACTTAATATGCATAGAGAAGTGGAGGAACCTCTTCATTCCAGTTTTGGCTAACAAGTCTTCCAATAAACAGTCATAATGTCACACAACTAGTTACTAGTAGCTATAATGTTCTTGATGTTTCGTCTTTTTATTTACAGCATGCTGAATTCTTGATGACAGGAAGGACGCTCTCCAAGAGGATCACAATGGAGACTGCTGTTCGCAGCTAGCACATCCTAGACCTACCAGCTGACTTGAAGTCTATCACATCAGAACGGAGTAAGACTCCTGGAGCGTTACTACTGGACAAACTGGTAGAGAAGACGGTGATATCTGTGTTAGGTCTCTCTTTGAATGTCTTTGAGAATAATTGGATGTAGAAGAGGCTACTGGTACAGAGATATCGAGGGAAAAAATTTTAGTGGTGTCTGGTTTATCTCTGGGCTCCTCATTTGGGTGAAGAATAGAGTCGACCACAGGGCGCTATTTATCTAGGACAGAAGGGTTCCATTCATTACTGATCATCTAAAAACCTGTCCTTCTTAAAGCCTACTGTCACTGAGGGGGGGGGGGGTGGGGGCAGGCTTCGCATGATTCTTTTGTTAAGCTACAAAGCGTGGATTGCCTTGATTGAAAAATGGCAAATAAGCGAGTGTATCAGTGGGTGCTCTGCCGAGCAAAAATTCAGGGTTTGAATTCCAGAGATCTCAGAAGTTTTTTCCTAGATGGCAATATTGCAGTTGCGATGGCAAGGTCCTTGGTCTTCACTCTATGGTTGTACTGTAATACAGTAGATTTTGTCCATCGTCTTGTGGTTGTTTCAGGATTTGCGGTCAATTTAATCAGCCCGGAGCACTGATTAGGTCACGGTTGGCCATGAATCTTCCGCTCCTCAACAATCCAAGGAAGTGATTGGTTCCTGAGTTCACTGACTGTCCTTCCAGAGAGTACATAAAATGGTGATCCCTGGAGCAGGCTTTGGGGATGGTCACACCTGCCTTATATCTTCTGAGCACTATCAGAAAATTGGGCGAGTTATCGCCGATGCCCTTCACGATCAATCCAGCCAGGGTTCATGAATGGGCCTAATTGGCTTCCTGAACCCACATTATATCGAACTGCTCTTAAACTTGCCAACACAAAGCTTTGATCTCTTAACCGACAATTGTTGAAACTTGGACCTCGCATAAAACCACTGTTTATGGTACTACTGTACGGCAACTGCTGAGCGTCCATCAACAGTTTCACGACAGTCATGTGTTTCTCTTAAGTGGAGAGAAAAGAGGGTGGAAGTGTTTAATTTCTCACACTATTGGTGATGTGATGATACTTGGTGCTATATCTATGACCAATACTGCATTTGCAGGCTTATAGTGTTTCGGGGGTTTAGTGGCTTGATAGTCCTGATTATGTTTATACTTCATCAGAAGTTTACCATCATTTATCCGAGACATGCTGCATGTAGAGTATTGAGGACAGCCTGCTCAACGATTGTTTAGGAGTCTAACGTGAAATATTCCCCCTTACAGGTAGAATTGAATAAATGATATGATTGTTTGTCAATGTCATGTAACGATTGCCTTGGAGTTTAGGTCAGGTCAATTAGGGGTGAGCTGTCGTTTTTTAACATGCCTCTATATTCTTGATAATGTGGAATTTCTACCTCTGTCGGACAAAATATTACTGCCACAGCGTCCTGCCGGATCATCATGTTAGGTTCTCAGTCTGATTAATTTGTGTGTGCGTAGTGCTCCAAGTCCAGCTCGATGACTTGGAGATAGGAGTTTCCACCCAGGGCTGCTTCCCTCCTTTGATGACGCTTAAGGTATTCTTGTGTCAACAACTACACAGTTGATTAGGTTATAGCATTGACACAAAGATGACTAGAACTGCCATTTTGATGGGCATGTGGAATATAATTCAGCTTGTTATACTCGGGGCTGCCTCCAACCTTTGATGACTGATCAAAGTCTTCTTCATGTTAACACTAGATATAAGGATATAGCATTTTTTAGTTGTGGGCAGTATTTTACGCCCTACTAGAAACAAATATCAGTACGCACGCAGAGATTGTCATGAAGTTGTGAGAAGAGATGGGGGGGGGGGTGAGGTCTGGACCCAAAGAAGGAAGGGACGTAGGAAAGGGGGGGTAGGGTGTTCCACCCTCATTAATTTAATGGCCCCACCCTCCCTATTGGGAGAATGGGGCCATTATGGGCCCCTAGACACTGCTGCTTCAATATTTTGCTGAATAACAGCTGCAAACTTCTAATGAACTGCAATAACTTAGTTTTCGTGATGAAAATTATTATCATGAGTATTCGGTTTACTAATCCATCTGATTAAACACACAGTTTGACTGATATGGACTGTTTTCATTGGTATGAAAGGGATAATTATTACGCTGATATCTGCAATGCTAAGTAACACCCATGTATGGTAATTTTTGTTCGCTATATTTGGACACCTAAGTGTCTCCCCTGTTTAGTAGCTATATTATCCTTCTAACACAATACACTCACAAGATTCTTTCAGAGTGCCTAGGGGAGCTCAACCACTCCTACACATCATTAAAACCCAAATTTTACGGAGATATACGGAAGGGTCAAGCTTGCAATGTTAATGTAAGATTACCCCTATTGTCTTTCCAACAATATTTGCTAAATAATGGACATTTAGTCAGATTATTCATAGTGTGTATATCAGATATGTACTAGTTTAAATACCTACGGAGAACATCTTTAGACTATGTCCTGAATTTCCTCAAAAAATCTTGCATCGTATATAAAATCTGGACCCCTTACAGCAAAGTCAGGGTACCGGTTTGGTAGGAAACAATTCTAACCATATTCAATCTTGATATCAAATATGAATTATATCAATAATAGTTTAAATAACATATATAGGCGTATCATATGGGATCAGCGAGTTCCTGCATCTGCCGATGAGAGGGTTATATAGGTTATTTATGAGAGCAGTAGAATAATTTGTGTCTTGGTCTGCGACATATCACTTATATATGCATAGCAGATCTCAGCTTTTGTAACATGCAGGGCTAAGTGATAAAACCCCTCAAGACAGGTAGTACATCCCTGCAGGCAATGAGCCTACAGGAATAATTAACAATCATTTCATCTCGAATGAACAAAGCGAATAAATTTGTCACAAATTCACTATTTTGCAATATCCGCAATTGCATCGGGGGATGATTTCATTCGGCAAGGTAGAAAAATAAGCAAAAAATTGAAAAAACTTGAACTGTTTACAAGGTTTTCGTCCTTGTGGAACTACTGAACACCCTTTATACCAGAATTGGTGATGAAATTTCACATAGAATGAAATTGTCATATATTACCTGTGTCATAATGGTAACACTATAATGCTCTCAAAACAAACAATGAAGAGATTAATACTGAAGACTGATTACCATATGTCATAGGTGTTGTATGAGTGTTTGAAGTGACCGACCGATTTTATAATAAAAAACAATTAATATTTCAGACAGAGTGTTATGTTTTTCTTTGATTTCAGCTTTGTTTCTGCACCACTAGTCAAATACTCTGGGTCGTCCCCTGACTTGAAATTCCCTAATCATCAAGACACGTCACCTACTTTATTTTCTCTCATGCAATCTCTGAGCAATTGCTGCGCAGTGGTTCAGCTAGCCTCTAGGTGCCTTATTCCAAGCATGTCTCACATCTGGAGTGAAGAACCTGATGTTCTCCACTATTTGTTTTGGTCTATGTGGATTTGTGGATTTTGATTTTAGATTTAAACATCAGACAGCACTTACTGTTTACTCACTGGTGTTTCGCTGTTAGTATCACATGGATTCTCTGTTGGGTCAAACTGAACAGCCCAAAGTATCCCATGTTCAATGGAAAGATAATTGTCAAATTTTAGAATTTGTTAGTATTCTATGAAACTTGGATGTGGTCTATATTGTCCTCATCATTTAAACATAGACTTGGTGGTCTTTAGAATTCACACGGCAATGTTCTAATATATGCAACGTTTGGATGGATTGTTATACGAACTAATGAATGTGACCCATCTTGATTTATATATTTTTAAAGACTAAGATAAGGTCACTGATTTCCATTCTATCATCTATTTTGTCCCAACTGTATCCTGCTTGTATCTACAGAACAGTATGGATGATCATGAAAGCCTGGCCAGTATTATCATGAACTAATAGTACATGTTCTAAATTTTGAGGTCAGAGGTCATCTATGATCTATTCATTATTCTCCCTCCGTCTGACTGTCCACCCACCTATCCATCGTCTTTCTGTCCATCCATCTGTTATCAATTGCCCTTTTAGATTGCCAATGTTCGTTCTTTTACCATTGTCTGATCAAACGTGGCACAATTTCTTGACCCATGAGGCATCTATTACCGCTTCAATGGTAAGTATTGAAGGGGCAAATGTGCCATATATGTGGGGAACTGCGAATGCTTCACATACAGATTAGTAGTGATTACCTTGATGTTGGCTCAGTGTTATCATGTCGGACTACTAAATAATTCCTCAATGTGGGTTTACTTCAATAAAGAGAAGAAGTTACTTACGTTTGACACTCTGGAAATTAAAAACAAATCAGTTGACTATAAGTGCTAGACAAGCTAATCCAATAATGGAATCGCGTTCTGGAGTCACTGATTCGGTGATTCCCCCACCGTGGCAGTAGCGGATCCAGGGGGTCCGGCCCCGCCCCCCCCCCTCCTTGTTTCAGATTTTCTCGAACGCTCGAAACACAGTGCTTTTACCAATAATGTGGGTTCAGATGGCTTCTGGGGAGTAAGACCCCCCCCCCCTACTCTGCTTCGATGTGACGTCATCTGTGCTGATGTACCCTCTACATAAGACATACCCAAGATCAAGAATACAAGATGTACATTACCCCAAAAAGTTTGCTGCGTTTGGTATGCACTATTGTTTTCTCTTTGTGCATTGTTTTTGGTGTCACTTGTATTATAGGCAGGGGCAGCATCACAGAGAAGGCAGGCAGGCATTCCCCCAAAATGAGATTACACTTTATGGGATAGAATGTAGTGTGATACATTATCTGTCTCATACAGGACATCTTCCGTGTGACCTCCGAAATTTGAAAAAATTGTACAGTACCTCATACTGCAAAGGTCCCACGAGCAAATATATGAGTATACCCGCATCCATCGTTTGGCCTATATAGCCACGATATCGTTCATTCACCCAAAGTCTTACACATAGCCCCTTCTATATTTCAGAAGACTCCATGTACGATCGCTCTTGAGTTTATGTTTATTGGTTAAAGGGTTAATACCTAGCGCATAACAATGGGCTGAGATTGGGCGGGAAAAGACAGTAATATCCATCGCGGATTCCGTGAAATCGTTTTATAGTCTAGAAAACTACAAAATAGTATTCAACCCTAAACTGACTGAGGCTGATTTGAGTGTTGGGAAGTTAAATTTCAAATCGTATTTGCCCGACCTATCATCAACATTCTGTGCATGAGTTCTGCGCTAGCGCTAATTTGGTTCTGTGCTATCCCTATGGCCGCCTTACGCGACCGTGGCTCATGATAAGTATATACGCCTCTGCTAGTGGAAATCCAGTACGCCTGGACCTTACTAGCTCTTGTTTGACATATGCAGTGACTTATAGCCACCGCTTTTCAACGACTTTGGCGGAAGGAGGGATATTCAAACCAACGCTAGAAAGGAACTAACTGACATAGCACCAAATCGCATCAAGGCCAGGTGAAAATGCAAAATTATTTCCAAATCGAATTAGTGTGAAAGTGTGTAATATTGCGATGTGCCGAATTCCATCTAAGGCCGCCTGGAAATGAAGAAAATCCCCACAGCCTTCCAACAATCTCCACCGCCCATAAAATCACCCAAACCCAACCAGGTTCCCCCTGCTCCACAAAGAAAAATTCCCCGGTTACGCCACTGGTTTGGATCCACCTTTCAAAATTCTTTGCATCAGCCAGGATGCCAGGCTCGTCCTTCGTACCCATTGTTTATACCCAAATGGGTTTGACCCCTTTACCAATTTGGAAAAATTTAGAATAGGCCCTAGTGTAGTCTTTTGTGGTTGTGGATTAAGCTATCTAGCCATTGGGAATGCTTTATACATTGAACTACTCTTCCTATATTTGCAACCTGGGTCCTATGAAGAACCAGACATGTGCAGGCGGCGTGTATATCCCCAGCAGGATGGCCTTCATAACTTGTCCATTTTGGACACCTGGGGACTTGCATTCGCTACGTTTGTTGTTCAAGACCAACTGTAGTCCATTTTTTTTCCGGGACCAACGTTTGTCCCCACTCACCAAGTTTCTGCAATTGGGCCAAACCTGTATCGTCTTCGCACCAGAACGACAAATTTGACCTCCTGGTGACTTGAAATCAGTCATGTTTTTCGGGACCATTTTTTGTCTCCACCCACTAAGTTTTCATGTACTCGGTCTTTCGTTTAAAACCTTGCAAATATAGGGTAGTAGATATAACAGCGAGCCCCTTGCGAACCATCCGCAGATTTGCTTGACGGACTGTGGTACCAATTTTCAGGTCGATCGGATACACTTAGAGTTAAGCGCGCTAAACAGCCTAAGTTCCGGAGACGGAGGTCTACACCCCAAACCGTAAATGTCCTCCCGAACACTTAAAAGTGTTGCGGGATTTGAGACGGATGGACACAATATGAAAAGCAGTGAAGACAATCGCGTGCTAAGTGCGTAGTTTTCGAGGATTCCACACTGGAGAAGTCCTATATCCACCATCATACAGGTCGCTTCAGTCATTGAATCTACGAATATGCCGAATACAATATCGGCGGAAATAGCAGCTGGTGTCAAAATTGGGCGAACGAATGCCTCGCGTTCCCTCTCAACAAATATTTGAGGGTGACCCCCCCATGAAGCCGCTCATACATGTCTCCCCCTTCCCTTATGGAGCCTGGATGGGTATGCGCAAAAATGTACTGCGACGGGCCATTTATATCCAACCTTAATTGTATCGCACCATTTTCCTATACCCAACAAGAAAAGACGATTTCTTTCGCAGCACTGTGCGGCCTTTTTAGGTCTAAACAACACACAAATTGAGGGGGGAAATCGTCTGCAGGACTTCGTTTTGAACTAAATCCCAAAAAAAATTGGGATTTTGGCTCAGTACGATTCATGTGACGTAGATGGCAGCATCAAGTAGCACCCGCGGCGTGAATATGGATGGGAGCAACCGAATACATTCCGCGATCGCCCCAATTTAGGTCATTAATATTTACGAGAGACTTTCAATAACCATTTGTTCACACAACACCGAAATGAGAATTTTATCGAAGAATGATACATTTGAAGCCCAAAATGATTGACGATTACGCCACTGTGTCGCTAATGCGCAGGCGTATTGCGGCTTTTCTGGTATCCGCCGCAGACGGTTCAGAAAAGATAATCCTTAAAATGTGCAAATAAAAAAGAATATCCAGTCCTAACATATGCCAAAACTTGGTTGGAGGTTGTTTGAACACTTCCAGAGACAAGACCGTTTTCCGTTTGAAAGAGAGAATGTCCCCGATGGCGCACAACGTTGAAGTCGCACCGCCCACTAGTACCGCCATGATTCAGCTCGCCAGCGAGCCGAACCGAAGCACGCACAGACGTTTGTGAAGCGAATCACCGATTGGTGTTAAAGGGTCATTCCTGCCACACAATATGAGTGAATGAGGGCTGATACGAGGTGAAAAGGTTCGCCCGCCTGTTTCGAGGCTAGCCCGCTGCGAGGCTGAAACACCCCCCCCCCCCCCTTCTGGAACATTTTCCACCGGACATTCCCACCTCCCCTCCCCAGGCGATTCCCTTTGGTACATTACCAAACTGGACCTCTCCCCAAGGACATTCTCTCACCCCCGGTATTTCCCACGCGGAGATTCCACCCGGAAACCATTCCCTATTCAAACCCCCCCCCCCCCCCCCCCCAACCCCCGCCCCCCCACCCCCCCCCCCACCCCCCACCCCCCCCCCCCCCCCCCCCCCCCCCCCCCCCCCCCCCCCCCTCCGAACATTTGCCCCCAATCTCCCACGGGACTTATACGGTACTGTTTAAATCCAGGGGGCTTACTATGCGATAGAGTTAAAACTTTGGAAATCGTAGGGCCTTCAAATGTGCTGGACGAAAATTGAAGCATTTGGACTCAAAAAAGAAGAATAAAAGGTCTTTTTAGTCCACAAGATTGGTTGAACCATTTTCAGAGCTTTCCGATCGCCCCAACAATGAATTCTGATGTACCGGTATTTAGCAAACTTCAGTTTGAGAAAAACATTGCCACATTCTGGCTTTTGAACCATGAGGAAATACACTGGCGCTCAATATGTTGAAATGTTTACCTTTATCTGGCTCTGATGATGAAAAAATGAAACGTATGGAGAATTCGAAACTATTGAGAAACGTGTGAAAAGACAACGATCTTCTGCTGTTGGGCCATGCCTGAAAACAACCCCACCGCCTGGAAACTGAGCGTGAATGTGAATGTGTTTGCCCAATTGCCTCATCGCTCCGAGTATAAAAAAAAAAAAATGGTGTAACATATGGGGCTGAATACGTTATTGAATAACGGAGCTTCATTTCAGAATCGTGGGAAAGGACACCATTGTGCCATGTTTCACTCGCTTTCGTGAACTGTGAAGGACCCTTCCGTAGTAGAACCCTCGAAGAAAATGGGAGGGCGAATAGGAGTGTGGTACGAACACGACAATCTCCGCTCATAGTAGATTAGTCACTGACTTTCCATACGCGTCCATCAGGCGCGTTCTACGGAAGGGGGTGGGGGTTCGGGGCCTGAACCCCTCCCCCTGTCCCGGTCAGATGTGCCGAGCCCTGCAAACAGTCATGCGATATAGGCTATGCGTATATCGAAGGCTAGTGGTTATGTTAATATGACTGGACGAGGCAACGCCGAACGGAGAGACGTGATATATTCATCACTATATATTCGAGTCGCTCTCTGCAATGGGAAAGCCTGGGATTCTATTGTTAAATACTGCCCTCTATTTGGAACGTTTTCAAGACGTTCCTACATGAAGGTCTGTTACCGGTTGGCCTTTGTACCTCTTATGAATGGCTCTGTCGATTATTTGCTGGCAGTTTTGAATCAATTTTGCCTGTTCATACGGTAATTTAGTGAGAGATTGAAATCCATTGCAGATTTTTCTCGCGGTACGCCTCTAAAAGACAATCGTTTAGATTGGTTGTTATATGAACAGTCAATTCATTACCATTCAAAAATGTTACTCAAGCAATGCCAGTCATCTCGCCCGACGGGTCAGTACAGACGGAATACACTGCCGTGGGTACCCACGGGGGAGGGGGTGTCAGAACCCCCATGACCCAAGTGATCAATACATTTTCAACACAAAAACTTATATTTGCAGTTAAGTAGAGGTTTTGCAGCTGCTATTTAGCAAATATTGCAGCAGCAGGTGTCCCTTAGGTTCGGACTTCACCCCCCCCCCCCCACTTCCCCCCTCCCACTCCCCCCCCCCCACATTCCCCAATCCACCCCCCCCCTCTTACTTTCTCTCTCTCTTTCTCTCGGTACGCGCCTGACACAATGTTGACTTTCTCAGTCATTTTACTCACATCATTCATTTCATGAAATTCATGTTGTCTTGACCTATCATTTAGGAAAGTATGAGCCGGTATGTGAATTGCAAATTAAGTCCCATTAGGCCTAAACGTTATTGTTCACTATATTGCCATACATTTGAGTGATTTCAATGAAATGTAATCGTTTAGATTGGTTATCATCCCAATTAGATTGGAGGAGGGGTTTACTGTACATATTAAGGTGGAATAAATCACGGAAATTTGGAATATATCAAAGAAAACCAGCATTTCTCTCTGTGAAATTGTCCGAAATGAACATGGACGGTGCCTGGATTGCACCGACCGTGAGTGGTGTGTGTATATGTGAGGAGTGCATGACGGTGACGGTGATGTCCCCGCTTCACTCATTGCCATCTCAGTCATTGCACAAGGTATAACGCGGGGGCATATGGCACACATTGTGGATATTCTCAGTGATTTTCCTTCCACTAATTTATTTCCTGTGTTGTCGGTTGATTCATGTGAAGTGGTTCACAAAATTAAAAACCAAACGAAGAGCGCGCGCAAATCTTCGATAGTCTGTGGAGCGTGGAGGGAATGATGGCTAATTATTACTTCGACCTCCTGTATGGACACTTGATGTACCCAGCCTGATGGCTCTTTCCGATATTCTTCTCACAGACCGGGGATGAGGATCCCATACGTCCACTCTTCCGTAGTAGAACCCTCGAAGAAAATGGGAGGGCGAATAGGAGTGTGGTACGAAAACACAACAATCTCCTCCGCTCATAGTAGATAGTCATAGACTTTCCGTACCCGTCCATCAGGCGCGGTTCTACGGAGAGGGGTCGGGGTTCGGACGGTCGAAGCCTGAACCCCTCCCCCTGCCCCTGCCAGAATGTGCTCGAGCACTGCCAAACAGTCATGCTATATAGGCTATGCGTATATTGAAGGCTAGTGGTTATGTTAATATGACTGGACGAGGCACGCCGAACGGAGAGACGTGATATATTTATCACTCACTATATATCGCGTTGCTCACCGCAACTGGGAAAAAGCCTGAGATTCTATTGTTAAATACTGCCCTCTATTTGGAACGTTTTCAAGACGTTCCTACATGAAGTTATGTACCGGTTGGCCTTTGTACCTCTTGTGTTTGATCATCCAACTTTCATCGGCTTGAACAACTGTTCATGAAATAATTGCAAACTTGTGAAGTAGAACATGCGAACCTCACTCCGAACATCGTTTAGGAATGAACATTCCCACCAACACAACTTCCGACACTTTTCCGGGAGCGTTCAAGTGCACCTTGTGTCGATTCCTAAACTCGGTATGTTGAATTGCCATACGTTAGTGTTCAGCAATTCGAATATGCCAAACATGTTTCGGGTCCAGGCATAGCCCCGGTAATCCAACGGTATGTCGTATACTTAATCGACGATGGTACGTAGAATGTTGGAGATGAACAATACGTCATGTTTTTGTTTACTTGTTATTTCTACGTACAGTGCATAAAGCAACCGTGATGGAAGGTGACTACACTCCTTACTGTTGATACTACAACACACCTAACACTAACCAACTTTCACACTGACGTGCTCTAGCCTATAACGTGTTCTCCATCACCATGCAGGATTATTTGCAAAATGCCAAGGCCGCAGTAATCCAAGGATACGGAGACGCATATGACTCGAAAGAGTTCTATAATGCATTGAAAGCAGTCAATGAACCAGTATCCTCTGGATCATCCTCTTTACAAATTGGTACAACACTGCTAACTGACAAGAAACAGATCCTTGAGAGATGTGCTGTATGTGATGGAAAGCTGATCAACCTAGCCCAGACGTCTGCAAGCTGGCACTAAAGTGAAGGAGATGTTCTAAAAAACTTTCTTTTCGCTGAGGATTGTGTCCTCAATGCCAGCGATGAGCAAGAGATGCAAGCGAAGTTGGACAGTTTCTCCAGAGCCTGCGCGCGACAACGAACATACACCCCGTGAGCTTACAACAGACACAACTTCGCAAAGGAACATACAATTTTACGGAGGAACGAGACCGAGTTACGGAACATCCAAATCGTTACCCCACCCCCCTCCCCCCCTCCCTGATGATGCTTGATTGAAATATTATCATCACTCACCGGGCCACATTCACTCCCAGTGATTCTACATATATACCTCAGACACACTTGACTAGGTCTTGGAAGCCTACTTTGTAGCCCTATGCAGATCGACGCCTTTGCTCCCTAATCCATATAACAGCGCAAGTCAACTGTATAGCCTTGCCAGCTTACCAGAGAGACTAAGCTGTCAACATCCTCCGCTGACTTCCTATTCTACTGGACAGGTGTGTATTATCATTAGGTCATACACGAAATAGATCATCCGACGCAGGCAGAGAACCAGAAAACAGTTTGTATCATGCTTGGCTAATAGACTTAGGTTGAAACATATCTGTCAGCTACGGTACAAAGAACGAACATCACAGTAATCAAGGTTTGAGTTTCAACTGAGGCACAAAACGCATTAAAAAACACTTTTCCCTTTATGTGATGGCCCGTTTCGATCTAATTGAAGTGTCCAATTGGATTAATTAGACAAACACATGACGAGTCTTGTGTGCCTTGGGAATAATCTTGTTTCGAGGTTGAATCTCGCAATATTGGGGGGGGGGGTGGGGTGTCTCCTAAAACACTTAAACGTGTCACGAGGTTGATCTTTTGCTCTCGACCTCCGATGTCATGCCTGCCTGCAAGTCGTGAGTAAAAGGGCGCCACCCCTACCGGCCGCGCGAGAATCGACATGGTATGGTTAACTGACTCGAAGGTGAAGGATTATAATATCTCTACGGATACACGATCGAAGGTTTTGACAATATCGAGAGCAACAAAAGCCCTACTTCCACCAAAGGAGTCATTGGCTAAAGCTCATTGATTGGTGATAAAATTAGATAGGTGGTCCCCAATTGACTGGCCATGTCCGTGGAAAACCATGGTGATGTCATGGCAACACAGAGAAATGCTAAATCAATTTTGTTGTCTGCTCATCAGGTGAATACAGCAGTTGAAGAGGTAGACCAACTTTTTTGATTTGCCAGAGAGAAATGTATGGGCGTTCTTAATTGCCGTGGGTCATGATAAGTGTGGTCAACTAGTTCTGTAGGAAATATGTCTTGTGGTACAAGGCGTTGTGACGGGATCTCGTCGGCGTGTCTGGTACTACGCAAACACCAACTTTTACCACCGCATGATGATCAGCACACAACAGTCACTACCGCAAAAACGAGTTAGTGTTATTTAGGAAGGAAGGATTTACACCATCACTAGACAAAACTCCATTACCACTTAATTCATGCTTACTAAACTTGAAGCAATTTGGGATTAGTCTTGCGTAAAAATACCACCTAAAGCAATGTGTTTATGTTCAATTCTATTCACTGTTGATCGTGTGCGATAGGTAGACTGTAACTCCAGGAATCAGGAACTAAGTAAAGCCTACATGTTATTAGTGGGATTATGGAACAGCTTGAGTCGTGTATTGTATCTTCTCTATTTTGAAGTGGGGCACGCGAGATGTTGCAGTAGCCGTGTGGAGCTTGACCGGCGGTGCCATTGTAAACGAATCTGGCAGCATTGAGATCAACCAGGCTAGCTCAGTTCTCTGAATGGATCCCAAACCGAGGAGCTATATTCCAAACAGAGAAGGACCAGCGACTTACAGGCATTGTTGTTTGTTAAGATGACAGTCATAGAGATATCTACAAATCAGATCGAGAACAGTATGTCTATTACATATTGGAATGGGAAAACTTGCCTCTTATTGGTAACAATAATTAGCCTGCATTTTTATCTATTCAAATCGATCTGCCAAGTCCTAATTCAACAATGGAAAGTTATCCAGGTCTTGATGGAGGGTTTGTATCTTCCATTGATGTCATTGGAGGTTCGTAGGGTATGCAAACATCAGCAAATCAAAGGCGTGTACATGTCTCTCGATATTTGAACAGATCACTGCCTCTGCAGTCAACACAAACAACTGAAAGAAAAGATTGTGGGACTTCGGTTGTGATCTGATGACGCGGCATGCGATGCCAGCAGGAAAATATAGTGTACCCAGGATGCCAGTGACGAACTAAATATTTTGCTCGTGAAACCGATTATTAGTGATTTGTTTGGGTAAAATCTCCACAACTTTTATTACGAATGCATGCAAACATTATATATAAAGTATGTGATAGTTTACAGTCCCATTACTTTGATAAATGATAGTGATATAGGTGCTATTGGGCAACTCCAATTTAAGCAATGGAACCCAATAATTGTTCAATATAAATACTATATCTCCCTATCGTCACGGCGGATGATTTTCGAAGCTTTCGCTGTGTTGCCTGTCTGTGAGTTGAGAATACCATCAGTGTCCTTATCTTTTGTTTATATAGCATGGTGATAAATTAGTTCGCAACCTATCAGAAGTAGTACTCTGGTCATGAAAATGAAGTGGGGTAGGCAAAACGACAGTGTGATGAACCGAAATATGGGGGGGTCGAGAGAACCGAAGAGGCGTGAACAAAGTCAAGAACTTACGAATGTCTAACGGACAGATGTCTTTATTTCGATCGAATTAGTAGGTTGAAATTATCAAACCGTTTCTTTTCCTTATCATTTCACTCGACACAGATTGAACGCGAGATAATTCCGCCATAAAGTAGGGGACGACCTAAACAGACAAATGGTTAAACAGCTATGTAGTGAGTATTCTTGTTCGAACATTATGATACCAAATATGCACGATGTGATACATATTCAGAGAAGATATTTCTGCCTCCTGCATGTAAAAACAAGAAGGAAATAACCCGTCGTCAAAAAAAGTAATGACTCTTTGGAGGAACGTTTTTCTGGAGACATTCTTTGGGAATAGTTGCTGAATCAAATATTAATGACGCTATCACACGGCTGTCAGAAACAGCGCGAGGTACGCCATTCATACTGAACAGACGGTCCCTGTTTTGCCTTCAAAATCAAATTGGAACAATAAAGACATACACATAGAGACACATGTGGATACTATCGAATGGAGGATACCTAGGAATGAACAAAAGTAACGTATCGCTGTGTGGACTCATAGGCCTGTACTCGTTATTTCCCTCAATCGGCTGAGAAAACAGTTTCCATGTTAATTGTTTTTTCTTACATTACTCACTGGCCTTCTACAATCGGATGAACAAAGTCATTAAAATGTATATGTGCGTATGTTGTGTGCGTGAGCGCCTTGTGTGTATTTGGTCTTTTTATAATATCAATGGTTGCACATTATCAGTGAATGTTGACATTATCAGTGAATGTTCACATTATCAGTGAATGTTTAGGCATGTTGTCATTCGCAACAACGTACCACACACTCCACCAAATATCACTCATTCACTCATGGAAGCGAATGCTGAATGGCTCCTCGCTGCATCCAAACACCGCGTCTAATCATCCTGCTCCCTCGAGCAAGCAACATGATCCACGTGCACCCCCAACACCCAGAGATACCAGCGGAGTTGTGGCAATCCGGAATAAGGAGGCGGTCGTAGCAGCCCGCCCAACTTTCAAGGTCTCATGACAATAAAACACAATGGACAGGTTCACCGGGAGGCGCTGTAAATCTAATGATTTTGGCAACTGACGATTGCGCCAGCCCCCCATCCACCCCGAGCACTCTGAACACGCACGATGCTGTTAATTTGATTTGATTTGATTTGATTGCTACGGGTTTCAGGAAGCCAATTTGACTCATCGTGGAACCTAACCCTAACCCTTCTTGATCGTGGATGAGCACCGGCGACAACTCGCCTTCTCTTCTCGACTAGTCTGCAGAGTTATCGAGGCGGAGTGGGACACCAATCCCTGCTCCGGGACCGCAACACGAAACTTTTACGTTCACCCATCCGACGGGCCGATCAGGATCAAGGTACCTGACCCATTATCAGAACCTGGAGGAGCGGAAGATGTTCGACGCGACTGCTCACAGCCGACCGACGAAGACCTATTGCAAGTGCCCCGAAACAACCCCCCGGAATACCAAGCCCACTGCTAACAGCAGGACCAGGAACCTAAGACAGGAAACGCCCAGTTGAACTGCAAAATAAGCACTTCTGGAAAAACGACCGGTGCTGATCGGCTGGGAATTCGAACCCGGGAACTGTCATGTGCATGACAAAGCGACACTGATACCGTCCTCTAATATTCTACTGCTCTTAGCTGTTAGCAGTAATGAAGGATGCGGCGAAGTGAGGTAGACATGAAGGACTCAAGTTTTGTCTCAGCTCCACAGTCAGACATCCTTAACAATGAGCATCCACTCCAGTAACCTCAAAACTCCATATGCTAGCCGAAAGTGTCTACTATAACCGCGCTAAGTAATGATGAGAGGCAAGGAGAAGACTCAACGACCTACAAATACCGCCAAACACCCGGACCAACTGGATCTTTGTCTTGGTTCGAGAAACCGGAAGGACTCAGCGGATGAGGCTCCGCAATAATCACCTGGAGGACCAATGGGAGATCCAGCGGATTCGCTCCAACAGTCCGAGAGAATCTATTAGAGAAGCATCAAAATTTTACTTCGCTAGGTGGATGTGTAGAATAACTCGCCCGTCACCTGTGGTGCCCCAAAATGGACTATTGCAGCTGTTTATTGTATGAGTCTCCGTGTATCAAATGCGGTGTCGGCAGCGAGTAAAAATAATGCGGCGCGCATTATTGCCAGAGCTGCCACTAAACGACCACATATCACCAATCCTTGCCGATCTCCACTGGATTCTCTGCAAGATGCGCATAAGCTTTCGGATCCTGACGTACATTTTTAAGTGCCTGCATGACTTGGTTCAAACCCTCCAGGAGTTTACTGATTAGATATGTTCCTCGCCGTTGCACTTCCGGTCTTCTTTCTCCGAGTCCACCGTTGTGAATCGACCATCAGAAAAGCGGGTGGGATATAGCTACCTTGCACCACAGCGCTGGATGATTTCCTCCGGCAGGTGCGCGAATTCCCCCACCTCTTTGGTGAATTAAAGTCAGATTGAAGCCCTCTCTACAACCAGACCTATGTTAATTTATTTGTTTTTTGTTTTGTAAAAACGCATTGAACTTCTGGAGGTTTGCGCGATAAAGCATCGGTTGTAATAATAAAAACACACAACAACACTAATAATAATAACAAGAACAGGACGTTCGGGAACCGATAGTCCTCTCCCCTTACAATACCACAATGTTCCTTGGTGGCTGGTATAAACTAATAGCAGTGGTTATTTGTCCCGTCTCCCTCCAATGTCGTGCGCACTCGTCACACTTCACGGGAGGAATGTAAGGGAAAACAGTTCCGTCTCTGGACAGGATTTATCATCCAATAGAGTAATATACTTGGGCTGATTGAGATTGCCTCCCTGATATGACATCGCATACACGAGGACCTCACTATCGTTCCCTCTGTATTCTGTCCTAGCAACCTTAATTAGTGACAAAAATGCCATTTTGTAAAAACTACTGAGGACTTGGAGGACCTACTCAATCTTAGTTAAGGACTCCACAAGTTGTTTTGGTCCCCCAGTAGAACTAGGAACCACATCTACACACACATTGCCGCGCGAGTTACAGCATGCTACTCACGTATTTATGGAATGTAATAGTTTGACCAAAAATAGTTCGCAACTTTCATAGCCATCTAATTCACACTTTAAAAGTCACACTTCCTTCGAGGATCCAGCGGATTAATGAAGATGGCGATGACATAGCGGAGGGGAAATCCCCGGTAGGGACGGCAATGTCTTTCCAATATTTGGTTTTCAGTGGTGACAATCAATGTTAATCCCATTTTAATTCTGGAAGGGTTTTCATTACGGGGAAAACACATCCATCAAGTATTATTCAAATTCAACAAAATTACATAAATCATGGAAATTTACCGTTCAATTGACCTTAACAGACCTTGCAAATTAGCGGGCACAGTCAGTTTGCGACGCTTTCTTCGCTCCTTTACTGTCTTCTTTCTTCATACCTCCAATTGTTTTCAATATTATCATACATGTAGGGTTTTTTTCTCCAAATAATCAGGCCTATACGATGGCAAGAAAAGATGAAATCATATCCGTTTATTGCGCCCTTCCGAACGCGCTCCTAATGTTGTCTTGTCTTGGTCTTGTCTTGTCGGGTACTATGCAAACACCAAATAGTGGTTATCCCTGCATAGAGGGACAGCCACACAACAGGAACAAGCTATTGAAGAGAGTCGGAGTTGTGAAGATGATGAAAATTACACCATCACCAGAAAAAACACCACCGGACTACTTAATTCCTGCCGAGTGAGACTAGATGCATTCCAATTGGAATTGTTCGGGGCCAAATGACCACTTGAAAACGTCGGTATGAACAATAACATGTCTATAGTTAAGTCATTCAATTGAGGTTGATATCGTGTTTGCGATAGCTAGTCTGTAAACTCCCCCAATCAGGAACCGGTAAAGCCCAATAAGTCGTTAATGGAATTATGAACAGCTTGAGTCGTGCAATGCGCCTTCTCTCCTGCAAGTAGGCCAGGCAAGAAGTTGCAGGAGCCTGTAACACGGTTGACGACGGTGATCCTGCAAACAAATCTGGAGCTTTGCGGCTGACCATTCCAGCTTTTAATGTTACAAGCTTTGAATGGATTCCAAACTGAGGAGCTTATTCCAAACAGGGACGTACAAGAGGATTATAAGCAAGGTCTTTCGTTTTAGTATCACAGTCATACAGATGTCTACGGAACAGATTGAGAATCTTGTAAGCTTTATTATACCATATTAGTTTATAAGTTGACCATGAGAGCTTGAAGTGATGGTTACTCCAGATAGGGATGTCTTCCACCATTCACGGCGAGTATGTCAATACATATTGGAATGGTACAAACTTGCATCTTGTGGTGACAATCATGACTTGAATTTTGATTGCATTCAGATCGATATGCCAAGTCTTATTCCATTGCGAAAAATTATCCAAATCTTGCTGGAGCATGTAACTGTCACTGATGCCATTGAGGTCCGGTAGATTTGCAGTCATCAGCAAACATTCTGATAGTGATGCTATAACAGTCGGAAGATCTTGCTTGTATAGATGAGACAGCAATGGACCTATACTGTACCTTGTGGGACACTGATGGGCACAATATTTAATTTATATTTAAAATATTTATTTAATATTAATTTATAAAACTCTGGGTCAGGTACGATGGTTCCAAACTGAAGTTATCCAAGTGAGAATATTTGACCACTAATGCCGTAATGTTGAAGCTTACGAGCAAGTCGGTGTGTGGAACCTTGTCAAAGGCTGTACTAAAATCAGTAAAAACAAATCTGAGTGAGCCTGGCAGTTTATAGATTCTTTGCTAAATCATTGACAGTTATAGCCAGATGGGTTTCACAGGAGTGTCGTTCTCCAAATCCAGTGTTGAACATGGTCAGGAGCTGGTGAGTGTCCATTGATACTGATGGTGGTGATGAACACTAGTTCCAAAATTTTACATGGGATGAGTTCATGAAACAGGCCTGTAATTGTTGGGGTATGAAGGGATTCCCTTCCTTGAAAAGGGAGTAGTAGTAACAACAGCAGTCTTCCAATCTGAGGCGTGACCAGTATTACATAGATTTTGATAGATGTCCAATAAGAGGACTCAGTTTCTAGCCTCAGTTTCTAGGTGTTGTAGGACACTCGTCACGCGCGCATGGGCATTTCGTCAGGTCTGTTCAATCAGTTTGTCAGATTCAACCGGACGTTAAAAAAACGGATAGGTTCACGTGTTCCCCCTTCAAATTACTTATACCCACTCAAAACTGCTGGAGCATCACTCGGACGTGGCTGCGTTGCGGTATAGCCCAAGGCCCATGACGCGAGATCTGGTGGACGGGGACAGAAGTGTGTCGATGTCTTCATTACAAAACATGACGTTAAGTCGCCCTAATTAATAATTAAGCAAGGAGAAGTACGTATTATATAAGGTATAATTTGAAATTAGCCTATATTATTCAAATGAATCCTACATGATGAAAACTATTATGATTTTTTAAAAGTTTGTTTCTTTCATTTGGGATTTCTATTTCGTACAACTCCTGTAGTTATGATAGAATCTGCAACAGCCACGTGGCGGGGTACTCACTTCCGACCATCGAGATTAATCTCTGGTGGCCAAAGTTCAATCCTATCAAACTACGTTCTGGGGAGTTATTGCACCACGACGAAGTTCTTCCGGGCAGACGCGGCTGAGACGAAATAAATATCTGTGAAAGTGGGATATAATTAACAACAACATACACCACTGGACGTGCATGTACAGTCAACATATAGATTAAACACAGCACCGCCGCCTCATTCCACCCTCTGGTGCAGCGATCATCAACCGATTGGTTGACGTAAATAGACTGCAGACGTATTTCTCATCTAGAGACTGTACTGTTCTTACTTGTTCAAATTCTCAAAATTTCTGAACTCCGTGATATTTTCCTGCACCGTCGCGTAAGAGAGGACGTCAAATGTACATAACCATTAAGTTAATTATATTAACGGGGAGGAATTACAGCATACTGCTTGTTACTAGTCGAAGAGACAATGTGTCCCCGTGCGAGCTACTCGAAGAACAAGCACTTGCATTTGTAATGGCTTGTCACTATTCAAGAGAAAATGTGTCCCCGTGCGAGCTACTCGAAAAAAGCAATTGCATTTGTATTCCATCTTATCAGCGACATACGTTCCTGATACTCTAACTTTTGATTGCAGCAAAGCTGCGGAGACAAATTTCTGGGCAAGTAACCTGGGTGTGGAAAGCAACCTGGTGTGTGAGTATGTGTGCATGTAGTATGATGCAAGGATTGCAAACCGCCTCCCGGCACATGTTGGTGGACATTTTCCCCCTCTAGGCTAGTAGGGAGAGCAAATAATGCCAACCTTTCGGTTTGGAAGTGCCTCGCTCGTAGTCCTAGCATAATTAAGGAACATGACGTGTTACATAGTATTGTTTTGTCCCTCCATATTCTAATAACAGCGTCATCCTTAATAGGCGCGCTAACGTTGGTTTCGGGCTAGATGATATCCAAATCGTCATACCGTCTGTCAGATACTCCTTTATACCTGTATACACCTGACTCGAATTGGACGTATTTTATTCATTTCCTGCGGTTCATGAGCCCATCAGGGCTTTCCCAGCTGACCGACAGACTTATTTGCGTATATCCAGGAAGGCACGTTTGGAACGCCTAACTGCTTTCAATACTACAATTGGTATATGCTTGACTTCTATCCGAATTTCTGTACCTGATGAGCTCGAGACAGGAGCACTGCTCCCATCCATACTGGTGAACTGAAAAGACAAACACACCATATAATCGTCACCGTATTTCCGCTGTCATCAGTAGTAGTCTTAGTTGAACACCGATTGAAAAAATAGGTTGAATTCAGTTGCAATATCAGATATGTTTTTACAGTACTAGTTTTACCATCTGGAGTTTCACTTGTTCTGTGCTGACTCCGCATGTTACGTATCGTTTCGATTGACCATCTCTTAGAGCTGTCACATTGGCCTACTGCATTAGAGTCGTAACCATGAAAGTGAAGATCTACCCCGCCCCCCAACTGCATGTATCACCACCATAAATTCACCGGGTGTTGCGAGACGATAATGCCTTCATAAAAATACAAAAAGAATAAAAAGAACTCGAACGTTTCTCTTGCTATTTGTGTTACTCAACATTGGATATTGAGACAATCCGAAACGTTCTGTTTATACGAGGCGCCCAGGGCAAAAAGGGGGGGGGGAAAAAGGGCGAAAGTCTGCGGACTTTTGAGTGCTTGAAGTTTCATTTATTTTGTACTCAATTCGAGCCTCCACCCCGTGGCCAATCTGCACCACCCATGCTTATTAATCTAGTCTAGTTTTCTCAGAACGGGAATGTCCCAAAAGAAGAGAAAAAACTCCGCCCATTTTTGTCAGTCAAGCTGATACCTTATTGAATTTCGCAGCACGAAATCTACTGTTTCTCAGTATAAATTTAATGAAATCGACCTGCTGGGTGGTACGCCCCATATTACCCGCGCATTCGCTTACAGTCGAATCATACCGGAACACCGATATTCGAGATCCTGAGAGGATAGTTTTGCTTTCTCCTTCACCTGTTTATTCTTGTAGCGTATGTTCACACCTAAAGGCCCGGTCCTCGCCAACTTGCTATAGCGTTCTTGAACAGTAGGGGAAGGGGGAATTTCGCCAACGCTCGTCAACGCGCTCAAATAGCGGATTGCCTTTAGCGGTGAACCGCTTGAAGCCGCGGCTTTAGTGTTGGTTTAACGGTGGCGAACGGTAGGTACGTTGGTTTAGCGGTTATGCGAGCGTTTTAGCAGGTTTTCTGCGCATGCCCGCGTTGGCTCGGCGGGACTTTAGAGTTGGTTTAGCGGGATTTAGCGACCCGATACCGAGTTTTAGACTACAGAGCTGAACGGATTGCTTTGATATCAGTTCTGACAGGTTTGTTGCTGGAAGGCTCGTTGATTCTCATGCCTCAGCTCACCATCAGCTTGTCATACAGTCCATGTTCAGCCCTCTCGTATCCCACTGTCCGACCCAACAACTCGGTTTTCGTTCTTCTCTCTTTTTCGTCTTTCTGTTAACACTTTTGCAATCTGGGGAGTTTCTCATTCTGCTTGATGGACTACTGCCATCATAGCAGTCCTCAGCACCATGGTGAGTACACTTTGAACAAATTCGAGTATCTGCACTCAATACATCGGTTTCCAAGTTTACTTTCGGTCCATTCACCCCGTATTTATAGCCAATTCTGTCCCGCTCCGACACCTCCATACCACGCCAAACCAAGTTCATACCGCATGGATCGTTGTTTACACGCCCGACACCGTTCCAGCAAGCCCGTGTCCGCTCGTAAAAGCTTCACAACCGCTCCGCCAAGTTTGTGCAACGTTAAATCACCGCCCTGGCAAGCTGGCGAAACAGCGGTGTCCAGCTGTGCGTCTAGCGGTGCCAAACTTTGATTGGGCGTTGCTAGAGTGGCGGTGAACTTGCTGGAGCGGGAAATACCGCTCCTCACCGCTCCCAATATTTTTTTGGTGTCAGCTCCAAACTTTCTAGCGGTAGGAGGGACCATCAGCGGTGTCCGGAGGCGTAACGCGTTGCCTTATCGGAGGCCAACTTCTTTTAAACGGTGGTGATCGGTACGAGTCGGTTGATTTTTTTCGCACCTCTCCAGTAACGCTACAGCAAAGTTCTGGCGGTGTGACCGGGCCTTAAGGCGTCTGACATGCTCGGGGTTTTGTAAATCTCTCCGCTCTTATGATAATTCGTTATCATAATTTGTTTGATTAACCTCAATCAATTACTAATAATCTAATTTTGTGTATGGGGCTCTTGTATAAAGACTATAACGAGCACGGTGCGAATAGAGCCGATGCGAGCTTCGGAACTTCTCTCATGGGACTCATCCCTAATTGGAACCCTAATTCTAACAACAACCCATTCAAGTCTATGCAATCCGTAAACCATCAGGTAAACACCTTATTATAGCTTCGCCTCATTTGGGTGAGTGACTAGTAATGAAACTGTCCAAAAATAAACCACTCACACTGGCATGACTTTTGAGCGAATTCAATAGCTGCTGATGCAGGTGTGCGTTAGCATGTAATATCCTGAATGTCAATGTAAATCGAAATGTGAAATTTTTTATTTTGATTTTCAAAGAGGATTAAGCTGTATGATGAGATGGAAGGCCCTTAATACGAAAAACAATGTATGTAGACCCATGAATTGCCTCATATACTGATATGTACTAAAATATTTCATATATCCATCTGCCTCAACCCGTATTAGCACACGTGGTAAATTTGCCTACCCGTTGCTCGTTCCATTTTAAATGGTGTGTATTTTGCGGCTACGCAACTTATACGATCCATTTCCCTCGCGGATTGACTTCGATGTCGCATCGGTCAATTTGTAAATGGTCATTTTGCCTAGCAGTGCTCGTCCATTTCCATTTGGAATAAATTTCGCTCCTATCTCTGCAAATTGAATACGGTACAGCATATAGAAACATTCCTTTAAAGAATTTTTTTAAATTTCGCATTCATGGAGTCATCCGCCCTTCGCAATCGCACTTCCAGATGCAACAGTTGCTTCCGTTTCTACGTTTCATATCACTAAGAGTGATCTCATCCTTATCGCCGTACTACAAACACATATTATATCACACAGATCAATGAACCCGCCCTCCTCAACATGCATGTTAACCCTGACCAATCAACATTTGACCGACAAGTAGACTAGAGCATTCAACTCTACCTCCGTTATACAGATGAAGTCAAATGCTAGCAGACGAGTGGAACGAATGACCCTGATCAAACTGGATTCTTAGAAGGTCGATGTTTGAGGAAAACGTGAAACATGTTAAATTAACGCTAATTATCCCAACATAAAAAAATATCGGGGGAGCTTTTTCACTCATCATGATTACTTGTATTTCTTCGCATTTTTTTTGGTTCCAGAACTATTATCTGGGTATATTATCGTAACATTTGCATATAACAACGGCGTCTCGCCGATCATTTTAAATTCATGAAGTCCAGCGTTGTTGTCATTATTTCCTCTTCTTGTACGAATTATAACATCTCTAATCTGGGATAACAGTAATTATAAAATGTACTTTAAATGAGCATTTTGCCCCTCGATAGCATGAAGACGAAAGCAAAATGAAACACTAACTTGTTCCATTTTTGTCTTCTAGGTGGGCGTACGCGGTACGTCTATTTTTCCTATTGCCAATGGTTTTTACATCGAAACTTCCTACTGGGATTATTAACCCTCACTAATTTGATTTCACATTTCCAATACGGTAATACCTGGAAGGCTACATACAACTATAAAGAAATGAAAAGAAAAAAAGATAATAATTATGTGGAACTTAATCTGGGGCAGACGCATTTGAGACTACTGTAGACCAGCATTTACTGTGGAGCCAGGGGAAATGCTACTCCATTTCCCTGTGGACAGGGTTGAAGCATATTGTTGGTCAATAGCTAAAACTACGACGTTCAATATAAGCTGAATGATTGAGGAGGAGGGAAGTCGGCAGAGATATCATCACTGAAACAACTCACTAGCAGTAATATTATCGTTTCTTGTCGCCGCGACAGCCAAGAACAAAATGACCTCGACTGGAACAACTTATGATTAACTTATTTCCCATAATCCTGTAACTAATTTGGGTCGAGTCTGCTCCCGATGAACCTACACTGAAGGATGATTGGAGTGCCGTTTAACTGTTACAATTCATGCTGGATTTCTCATCTTTTTAGCAAACATTTCAACATCGAAATAAAACTGTCATTGGATGAACATATTACACCAATGCACCAATTGCATCTATGCCCTCTGGAATGTAACTGGAGTAGAACGAGGGCCGTGCGACACGGGTCGGTTCAGGCGGCTGGAATGTAGACCAGTATGCTGATCCATGCGGATTCTGGTCAATGTTAACCAATGCTATCCCTAGCAGTCGATCGAAACACACCCAATGATTCAATTGAATTCGACATGGGATTCCTGGGGGAACCATGCAAGGGTACAGTTTTTACCTTGTCAAATGCATCTCAACTAAAAGTGATTACATAGTTCCAGGGCACGTATTAGGATGTAGTCGGACCTTCCGAAAGCACATTGGGCTAAGTCATCTTCTGGTTCCATGATTATTTCCTATTTGGTCAACTGACCAATTATTGAACAATTTTATGAAGAATGCTTGTAAATGTTAATTCGCATTGCAGGAAAACACAAGACTGGTCATTGGATTTTGGTAAAGCAAAAAACAATTTAGGATCCCTGATTGGCCGAAATTGTTCATCAGCAGCATACTGAAAATGGAGTTTCTTCATTGAATGCGTTGGTTCATCCACCTCAGACCCTGCGCATCACACAGGCATAATTTTTATTTCATTAGCTTTAATTCTTGAGAAATAGGGTTATGGTAACCGCATACGATAGCTGATCTGATAGGGAGCCTTTCGTTTCCTCCACCGACGCAGCATTGCCCCCGTCGTGCTGAAAAATCAAACACAGGCCCCCAGTAACACAAAAAAAAAAACAACCCCACAATTCCTGTTGCGCACCAACCAACAAAACCCCCAAACCCCCCCATTAAAATGGAACGGATATAACCTGCTTACGTATAGTCATAAGCACCACATTTTGAACACTGGCTCTCCTCGAACTTTACCGCCACATAGGCCTACATTTCTCCGGCCAGTAACAGGTGTCCCAAATAATCCCAGCTGCAGTGCGTCGCCAAGGGGGGGGCAGGGGGCACGGCCCCCTCTAAACCTTGTGGCCCCCCTTGTGCCCCCCCCCCAAATGAGATTTTGTGATTCTCGAAAAAAAAAATCTGTATCATATTCGACTACTAGTTAAAGAGATCTGGAAAACACAACGAAAAAGATCACAAAAGACAGAATCTGCCAAATTCGCCCAATGCGATAGAAAATGAAAAGTTTACGCGCTTCGCGCGTAGTACTATAGTGGATTCGGTCCCGTAGCTTACCCGTCATGCCTCCGCATAATCATGGAATTTCAACCTCATTGGCCCCAACTCATACATAGCTGTGAGGTTAAATACTGAAATTATATAACGACATTCTTATTGAACTTGAAAACTACAGTCAACCTCTTTTTATTTTTTTTTATTGCTGAACCCTTTAGCCTCCGGTCTATTTCCTCCTCCTCGACCACGCGCGATTTGGAACTGCAGTATCTTAGGCTATTAGACTGCTTCGATTTTAACGCCTGTTTCCTCCCGGTAACTGCTACTGACGTCATATCATGGTTGGGACAGAGTAGAGCTGAAATAGCTAAATGTCCCCCAAATCCTGTTTTTCCATATGTTTCGGGAGAACCCAGAAAAAATTGCGCGCTTCGCGCGCACTGGTGAACAGTAGTGTCGAGCACAAATTATTGAATATTCTGGCCAGAAACTCTGGGCAGCGATAAGACCGAGGTCTGACAAAATGTTAAAAATTTTCAACAGATTACAGAATTTGTTATCACAAAATGCCCAGATTTGAAGCCTGTTCGTGCAGCCTAAAACGCTCGGGAAAGGTCATTTCCGGCCATCTGGGAGGCTTGCGCAACCAAAAATTTTCTTGTGCGCTCCGCGCCAAAACCTCGGGGGGCGATCCGCTTAGATGGCATTCTTGTGCCGACTCCCACGGAATGTCTGAGCCCCCCTTGTGCCCCCCGGTTTTGAGAAGTCTGGTGGCGCCACTGCATCAGTGTCGTGGTGGAAGGCAACAATCGTAAACCATTTAATGGTAATAACCACTTTCAAAAGCCTGGAAAGGTATCGTATTATTCAATTGTTATTTTTAATTAACTGTGCCTCCTTTTTTCATTTATATAATTCCTACCTATCCAGTTTTGAATCTAAAGTCTACCCCTGCGTCATTCGTCGGTTGCATGTGGACAACGGTGATTTTCCCCGTGTTTCGTGTGATTCACGGAAATTTAAGAGAGAATAATTCGATCGAGCGTAGTGTGTCCTAACCCAGCATCGAAGAGCATGCATACGGACCTCTGGTGCTAATGTGCGGCCTGTGTTTCTGATTCTTACAGTTTTGCTACGACAATCGTCCTGGTTTTTACAGGCCGTTGGGAGTAGATTATACGTTGACGGCGGCTTCTATCATTGAGCTTTCATTATATATTGGTGACTGTCACGGACGACGGCCGGTAGTAGCGTTACGTCTCATGGCTATATCTTCCGTAGAGACGGATTTGTTAACTTAGTTCATGTCCTGCCATCATTACGCGAAGACCCGTGCCCGTAAGAGGATCCGACGTATCAGCTAAAACATCCTGTTCGTGATCCGGTGAGCCCGAATGGGAAATCTGCTGGGGACATGTCTGCCTTTCTTTGCCAGGCACACCCACAGTCGCATCGAACAGAATAGACTCACTTCGTTGAGCTTATTCAGTCTGCCAGTCACTCTCGGTTTCAAAGTTTTATTACCTCGGCTGCAAGGCTATCATGACATATCAGAGCAGATATTGTCCATTAGTGTTCTTATGAAGGTTCAGGCCGTCTCTGCAATATACCTTGTCTCTTATTTTTGCGTTTCGTTTTAAACTTCTTATCAAATCGTTAGAAACCAGAGGGGCTGATAAGGGAATAACAAGGCACTCGAGGTACTCTGGGCATTCTTATAGAATGCATGCTGTCTGAATATGACTTTATTAGGTCTAGTTTAGTTTCGCTTCCACGAAACGTGTCAGAAAAAGGATAGTCACCATGAACGACCATGAAACCACAGCGAGCCCCAGAGAAGGAGAAAAGGGAACCTGAAGAATTAGCCTGTGATTCACGAACAACAAGGCAAGACTGTTCTTCTTTAAGACATTGACACTCTTAGTCCAAACAGTATCTTCAGAGAGACTATTCCACTCTTGGCGAAAACAAAACAAAACACTTTCCAATATCTAAATCTGCAACGTTTATCATGAAGGAATGTGACGATGCTAACATTAGAAAGTTCAAATAGAATCGTACACAGATAGAAAAGAAAAGATCGATAAGGCTAGCTAACTCGACAGCGAACCAGAATTTCAATAATTGAAGCCTAAAACCACTCGTATATATCAGTTTGAAGCAGGGAAATGATACTTCAACATTTCCTCGCTTAAAGCTCGTAAATATCTTCATTTACGCTTCTCCGGTGGCATCGTGGAACTGCTGTACTTTGTGTTTGTTTAGACCTTCATTGTTTGCTAGCGGCAGCGCAATATTCCCCAAAAGATTGCATTTTCAGACATTTGTAAATGTGCTCGGAATCGAATATTGGTGTAACATTCACAGAAGAAAAAAACATATGTTAGTAAGAAGCGCCCCACAGGTGATCGGAGGCTGCTAACCTTGTGATGATCACAAACGTGAATATTGACGCCCGGATCTGTTAAATTCCTCATCAAACCAGGAAATCCCCGGAATTTCGTTATAGTCCCCGTCCTTATCTGCGCACAGGGGTTCATAACGGCCGCGCATATATACTAGCACGTGTTGCTGCATGGTTTTACGGGATGTGATTATGAAGCAGAGCCAGTTGAAATCCTCTTTCATTGATGTATGTATAGGTCTCGTTCTTTACTTCATGTACTTGGCTGCGGAAAAAAGAGGTCGGAACAGACAATCGTCAGCGTGTGATTACCCCCCCCCCCCCCCTCCGCATTAGGTACCATCAAATAAACATTGGCTCATGTCGTGTAGTCCTCTTGATCGCAGCTAATAAAAAGACAGTGCAGTATCCAGATCTGCGCCCTTGCCTGGCCTTGAATAGGTAGGGCGCGTGCTCTGCTTGGCAAGTAGGCTATATCATAAAAAAAAAAAAAAAGGCAACACCGCCTTCCGCAATATGTATGTTGCAGAAATCAACAGCTTAAAACCCCGGGAACTGAACTATGATTCGAAAGTGACTTTTACATATCAAATAACTATTACATATCAAATATAATACCCCATCCTCATCCGTCGTATTTTTTCAATGGTTCAGGTAGGTAGAAAGGGTATTAAACATGACTAGCGTTCAGCGCTGCATGTGAAAATAAAGTTTGTTAAAATAGGCATGCATCGATTGTTATTATGGGTACCTCCGCAAACGGCAACATGTATCTGTTCACCGTTCTGTTCGCGCAGAAAGAATAACATTCAATTTTGCTGCTAATGAAATAGATTTGTACTCAATGAAAAAATATGGATACAGCTAGATATGTTTCCGCCAATGTGGATTTACCGACATTGCACAAGGAAGCATGTTAGTGACGAAGATTGTGCACAATACATTGAGCGAGTGTTAGACAGTCAATCAGCCAGTACCGTAAAAAAACGTGCTCTATTAAAAATTGTGATGGACTAACATCTGAAGTAAAGGGAATACCGATACGATAACCATATGTGTATCACTGTATAATGAGACTAGTGTTATGTACGTTTATGTTTCACGACCTGTGTGAGCCAAATTTCAAATTGAGGTCAATAAATAAATTCAATTCAATCAAATTTTTTAAAACAAAGGTGTGGTTCGATCAAACTGACTTATGTGTGTGGTTTTCATGAAACATGTTGTTTTCTGGTCAGATTCAGTTAGGTAGTCAAGGAATCACTAAGCATTATGGCTCTCTGGTTCTCCTGTTGCTTCATTAGCAAGTAGAATAGAGAGAGGTACCGTTACATGTCCATACTGTATTTGTATAAACATTAACACCAATTTGACGAATAATTAGTTTTTTTAGCAATAAAAAATGCAATAATATGGTCATTGTTGTTGTTAGTAGGTGATGTTGCTATGGCAATGAACTATTCACGCAGCCTATAAACAACATGTGGTGTGTACAATCATCCTTATTTCATCAATAGAAGTTGATTTACAGGCCATTGGGGGTAGATTTTCCTCTCATCGAGGTGCCTCTGCTCGTAGACACTGATTTCAGAGGTAATAGGAAGCTAAACTGTGCAATTGGCACCTGTTGCTATCGCAACGCAGTACGTGAAGAAATATGGGTTGGTAGATGTCACACACAGCAAAAAAGGCAATAAAACATGTGTGATCCTTCCATTTTTGTTATGTGTGACATCTCACCAACCCGTTTTTCTATAGATTTAACTACTCCACTGGGTGGACCACGTCAAGTAATTTCTGAGCTACTTTTGGGTCCTTGCCCCACTGCTTAAAACGTGTTCTATTAAAGGTTGGTATGGACCAACATCTAAGGTAGATGATCCAATATTAGATTACACTATAGCCACCACACTAATATAATATGTAACTTTTATTTCCACGGAGGCCAAGTCTCTCTGCCAAATACGAAGTTACTGTTATACCTGGGCGGACAACTTATTCTCCTATCCTTGAATAAGAACAAACCGAGCAATATTTCACGCTTACTGTACAGTACCGTAATTTTCACAATAGTATGTAATGATGTTTCAATATTTTTACAGGGAAGAAATCTCATCCTATACAAGACATATTTCTTTTATTTTACTTACGCAATGTGTGTGTTACCCTAACAAGAACCAAGGTGGAAAATCTGGAAATAAACAGCGCTCTGATATTGACTCTTGGCAGTCTTTAAGGAATCCATACAATCTGAGATTGACTGGCAGAATATAGAAGATGTCTGATTGAATTGTCTAATCTGAAGACTGGCTTTTGATGACTCGGCCAATGGTCTAATTTTAACGTGCAAATGTGCATTCAGCATTCCAAGGTATGTTCATATATGATAGGAATATGAACAGAAAGCCAGCAACCGACACTGCAGCCACTGACAGGTTATGACTCGTTGATTCGTTGTCAATATTTCTCCATAAAGGCCTCATCACACAACAACATGCATCACCTCATCGCCGTCATGACTATGGCCAATAGACCGTGGTAAATCTGCCGTCCGATCTGCAAGATTGCGATGTGAATTGACGTATTTAGCTCTTTATTTATTACACCTTGTACCAACTCTACTCGAGATGCGCAAGCTGTTTATGGATTCTCTGGTTTGCATACTATCCCACATATAACAACCTAATTTTATGAAAATCTTTAGTCAGGTGACATGTGACGTGTCACGCACGATTGGTAGAGGAAGACTCCCGCATCCATATCAGGTTACCAGCCAGAAGAAGATTTCGGCTCGAGCTATAATTACTCCAACTACTCCACGCCTCGACGTAATATACGGTGGAAGCCTGTTTCCTTCAGCAAAAAATACTGCTATACGCGTGCCACAGTGGCATTGAATACGGTATTTTTTTTCCTGTTCCTCAACCGTCCGCTTCATAGGATACGAGCCTATATTTTGACAATGACAGCACTATCAAATGACTTAGCATATCTTTGCCTCTATTGTATGGAATTGAGATTTGTAAATCTCAATTCCAAATCGCAATCGTCTGCTATTTATCTCTGGCGTTGCTCGCGAATAACACGACAGCTATGTAATATCGATATTTCTTGAATTTGCATGTGAGGTTTCATTCTACCGCAGTTACTCAAGATGGATTACGTACATTTGCGACAAATCTGTCAAGGGCATTATATATACTTTTGCATACACATACATCACATGCGTTTACAGAAATGTCACATGACAAGTAAACTTGACGAGAGGGGTGGATGTTAGGGGCTGCGAAGCACAAACATAAGGGGGGGGGGGGGGAGGGGTATAAGCATAAATTATGAAATAACTTGCGTGGTGTCGTCGACAATATAATGAAAGAATCTTGTTTGCCTAAATGAGTTGTGCTGTCCTTATCGACATTCTATTTTGTTTTCACCTTCACGTGATAAAAGCAGATACGCCGTTACGAATATTATATCAACATACTCATACTAATCATTATTAGACTGATGAGCTTAGGTACTTGTATATCAATGCATAACTTGTCCTATACATACTTGGGTATCTGGGTTGAAAAAAAAATCGCTGCTGTTTCTTATATTGTTTTGACTGGAGTATACTACTTCGTTAAGCCTCCTTGGATCTTTAGTGTACCTCCTATCACATGTGTTCGTATACATAATTGTTACTTTACTTTGTATTTACTAATTTTCTTGTCGACAAAGTTGACAAACATTTCGAGTTAGGTCTCTTTACAAAGATATACGTAGGTCATTATAATAAACGAGTTACGAAATGGGAGTGGGGGGAGAGACCACAAGAATAGAGACAATTAAAGAAGCGAAACGAGAGGAGGCAAAATGTCCTCGACGCACTGGAGACAAAATTTCAATTACAATGCATTGTGGTGGAGTATACAGCATTTGAGTTCCCAGTTCTCCTGGGCTACATTTTCGGAATGGGGGTCATCGAGTGTATATTTAGAGTAATTGTACAGTTCAAGCGAAGTGCCTAATAGGCCAAGCAGATCATATACGGTAATTATTTACAGTCTTACACGAATAGCAACAGACAATGAAACGATTAGGGATTAGGTTGTTTGCTTTCACGTCTTTCGGAGCACCGAGGCTCCAGACATGACGCCTCTCGATATACACCGGGTGTATACCAGAACGAATTATCAACCCCTATCACGCGAGAACAGATGGACGAATAATTCGAGACCTGTTTGTCTCTGGTTTGTCATGCAATGTCCGATCCTAACGCCGAGAGATTTGTACCATAGGGTTTTACTTATTAGACCTATCAGCTCTCACAGATATTGTTTTTTTAATAACTAGACTGGATGTCATAACCAGGGCAGATATGAGCAATTAGTGGTGACAGAGACGGCCGTCTGTATTCAACGACAATATTTTTCTTGCTTTGCTGTGTTTTTCAAATTTCTCGGCTAAAGACCTCATATTTCAATCCTATGTTACGATAATGGACGAACCACGAGGTTTCCTGTAGAGCTACTATGAACCCGAGCAAAGCCTACATTATAAGAGTAAGGATACCAACTGAAAAGTTCACAAACAGAAGGCGCTAATGAGAAAATAACACGGTTCCCATTGACACTATATAGTATTGTACATATACATAATTGTTATTTATTGCTTGGTATTTACTGAATTATTTTCTTGTCGACAATTCATGTACGCATTGTAATGAAACGGTAAAATGAATGAATGGAGTTGACAAACATTTCGAGTTGGGTCTCTTTACAAATATATATGCACGGTAGATATACTGTGCATATATATCATTACGACTACTGTATTGCACAGTAGATATTTATTAGCTCAATTGGGAACAATATGAGAGCCTCACCTAGTCCACTGAATATCGGGTCCGACAAATGGTTCAACAAAGTTTTCGAGTTCTCAGATAGGGTAGTTTACGTGCCATCTACGCAAAGTGATTTAAACTATGTTCGATACAACAGAAAACAGGAATCGGGCGAATTTGACCTCCTGCAGTGACGCGAATCGGTGTTCAAACTTTTAGAGACTGAAGGTAGACAACGCCCACCAAGTTTCATGGGAATCCAACAAACAGATTAGTGTTGACGACTCCAGTGTCCCTGAGACTATGTTGAAAATTTCGTAACTAAGGTAAACTATACCCACCAAATTTTTGGAAAAGTCAACGAACTTTAAGATTCCGCAAAAATTATGCAAATTAGACACAGATCAGTCCTACCGCACTCACACGCCAAAGTGATCGCTAAGTCTGAAATTTGTTCAGGCGAGAAAACAATAATGGAAATATTGATATGAAAAACTGCGATGTCCGCTAGGCCGGCTATATGCAAATTAGCTATGCGAATTTGCTATCAACCCCACTCCGCCTCCAAACTGTACTCAAGGTTGATAATCGAGTTCTTTGTTTTGCAGAATGGTTCCAGTACATATCCCGAACAGCAACTACGAGGTTCGTGTGTGTGCAGTCGATTTCGAATGCATACAAATGTGGTGGATTTCTGAAGAAAAACTACTGTTCAACAGTGAACTCCTTGAAATGGTAGGTAACGGAAGCCAAGCCTTTCCTCTCTCAAGTTATACTTGATGCACACTAAGGGTATTCGTTCTGGGACTGATTTTTAAAATTCGCAACCTCGTTGGTTGCAAATGTAGGGGATCCATCGTGTATATATTGTGACCCAGTTAGTTTGTGTCGAACAAGCTCTCGAGATTGATTAATACTCTATAATATGAGACGATGTTGGTGCAAAATTGTTGATAACATCGAATTGAAGGTACTTGCTAGATGATGTGGGTTCGTTTTCCACGCGCTAATGTAAATATCACAAGTTGAAATTTGTTGGTAGAATAAAATGTCACGTCCGAATTAAAAATTTATAACGGTATTACATAGCTGTTGTGATATTCGCAAGTAACATCAATGATACTAAGCAGGCAATCGCCGATCTCTCCTCCAACTAATCTTTATTTGCACGATAGGAAAAAGTTGATCTTTCAATGACACCACGGTTACCGTCAATACACACACACATGAATAACCAGTTCGGAGTTACAGTTAATGAGATGATAGTGATATTGTGTCAAAGGTCATGAGGGATCGACGGCAGTTGGAACGTACAGTGTGCAGAACGATTTTACAAATGTCGAAAAATAAAATTTACAAATTCTGCCAACACAAAACTCTACAGATTTCCCCCATTCTTATCAACAATAACATCCGAAAACATGGGATGAATTGGTTACGTTTTCGAATAGTGATTGACAGTTTAAAAGTAGGCCGTAACGGTATTGCTACGGAGCGGATCTCCTCATTAGTGAAGATAATATTTCAATTTCTCGATGACGATGTATAACGACTGCTAGCATGTATCAAGTTGAAATTAGGTATATCATTTCCCATGCATATGGAGAGAATGAACTCCGATTGTTTCAGGCATATTTGCATAAGAATTTCTCCTCTCAAAAATGTGATAACTAACAATCAGACTTTACTCACATGCATGCTGACCAGGAGGGGGAGGGAAGTGGCTACTCGTAATTACCTTGCCAACGAAGTCCAGACATAGTGATGTGCTAGTCGGAACTAACTACCCACCTGTCTCTTCATAGAGCAATATTTAAATGTTAAGTTTCCTTTTATGGAGTCCCATTTCGTTACAAGGATGATAATAGCCAAGAAAGGAAAGAATTCACTACACAAAGTTGCGTTCTTCTTTGAAAGGTTTTCAGTATGATATCTCACCTCCCCCGCTGTATCGAACATATTTATTGTCAATTCGCGTAGATGGCACGTAACTACCCTATCCCCCTTTTTCGTAAACCCAATCGTTGCAAAACATTTGGCGCACGTCTGTCTGAACTCTCAGTGGACTCATGCGTGGGCTCGAACAGTGTTCTTAATTGAGCTAATAAATATCTGCTGTGCAATTCAGAGCACGTGTCAATGAAAACTGTGTTATTCTCTCATTAGTGCCTTTTGTTTTAGCACTTGTCAGTTGGTATTCCTGCTCTTATCATGTAGGCCACGCCCGAGCTCACACGTATGATCGACAAAAGCTATTGGTACTCCCTTAATGTGTTCAGGATGGATTAACAAGACATCATGGTTCCTGGACAGACTAGAAAATTTGATAACCCATCAAAAACAGAAATTATTATCGTGTATACAGACGGCCGTCTCTGTCACCACTAATTGCTCATATCTGCCCAGGTGATGACATCCAGTCTAGTTAATAAAAACCAAGATCCGTGAGAGCTGATGGGTCTAATAAGTAAAACCCGATGGTGCAAATCGCTCGGTGTTAGGATCGGACACTGGCGCACCGGAGATATAAACAGGTCTCTAATCGCTTACCCATATGTCCTCGCGTGATGGGGTTGACAATCCGTCCCGCTATACCTGGTGCATATCGAAGGTGCATATCGTCGCCCCAAAAGACGCCGAGGCAAAGACGACTAAATTAGGTCATAGATCTTCCCTCATAATAGACGGCTTGTCAAACGAGGTGTTAGCTATGTGACACACCATCGCCTACCCGACTATATTTGCACGGCAACCCCAGAGAAATATACTTCGATATTCATGAAAGTGTCTTGTAAAATCGCATGACATCATGGCCGGTCGTATGTTTCATAGACCTATATCATAGGTTCGTCAAAAGCGCATTTGCAGTTCGTGTAACAATTCACCCTATGCATGCACACCATAAGAATCAGAAGTGAAGATGTGGTCTATGCTATCTTGTGCAGAGATGAAATAGAATGGATAATGAATCAGACAGGTGATGCCACTTTTGTTCAAATAGTGAGAAGAGAATATGAAATATAGAATCACGAGTGATATCCAATTAGATGAACCTATTTATCGGAGCTAGTGGTCTAATTACGATCGTTATTGTCCTCCGTAGGTTGCCAATTTCAAAGTCTGACTTCGAATCCATACATGCTTTGAGCGATCACTCGTACGTGGGGAGGCGCTCGCTATATAGCATGTGGATATGTTCGTGTGGTTGCTTTTTTTCCAGCAGGACTTGATATTGGCGTGAACTAATAACAATGAACGGATGGGGAGGATATATTTGGCCCTTGATTAATGTGCGACAGGTTTGTACTATTCTGAGCTGTGCGTTAAACGAGTCTTTGTTCTTCAAATATATGTTCTATCTAGGTCCTGTACGTGGAATATTTGCATGGTCAGTGGACTAGAACACCGGGTATCAAATTAATATAAATAATAATATCGAGTTCCTAATTAGCCCTTTCCAATGTCGTTAGACATTCTCTAAGCTTTCTACAGATAAACGGCACGTTCTTCGACGATCCCGTAGTGTAGGTTGCTACCATTCCAGCCATAGCTGCAGGTTGTACTCGGATTCCTCACAGCTCCTCTGTTATCACCTGAGTGGGGTGGGACATTGGAGACAAAGTGCCTTGCCCAATGACACACCGGAAGAGCTGATCGGTATGTGGTGGGATCACAAACGGCAGTCCGCAGCTCCGGCTAGCGATTGAGCTAATCTGATCCACGATTACACGTAGGGATGGTTGTATGGCATAGGACTATGTTTCCCAGGAACAACGGGGTTAGTTCAAACTTCTGCTAATGCTACATTGAGAACCTCTCCAACTATGCAGACAATGGTTTTTTATTCATTAGACAATTAAGAGTTTCGTAAGAAGCTACGGTATTTATAGGCAGTATGAGACCACAGTGAACCAAAACTAGAAAACAAAAAAAATACGACTAATTTCTCAGCATTGCCATTTTGACATTGTCAATACACCTTTTCACTCAAGAGCAGACTTAATTCACCTGTATGAAGAAACCTTATAGTATTGTGCGAGCATTGAGATGTATCTAAATTTACTCACCAGTGCGTTGTCGAAAACTTACAAAGCGCTGAACAAACAAAATAGCGCGGTCTAAATGACCACCTATATTTGCCAGCTTCGTTCCGTCGCATACACACTCTGTGACGGATCTGCTCGTATGTGTGAAGCGGACATTCCGCCTCTTTTATGCCATACTAATGTGAACTGCACCCGAATGTTGTATCTCCTAGAAGATGAGAACGCAGGGCGCAATTTTAGCCAAAACTAGTGCGCGCCGAACGTCGGAAAGCGAGCTTATCTTGCGTAACCAGTCCTTCCTGCATCATAATATACAGGGAATTTCCGATGTGGTCGATGTTAAACCACGTTCCCATGCACGCTTGTAGCCCGCTAATGGAGGTTAGAGGAAATTTTTGTTCAATCATTGTTTCCAAAAACATGCATACTGTTCAAAAACACCAGGGATGAGCTTTTTTATTTTATACAGATTGTCTCTAGTTTTAACGGCCAGACACCTATTTGAACACATATTTACATGTTTAAACCATTGATATGTCGGTATTTGCTATTAAATCTCCAAAACCTGTCAATTGTGAAGTTTAATAGTGGGCCGTAATCGTGACATTTAGAACAATTGTTTTCAGAAAATGAACGGTGTTTAGGTTTAAAAGTAAACACTTAGTATGGTCGGTGTTTGATACATAGTAGAATAATAATAAAACACAACAATAATAATAAACATGAAACTAATAAGTAGGCTACATCGGTTCTTATATATACGGCGCCGCTAATACACACTAAAAGTGAGAAGAGGTGCGTGACTCGAGAAAACGACCGCCGGCCCGCCCGCGTGCATGGAAACGAGTCTTCCAAACGCCCGCCGCCCGCCGCCCGCGTGCATGGAAACGCGGCTTTAGACCGCTATGGAGTGTCGAAAGAAAGCATATCACCAGTGGTGAACTCGTACGTACGGTATATACGACTTCGGAAGAACACAGCATTATACTCCTTTGTTAGTGTCTTTGTTCCAGATTCTACTCGTACACATTCGTTTTATCACACTGTCAAAGGCTACTGCACACCTCAGTCGAGTTTTGTCACAGAGTCCGTACTGTGTGTTACAAAAACTAAAACCAAACTGCTTAAAACCACAAGATAGATCGAGCATGTTTGTTTTGGTTCCAACTGATTTATTATTTTTGCGGAGGGGTTCGCAATTAGCATCAAAGTTCTACTGTTATCAAGGTTATCTCAGTTTTGACGCATGAAACCAAAATTTGCAATATGCCGAAGGAACACGAGCATTCTTTCAGGGAGAGATCTGCATCGTTGAGAGCGACGCTTGATATTTTACAACTTTTAGAGAAAGAGTCTGGTGTGAAGAAATATGATAAAACAAATATTTTTTCCCCCTTGGACATCTGGATCGCAAGCCGAAATTTTCTAACCAACTTCCCCTTTAAGTGGCCCTGTGTCCTGCGACAATTTTGGTTATACCTTTGACAGTAATAGAGAGAACTTATTCCGGTTGAACTTTATGCAAAAACTTCCCCGACTCAAAAGTCTCTTGAACCTTTTAGTAGTAGAGATCAATTGAGAAAAAACGACTATCGTGAAAACCATCGCTTTATCTCAGCTGGGGCAGCTTTTCAGATGTTGCTGATCTTACCCCCCCCCTGCTTAGTTTCTCAAGAAGAGAGCTGTGCGTTTCCAAATTTATTAGACAAAATAAAACGTAGAACTATGATTGCCCCAATAATTGGCGGATGTTTAGGTGTGACCCATATCACTAGTGTAAAACGACGTGAAATGTTGTTGGTGTGAAAAGATAGCGAGAATCTACGACTGCACCATGGACATTATATTTCGATTCACCTGCAGACATTTGGTGGAACATTTTTGTTTGAGTGTAATTTAAATCAATCAGACATCATTACTAAGAAAAACATTTATCAATGATGTGGGTTGACGCGCGACTGTGTTCAATTCAGACAGCGATTCGTGACTCTGGGTGCGAGGAAAGTTTGGAATAAACATTACATTAAAGTGAACAACAGTGTAGTATTGTACAGACACCTGTAGATAAAACAAACAACCGATATGGAAAAGATTTCCTAATGAAGACGGATCTCCGCGCCCTTTCGATACCTTCAAACGGACGTTTGGTGTAATGAACTTTCTTTCACCTTATATTTTGTTTAAAGCCATCGATCTTCTGAAAGAGAATCTTAAAACAAGTTGAACTTGAGGAGCAAAGGGTGAACACAGAAGAGCTATTTGAAAAAAAGATACATGTCCAGCAATAGTTTATAGACGGTTGAGACGGAACTTATCACCATTCCCAATTTCAATTACCAGGTGGAATTAGAACTTTTCAGATGTTGCAAATAAGTGAAATGTCATTTCAAAAATAACAGAAATATCTACTAGAGGAAGCAACTAGGTATTTTTAATTCAAATTTCTTCACAAAATCATCGGTACAAATTCTTCTTGTTCGCATGAAAAAAGTGGCCAAATGCATCTTGTACGTTTTGTAAAGAGAATGATGAAAACCATTGAACATTGTTTGGCAAATGTGCAGTCACCTCTTCCGCTTATACTGAATGTTGAACAGCTTTTGCTTGGTGTCCAGTTCGTTTTCTGAAAGCGAAATGTTTTTCGGCTATCAATTTGCTCTTCAAAACCACCTACGATCTTCCAATTTTTTTGTATACAATATAGATATATACAGGGACGTAAAAATGAATCGAGCAACGCCCTAGTTGTAGATTTCATCATAATTCAAGCTTCTTCTAAAGTGGAGAAACTAGTTAAACGGGGGGGTTTTCCCTTTGTTGGGGGGTTGTCTCAACTGTACTCTTCAACTAACTCGTGCATGAATGCCATGCACAGTTGTAAAGCATCAATTTACTTAACACTTCGTAGATGAAATTAACCCTCGGCATTGCGGGTAGTGTTAGTACGAATGCATTTATTGTCAATAGAACTGCGTTCTTTGCTGTACTGCTGCAAAAATAGATTGAATATTTGAGTGATTGCTTTACTAATTGTCTTTCCCCCATTACACAACATGAGATGTTTATGTTAATAATTTTTATTCTGTACAGTGCTATTCAATGTATGAGAGCTCGAACATCTTCAACTCTGGCCGCGGGGACAAATAATCGGTTAGATAAAAAACAAAACATTACCGTCACACCACATCTAGATCCAGACAAACCATTTTGCCTCGTCTCGGTCGGGTATGGTAAACAAGTATTTAGTTTAGTTTAGTTTCGTTGAAAAGGCGTTAGGAAAGACAAAATCCTCATTAGAGCCCCCGAAGCACAACAGCCGCAAAGAGAAGAACACCCCGATGCTCAAAGAATTCGCCCACAATTCTTGAAAAATAAATCAAGACTGTTCTTGAATGCATTCACCCTCTCAGACCGAACAACATCTTCAGGAAGCTATTCCACTCATTAATGACTCGCTCTGGGGAAGAACTTTTTCCGAATTTCCAATCTTCAAGCGGTTTGCCACGACGGCTTGAGACAATGACCCCTATGGTGGTAACTCTGGAAAACTCAAAGAAATAGCCGAAGGAAAGAGGCCCCTCGGAACCATGAACAATTTTAAAAACCCCTTAATCAAATCACCAGGGGCCACGAATTCCGTCCTCAGTTCCATCGAGTTAAACCGAGACGCCTTACTATCTCTTCGTAAGGTAAATCTCTAAGAGATCGAATTAATCATGGCCCTCCTCTGAACGTTTCCATTTACCTGCTGGTCTTTCGAGAAATATGGAGTCCATACTTGGCCAGAATACTCCAGTGATGTCTCACCAGCTGCTTAAACAACCTACAACATATCTTTATCGGAAACTGAATGTGACGTCGAAATCAAGCCAAGACTTCCAGTTACCTTTCCTCGCAGCTGCTTCAGCAACTGTTAGAGGTTTCAAGAAGAAGAAAAATGAAGCCCATATCCTTCTGATTCACCTGTTGAATATTCTGCCCATTAAACTTGAAAGAACGTTGCGATTGTGGAAACCAATATGCATAACTTTGCACTTATCTGCGGCATTGAAAAACATTTGCCAATCGAAAGACCATTTGAGATTATATCTCAAGATCCATTTGGACAATTGCAACATCATCGTTCGAAGCAAACTCCCGATACAAGTTGGTATCGTCTGCAACCTTTTTACCCTCTGTTGAATGCACCGAATCCTTCCGATCGTCGATATACGCCAGAAAAAGTAAAGGCCCAAGAACCGATCCTTGGGAAACTTTTTGCCAAGGAGACGAACGCCCATGATGACAACCGTTGTTCCCTATTGATAAGCCACTGACGAATCCACTCAAGGACATTCCCCTTAATATGCCAAAACTTTTCCAATTTAAGCAAGAGACGATCATGAGGAACCTTATCAAAAGCTTTGTGAAGTCTAGGCCAATTATAGCAACGCAACTGCCGTTTTCAACGCACTAGTACATTTCCTAAATTCCAAGCGATATCAACACGAACGATTTTTTCCTTAAACCCTGGCCGAGACCTCGAATTAGACTAAACTCATCGAAAAAATCGGACAACTATGGATCACAATGATGGATTCTAACACCTTGCAGACCACAATAATATATAAGAACCACTCAACTGCCTGTAATTACAAGGAAGAGACCGGATGCCTTTCTCGAAAATTTGAGGAAACCATTGCTCTCCTCCAATCCTCCAGAACAATACACCTTGCAATGTTTTATTGAAAATAATTGCTAATTGAACTGGTTCCGGGCAAAGATTTCAACAAGAAGAGGTAAACCTCTAATCGGGGCCCCAGGAGCCTTACCACTTTTTGAGCTTCTGCAGTTTTCCTTTGTAACATCAGGGGACATACTATATTAACCAATAGTGTATTATGAGGCACCCATACCACACATAATTTGTAATTAATCCAAATTTTCCTCGTGAATGCGGACAAACTAGTTTATTAAGAACGCTAGCCATCTCCTGACTATTGCTGCTGGTGTATTACCTGATCGGACACTACAAGTGGAACCAATTCTGTCCTTCACTTTCTCTTACCCCTACCTAAGAGAAAACGCACTAGGATTATCCTTATATTAGAGAGAGGCAATCTGCCTCTCGAAATCGAGCTTAGCACCCGACACTAAACGTGTTGCCTAGCCTCTGCTGAACTTTTGGAAATCGAATCGAACTCATACAAGACCATTAGAACGATAAAGTCGCCGAAGGTACTTGTATGTATCATTAACGCGAGAAGACGCCTTGAAGATGATTCCTAATAGCGACTCTTTTATTAGGATACAGTCTCACAGAAAACAAAAAAACAAAAACAAAACAGCCAACAAGCAGAAGGGTATTCGGAGAATGTTACTGTTTGAAGGTCATGAAATTGTTCTCCTTTCGTCAACTCGCTAAATTGTTTTCTTCGAGCATTAAATCTGCAATGCGGTACCACGCTGAGTTTGAAGAGTTTCCCATTTATCGGATTAGAAAGCTTTGAAAACGTTCGAGCTACAAACCGGGTCCTAAAATTATCCTAAAAACCTGAAATTAATAAACAATGAATACGTCTAACTGAAAGAGCAACTGGGAAGTAATTCCCCAATGTGCTATCGTAATAACCAACACACGAGGTGTTGTTGCACAAAGCAAATCATGTTTGGTCAAACATCAGTCCCGTGAACGGCATCCTTAAAATCCTAGCGTCCTATGGTACTTTCAATTGTGAAACATCAAGAAAGCGGCACGCCGTCATGACGCGCATGAGAGGTTGGTTTGCCTGGAACGATATCGATGGCACAGCACACGTCAACCTCCGTTGTTGAAAATGGATATCTAAATGTTTAGACATGGTTGTGATAAAGCCTCTGAATTTTGCAAGAAATTACATTGCTCTCCAATCACTCGCGTTGGAGGTTTCTTTCTGGTGATGAAGAACATACAGCGCTACGCGCCATTGGCGGTCTACTTAGATATTACAACAACCGTCGGGTCTATGGTCCCCCCCGCTTCTTGTCCTTCGGTACCCATTGCCGCATACGACAACACTACTTAAACTACATAAATGGTTTCCTCGGAGCTACTCAAGTGCCATGTTTGAGCCACTTCGTTCTATCCCCCGCTAGGTCTGCAAGATATGTGTAGGTTTTTCTCTGTCCATTTCAGAATTCTATCAACCACATGCGTTCCTTGCCTCCTTTTTCCCTTTTCGTCCCACCGCCTATCTTCCCTTCCGGAGAAGTGCCTCTAGTCTAAATCTCTTTTCTTTTTTCTCCTCCATTGCTTCATTTTGTCTTGTTAAAATGACACTCTTTTGAGAACTTTGTATTTGAGAGAAATCACTTGCACAATAATGTAGAAGGGCAATAATGTAAAACCAGCACCTCATGATTTCTTTATTCACTTATTGGGAAGATATTCCAAATAATCAACTTTGTCGTTATGCGGCATTATTACCGCACCCGTATCCTCATGCATTCTTTGCCTACTCAGTTTCGTTTCCATTCCTTTTCGTGATATTTTGCCGTTACGGATCTTGCTACAATCGCTGCAAACCACTGGCAAATCACTCGGTGATCCAATATTCTTGAGTCATGCGTGCCCCACTCTGCACCCATGGAATCCTATAGCTATTGTCAATTAGTCTCAGTTTTGTTCGTATCATTGCATTTTTATAGATATCTCGCTGATTAAAAAAACAAAAAAAACAAAACGACCGTCTGTTCGTTAAAACTCGATACGAACGTGCAATTCATACTCGTTTAAATGTTGTTTCAAGTATCTTCTGATAACAACCTCATCATAAACTGTTGTTCGATAATATAGATAAACAGTCCTAGGTTATTTTACAAATTTAATTTTTTTTTAATTGATTCAGTCAAATCAGACACTTATACCCCTGTATGCGGACACCTATATTCGTTTACTGAAAGAAGAAGCTATTTCTTTGTAACTTAGCTACGGGTATGTTTCGAAATGACTCAGGTGTAATTTTGACTCCAGCAAACTTATAACTGAAACTAGTTCGTCTCAACATTGAACGTTTCTATCATTGCTGTATTTTATGGATGAATTATTAATTTGAATCAATAGTGATAATTATGCACACCCAAGATTCGCCCAACTTTGAACTTTGAAACGTTGGAAATGTGTAATCTTTAGCGAACTAAAAATTAACGACTACCGGTGTCACTCTTGCTGAGCAAATATTATTTTCTTTCCCACCGTATATTCAGCGTTTAGTAGACCTTTTACGTGCAGCGTAACTTTTTATTGGACATACTTACTGCTCTGAATTTATCCTGTGCGAAAGCATAGTACAAATTGCTGTACATCGCTCAGAGACTTACTAGAGAGGCTTCTCCCAGAACTAATTAGGATTTCCACTCACAAGGTGAAATTTGAATCGCTGTAAAAAAAAAACTTTCACGACAATGTAACAACTCATTTGTTCCCAGTAATCTATGAATAAATCGAATTTGAAAGAAACCGACCTTCCCTGAAAGCGCAATATTGGAATTTTGAAAATTAATTTCTAATCGTCACCATGCAGTAGAGGAGAACTCGACTTTCCACTTTGCGACAGCACTCAGTGTTTGTACTACCTTAGAAATCAAGAGGTTTTGGCTACATGCCATCTTGTAGCCAGACTGTTGCATGCATGGATGAGCTGTCCACTACGGGTATTATAAAACGCGATTTACGCGCCAAGACACGCATCACCGATGTTCCATGTTTTGTAGACTATCGTCGCAGAATAATGACAATCCAATTTCGCCACTAATGAAGTAATTTCACTGCACTCCCACTACCGCCATCTCCATCAATCACGCACGCCAATGTTCACTGGGAGTTTGTTCCGCACTTGACACAAAATTCGCTCCTGCTGGTGCTTTGCAGCTCTAGTTGAGCGCCTTTGCCAAAATTTCTGAGCGTGTTCCGGTCACCTTCTGCTGTGTCCTTCGGTACATTTAATTATGGTTAGAGTCAAACACTATTAGCTTATTGGCATTTTGCTGTAACTCTACTGTAAAACATTACTGGCAGTGAAGTTGCCAGTAATTCTGTAATTTAAGTTAAATTCTCCATTAAATTGTAGGAGCTGTAGGGGTGTTACAGTGTAAACCGCATGTAGCAAGACCATGAACCCATTTGTGTACGAAGACAGAAGATGGGCTCCAATTCGAGGATAGGTGAACGGGGATACTGCGAGGGCGGGTCCAATATAAATGTGCGGGGGTCATAAAGAGGGAGAAATATAGTTCCTCACAAAACCATCTCAGGTATCGACGTACTTTATGCGAGCGCTGAAACTTCAAACTAAAATCTCTCGTCAATAAACATGATGGGAGGCATTGGTTAGGAAGGCACTTTCCCCCAGATGTCATCCCTATGATGGGAGGAAGAAAAACCTTGGTGCGTCGCTCGTAAGTGCCAGTCTTTGCAGTAAGTCGACAATGGATTGTGCACCTGACGATGAATATGTATGATAACTTAGGCCAGGGGTTCACAGAATACGCGACGTACTCCGGGAGAGTGTGTTCTGCTGCATGAAGATGCATGCATGTGAATGCATTGGCGTAACTTCCTTGAACATTGGTTGCATCCGAAGACGTATCCAATCGAGTGAAGTGACTGGGAGAAATTGTGGTAGGTGGCCTCTTTCTCAATTGATCTGTATGCAGTGGACAGGACACACGATCATATAGAGGTCCCTGTGGAATCCTGGCCAAGTGGGAAAAGGTGTTCAAAAAGATCATGCAACACTGACCCATCCAATTCCCTCGATTGCCTCGCCCTACTTCTCTTGCACAAAAATTTATCAACTAAACTGCGTGCTAACCAAAACTGCTGATTTCCAACAGGAATTATAACAGAGTTCGGAGTTTTGATTCCAGCAGAGTAAATAGTACAATAGTAAATAGGAGTAACACACATATTCGTATATGTTGCTGTGTTGTTCACGGGATGATGATTGTACTAGTAGCTGTTGTCAACTGACGTTTCATGCCAAAACCCAAACATGGGAATAACTAAATCGTCTGAGGTAACCTGCTTGCACTGGCATTTTAGGTTTCTCTTTGATTATCTCTTATATAGAACTTAGTTCATAGTCCAATTTTTTAGTGAGTAGGGTTCTAGTGTGTGTAGAGACGATTTTGAAAACCTATATTCCATCGTCTTTGGTGGCTCCCTTTTATTGCTCAGAGGACTTTTCTTTCGACTGCCTCTGTTTAATGTTTAATGTAACCACTAATGGGGCCATTGTCTCAAGCTTTCAGATTAGCTATTCGGCGAAGTATTTCTTTTAGCAGGAGCGAACAATCAGGGAAAAGCCTCCCCGCAGAGATTGTGTGGTTCGGGAGTAGACTTTTCAGGAATTGTGGAAGGAATTCTTTTGGGTTCTATTGTTCTTTTTGTGGGATGTTGTGGTTCATGGGCGTCCACGAGGCTCAGTTCCTTCCAACTCTTTCCTACTCACTAACACTGAACACTAAACTTAAATTTCTTGTATTAGGCGGGAACTTGACAGAATTTCTAGTAATAATCGGTATCATATTGTCGGAGTTAGATACGGAGCAAGATCATAGACCAGTAATCACTGAACATTGACATGATCACCTTCACCACAAGGACTGACTGAGTACAAGATGTTGATAGAGTTGTTATTTGTGACCAGGTTAACAGATGCTGATTGTGAACAGCAGCATTGAAACACAGTACATAATACAGGACTTACGGAACTAGGAACAAATGTGCAGCTTGCCAGGATTTCACCTTCACATAAGAGCAACTATGAACAAATCTTTGAACATATGTGTTATCCCGCCCCCCACCCCCCCCCCTAGTCAGCACGATAGGGGCAGTTTTCTGGTTGCCGGGATAGATAGGTGCCGCATAAAATGCTATTAGGTAACGTAGTAACGTCTTAACTACGCTAAGGACTTGATGCTATGGCTCGAGGTCACATAGAATTGCAGTTGACATGCACTCATTTAGACTTGCACGGAAAAAGGCGCGAAAACTGTTACATGGTCTTTCACAGCTTCGCGAACACTTCTTGGGTCCTCCTGCATGCGTAGTATCCATCCATACAATATTGTCCAGACATTGATACAGTTCAGGGGAAATGCCACTTGTCCTTCCAGAAAAAAGAGAGAGCTGCACTCTACTGTGTGACACTGTAGATCATTGATTTCATTGACGAACAGAAATCTTCTGCTTGAACAAAGTAGCCTTCGCTGCCAATTCGTATGGAGTAAAAATCCAGGGAAGAGACAAAAAAATCTCCGCTAAGTCACTCGAGGACGTCGCCCTAACCTAAACCTTGAAACACCTAACGGCTCCCAGGCCTATATAGTTAAGCGAGCTCCGAGTGAGCCTGAGGATCTATATTGAGAAAACAGAGGTCCAAGTCATCAACAAATTTCAAATAATCAATCTTGAAATACACATCAATGGAACCTTACTCCACAAGTAAAAGGTTTTACTTAGCTAGTCGGAGATTTCAAAACACGGACACTGTACAGAAAATATCAAGCACATAAGGGAAAGCTATGGTCCATGCCTTCGGAGTATGCTGCGAATACTAATGCTCTACTGGAGGGACTTGTATAGAATCCTAGTACCCCTATTCTGATGTATGGTGCTGAGACTGCGGACGGTGAATAAAGGAGGTGAAAACCGAGTGTGTTGAGATGATTGGGACCTGAGGAAAATAGGGGATGCTGACCCATCGTGACAAGTTCACTTGAACACCTTACATTTAACGACCCCTTGGCCGCCTACTCGAAAATCACTTCCATAGACGCAAAATGCCACTACTTTGGACTACATCAGTAAGTAATGCACACGAAGTTACGCCAAAACTGCGTTTGAGGAAGAGTGCATGGGAAAAGCTTCAGAGGTAGACCACCTGAACGCTGGGAAGAGTGGCTAAAAAAAGATGCGGATCAGTGGGAATGGCCTCGTTGATCGAAGACAGGAAGACCGCCAACAGTGGCAGATCAGCATGAAGTAGATGGCAAGGCAGGATGGAAGCAAACCCGTCAAGTCACAATGTCGATATTCCTGCAGCGAATGCAGGCTACATTGCTTCCTGGTGAGAGGAATTCATTGATTAAATGAAATAAGGGATGATGGGTAGGCGTAACTAGGACGATCGGATAGGGTAGTCACTGCCGTATTAAATTCCTGAAATCATGGTGCTTTTCTTCTCATGTTCACATCTGGTCTGTTTATGTACCTTAAAACCACTTACTCTTGAAACCACCTTGAAAACACTATAATTTACTTGTGTTAGCGATGTCGAAGAATGCACCCCTGCGCCACACGACTTTAGTAAGAAAGTCATATAGGAAAGGGAAGATGTTAAGTAATGGTTTCATAATGACTGTCAGTAGAACAAGGACGTAGTCTTGGAGTTAATAAACTATTTTAGCAGAAAAGTGTCATGAGTCTCTCTGCATCAGTAATGGTGTTCACCTAACTTCACTTTGTCTGCATGACGTCCAAAAAGGGATTGTGATTTGTAATGAAAAAGGATCCCATGAAATTGATACCATTTGTTTAAAACTATGGGGTGATATGCATAGACGACCCCAGGAAAAAAACGTAACATCCTAAGATTGATTGTTAGTAAGGTAAGTACGTCTATCATCCAGAATAACAACTTGGATATGGATCGGTTGAGTGTCGGGATTTGTTTGCTTAACCCGAATACTAAACTATATGTAACATCGACGTTCAAACCCCGATAGGAAAATGGCAAAATATATGTTTGTTTCGGGAAAAATACACATAAAAACTTCCGATTTGATTTCATTCTCCACATCATTCTACGTATTTATACATTCAGTGGAAGTGCAAATCATTTTTCGTTTGTTATCACATGATCAGATGGAACTTAGGTAGTTGCCGTCTTATTCAAACGGACTCGAAAGCCTTTTACAGTTATGTGAGAGGGATACTAAAGTGAAAAAACTTAGTCGTGGGGCATTCAATGGATGATAGTGAACTAGTCACAGAGCCAGCTGGAACTGCGGGAATCCTGAATATTATTTCACAATTGTGTAAACAAGCAAGTTCTGGAGGTTATATGCATTACCAGGTTTTTTCCCGAAGTCAGCGAAAGCACCTGGTAGAGAGACTAAATGCACCATATCAAAACTTGAAGAAGCTTGCGGGCATTTTGCTCACCTTGTTTGGCCAACTCTGACCATACGATCTTCCTGGAGAGCGACGTATAACAATGTAGTATGGTATGGCCCATCCTGTGAACAGCCACCGTTGACAAAAAGTCGATTCGATTATCACCGATGGTCGAGGTACAATAAAAGATGACAAGGCACTAAAATGAAAAAAAAAAAGGCCATAGAACCTTGCGACGAGGTCGTTACTGTCGGGGAAAAGGCGGCAGAGCACCAGCAGAAAGAAATTATATAATTGCGTGCAGGGTGCGTAACGGATTTGCCGTAATAGTACAGTGCGTAATTGATGAGGATGATGGTGAATAGAGTGCAAGCCACCGTTGACTCATTAGTGAATAGATGAGAATGTCGTTATTCAGAAAAAGGCCGTGTTTCGGCGGGTTTTCGCGTCCTATATTACCCGTGTTGACAGCTCAGCCGGGTGATTATTAGCGATTCGAGAGTGAGACTGCACTGAACCCTGCATTTTTAAACTACTTGTAAACAAATGTAACTATGCCTTTCGGGAAGGTTAGGGACGATCTAAAATCTAGTGAATTCCGTGTAGGACCAATTCGTTGTGCTGAGTATCACCGGAAGCGCTACATGCCGGAGCACGAGTGTTACAGTCGTGAAGAGTTTCCACCATATATCCTGTCTGACGTGGGAGAGGGAGACTAGGGTAGTAGTTGTAACCAGCCCTGGGGTGGGGCAGGCCATAAACCCGGCCGAGCGGGCGCGGTTCGGTCGAGCGGTTTAGAGGCCGCCCAAATCAGGTTGAAGGTCCCGGACAAACGCCGCAAAAACGGGAAAACCTACAAGAGGGGGGGGTACGGCCGGCGGCAGCCGAGCCGAGGGAAGGGTGATCCTAAACAAAACAAAGACACGGAAAGACCAGACATAAGAAATATATAATGGGGGACTCCTGGTTCCCGATAACGGATATTTTACAGTCAACAAATAGAACAAGCGATTATAAACAGAATACCAAGATATATGGAGCAGGAGGACAATATGTGAACAAATAAAATGGCTACCAAATCCTGGGGAGGACTGCACGGCTCAGGGACGGGATTGGGGGGTCAACCACGGGACGTCCGTAGGGGACGCGACCACGCGCAAAGACACACCAGTCAGAATACAGTATACCCGAACCCAGTGGAGGGGGCCGGATAATACTCCACCCACCAGGCCAAGTCAGGACATTACGGACCGACAGGTGGGGCGCCCGAACAGTGGCGCGAACCCCCCCACAGACCACGGCGAACCCGGGTAGACAAATGACCCCTCAATCCCGGACTTGCCCAAATTAAAGAACAGTATGATCGGCTTACTGAGCCAGGCAGTCCTCCATTAGGGCAACAACGTCCTCCGTCGTGGCACAAGTTCAACAGGAATACGACACAACACGAAAAATTACAAAATAGACTCTCTAAGGCAAGTTTGGCTACAGAACATATAACCGGCTCCTAGTAAACTCGGATAACAAAAGGCGATGGCTGCTCGGAATGCGAGGCGAGAGAGTCGACCGTAGAATGTGTGGAGAAAACAAAAGGATTATCATAATACAACCGGGTAATACCATTACGTAATTGCAGACATTGAGCGAGAAACCACTACGCAGAGAGGGGAGTATTGGGAACTTCCAAACCAACTGGGAGGGAAGCAGCGGGTAAATACCCGGGCGTAACAATATTTAATTCCGAATAAGACTTAAATGGAAACAGTACGTACACCTAACCACCCACATGAAGCCGGGGGCATACACAGGACGATTATTTCGCGTTGAGGAAACATGTAAGACTTTGTAAAAGGATAAAAAAAAAATATGCCAGATTGAAAACGAGGAAAATGACTGTGCAGTCAATCCGCGTATTTTCACCGAGTAATTTGAGGGTACGTGCGTACAATCACTGTGGTACCAGGAGCATACTGCTGTTACAATAGCGTTAAGTATTCGCGCGTTCGGCGGTAATCCATGAAGTACATTATAGAATAAGCGTGATATCAGTGATCCGGGTGACAAATTGCGTTTTGTGGATCTGGATTCTTTCTCTCTTGGTTCTCAATTTATAATCAATGTACTTTCGTCATGCGTAGTGTGGAATACATATTGCAAACATTTTACAGTCAGGGGTTGGAAAACAGTTGGTACCATGCTTGAGATAACTAGATGTATTGAAACAATATATAGCAGATAGTGACGAAAAAGTCTGGAAATCATTGTCTGTAAGTATAGGGAAAATAAGTGCAAAGGGAATCCGCACTAGTCACAGCATAAACATTGACTATTGGATTTGGTTGTTGGTAACGGCAATTACTGTTCACGAGCCTATGCGTGGACCTATTGCTTTCAAAGTAAGCAATTACAAGCTTGCATAGAATGAATCCGGGATGTAGGACATACAATACTACTTTATTATTCGATATAGCTAATACTTAGTGAAACTAGAATACGAGGAGAATGCGAGTCACCACAGGTACCATGAGTGTGAGAAGCTGAGAAGTTGAGGACAAAACAACACACATGTGTATGAGATGCGTGTAAAGGTAAACAAAATCCAACAGGCAACAGGTGATAGCAAGAATAGCTAACAATTAAATGCCGATGGGTCATGTCAAAAGAATGATTGACGATTGGTACTTTTCATTTCATAACCGTATGGCCGCTGACTTCCATATGAAATTATTAAGACGATCCGAGTGAGAAGAGATAAGGCGCTAATCAGTTATTGCAGAATTCGCCTTATGACACACGGGGGAACCACAGGATCCGCTGTGATAAAAAAACAGAAATCCCTGTAAGCTGAGTAACAGACGAAATATTTAGTTATGATCAAATGAAATATTAAAGAATTATCTTATTCATTTCGAAGTGATACCTATTCGGATATGATTCTCGTCTCGCTATTTTTTGTTATCACGCCGCAAAAACAGCAGTACTGTGTGAGCGTATGTCGCCCCTCCCCTCCCCTGGAAATCATAAATTCTCAAGTAAATTAAGAATTCGCACAGGCCAAAACTCAAGGAACCTCGAAATGTGGGTTTCGGACATGTCATCTTTTCACCTGCTATATTCTTGAAGGAAATCTGTAACGTGGACCATTAGCCTACAAAGTGGCGATGTTGAAGTGCCACTTTTTGCTCCTTACTGTTGTAATGTTTCTGTCAGTCACTTCACTCCTAATCTTTACGATTATTCACACATCCTGCGAAAAAGAAGTAGAATTCCATTTACAATTATTATTATTTTTCGCGCCAAATCTACATGATAAATTGAATGAATGTTGAGGTAATTTAATAGAGAAAAAGTTCCGACTAGGTGTTTATGATCAATCTGATCTCACCAACAGCACGAGCGGAGAACTAGCGTGGCGCATATTTTCTCTACGATGAGTTAGGGTTGGTGAAATAGACAATGAGTGTGATGAAGCACGGAAACACCATCGGAAGACTTCAAGATCTCATTCTTCCGTTTGGTTTTTTCATTAACCTGTTTGTCTTTGTGAATGTTATATTCGAGCAGATTTACACGTTTTTGAATACTTCTCTGTGGAATTAAAAGTAGGCACGGTATCCTGGGTAAAATTCGTTTGGCAAAAATGCATTCTGGAATCGCTGCTGAGCAGGCAGAGTCACGATATAATGATGTGTGTAACAGGTGTCACGCAAGCATGTTAAAATGTTTTTAGATTAAGTACGACGAATGCACAACAAGTTTCTTATTTGAAGTTGCGAAAAGGGGTAATCATGCTCCTGAAAATTGAAAGAGAACTTCAACCAGGCAAGGTCAGAGATGAAGATGTGTGAATAGCGCACGCACAGCATGTTAACATGTGTTTAAACATAATGTATCGATCGAATGCACACAAGTTCTTATCCGCTATATTGATAAGTTGGCGAAAGTGGGTAACATGGCTGCTGAAAGTGGAACGAATCCGAGGATTCACAGACATCCACTCACGAGATTCTGCAATAGACGATTGAGCTGATCAGTCGAATAATCCGTTGTTCATGAGAAGTTGCAGTATTCGAGGGATATACAATGAATGTTGTCAGGTTACTTTATTATTAACAAAATTCGGTTTTTGCAAGCAATATCACCAATTGGGCCGGTATGTTGTGAATAATATGTACCTAGTAAAGATCAGCGGGAGCACCAAACTCAGCAGGCAGTAGGTTCTGATGACTGATGAATAGTTCCGCGATGTGAACCACACAGTAAAATACGAGTGGGAAACATCTTAGGGCAGTCAGTAGTATGTAAAACGGGGATCCGAGCTCATTCACCCAAAATCGCCCAATGTCTCTCTAAATATAACTTAAGTAGTATGTGAATTGGGGGTTCAGGTCTAAATCCAAAGCAACTGTGTGAACACCATCCTCGTGTATGTACCTCTTGCTATCCAAGAGAGGAGAGGGATACCTTATTCACATGTGCTAAAGATTATATGACCTTCACTTCTAATAAAGTTCATACGTGCCCGAAAGTTTTTATTCAAGAGTGTTTCTGTGTAGTTTCAGGTGTTATATATTTTTTAGTGACCGATCCCTTCACACCCTTTGCCTTCTTTGAATTATGAGCATCATTCAAACCAAAGTATCGAATACAGTTTTGGTCTTAGACCGATGTACTCAATAATTGGAGTGACTTCACATCATCTTTCATTTTCCCTACAACCGTTTTGGTATTATTTTCGCTGAACAGTGAATGGTTTGGAGGTGTTTACTAGTGTCATTTCATTACTATCTGTTGCCATATCAGAGTATAGATCTTTAGTTTTATTTTCCTCAAAAGGAGACTACTGTATCATGTATATAAAAATTAACCATTGTCATTATTTTTTTGTTTCAAGTTGTAGTAGTAAAAATCATACATTACCCATGCAAGATCTAAAATAGCCATACCTAGAGTTATTGGTTTAGCCAATTAGTTTTTGTTTTATGCCTGTGCACAGCACCAAGATCCATCGTAAATATTTATGACTAGCATAAGTTGGTTTGCTATTAGCTTGCGCATGTTTTAGATTCTTCAAGCGATTTAACCAACTCCAACGAGTCCTTTTTATTTTTTATACATTGTTCCATAGTTTTTCCAATACACAGCATTGTTCGGAGTTTGAACATGTATATTTCGAAGGCACTCCTTAGCTTCTTGCGTAAGTGTGTATTTTAAATTATGTATGACTTCAATACCAAGGAGAATTTGGTGAATTCCAGTATCTAGGAGTTTGATGCAATTTGCAGCCCCCAAAGACTTAGGTATAATTGAAGTTTCTTATAATGCAGTTACATATTTTCTTTGTCATTAGTTTTGGAGTAATTTTTATTATTTGGAGCAGGTGATTCACCCAACATTATGTAGTTGATTAATCTGAGAACCACTCCTTTTGGGAATCAAATTTCCTGCGAGCAAAGGATATTCATTAGTGATGTAGCAAACCTCTGTTGGATACTCCAAATCAACTTATAATAATACCCAAATCAGAATCTGGTTTCGTGTCTAATATTTTATTCCAATTGTTCGTACAGCAGTCCATTGAAATTGTTGACTGGTAAGTAATGACTCATAGCCCAATACCTAAAGTTATTCGCATCTAGATATGAATAAAACTGGAAGGTTCTCTAAGGATTATTCGTGGTCCTGTATTTATTATTAGCTTTTGATAAAATCTACTAACCCATTGAATACCGCCCTAATACACTTTCTCTTACAAACAATGTTGGTCGATATCGTGAGTAACTCGGTGGTAATTCTATTCCAGAATGCTGAGTAGAGCATCCAAACTAAACCGGGAGGAGTATAGTAATGAGCAGGATCGTAAGCTGTGAGGTCAAAAGAGTTTATTTCTAAAATTCTGCAAAAACATTCCGCCAATAACACACATCGTTGTGCAGGGATAGATGTGATATTCACTCAAGTTTTACATTCAAAAGTATTCCACACATTGTGGGCATGTTATCTATCATAATCAGTGGGGTTTGTATAATTCACGAAACTGTAAAATGCCTCTTTAGGTGGAAGGTATTTCCCTCAAATCTTTACGCCAACGTTTCATGCACTCAGATGGATATACACCCTTTTTATTTACCAAGTGTTCAATTTATTTTCTGGAGGACCAATCGTCTAGTTATTCTCAAGGCAGTTTTATCGTGTTCTTAACCAAATTGTCTAACGACGAATTGAGGAATTGAAGGGAGCCTATAAATCTTAATTGCCAAATGTTGCAAGACAAATATTTTTCCCATATTGTTGTGGAATCAAACCAATTTCCCACTTGGAAGTCCTAACAGCTTGCTGATAATATGGGGTCATAACCTCTAAGATTGTGAAAAATGACGGGAATGACAGTTTTACCTTTTTTTTTTAATTTTGATTACAGTAACAGTAACTTCCCCAGCTGTAAAATTCTTGTTACAGATATTGACAATTGTTGCACTTTCAGTCTCCCTTTATCATCGATGCATAACACTATTTTTCGGTTTTCAATACCTATTATTTTTCAGTAGATTTTTCGAGATTTTTTAGAAAATGTTCATCAGCTTTTGGTCCTCTGCATACCTTAGGCTTACCAACTTTTCCATCACAATCTTACAATGACGTAACAATAACTAGAAACATCAGTTTGGTGAGTATTCTGCGTATTTGCTTATCGTGATTATCAGCACCCCCCGAAATCTCGGTTAGATAACATTCAAAATCAGCATAAATGACATTTGGAACCTTCATCACTTCTAGCCTTGATTTTTATTAATTATGTTTCCACCACCAATTTTTTTTCGTCTGAGTCTGTACGTTTTATTTCCCATTCCTTAGGCATTTCAATTAATTTTGATGCTCGTCTCCAATTCCATTACTGTCTTCCTTGTCCTCTCAAGAACTCCTCCTTACAAAAATGTGTAGGCATTTTCGAAAGGATAAACATTTGCTCTTTGTTGCTTTGGCGTTCAATAAACGAACTGAGATTCTCCATGTGTAATGATATTTATTAACTTGCTCAATGAGCATTAACTCATCTCGTTTGTACTCTGATGATTCGAATTATGTATATGGCACAGCCGCACCACCTTCCCAACCAAATCATGTAAGCGATAAATCGTTTTATCTTTCACTTTTGGTTTTGTGAAATAGGAGTTGGAAAATTTAAACCATCATCTATTGGATCTGCTGGGTCCTCTCTGGTTTTTACATACTGGAAATAAATAACTTCTTAAAGGCCCCCTTACACAGTCATCACTCTTTATTTTTCACATTAATAATAGCTTGTTATTTTTCAATTTTGTAGGTAAATCAATGTAAGACCACCTTGTAAATGGTTGATATTTACCAATGTTCAGAGTTCAATTTAGGACTCTTTTCAGCCTATACACCCCGAACCTTGATTGTCCATTTTTCAAACATTTCGAGTATTTCATTCTGCTGTGTGTAATTCAGCATCCAAGTCACCTGGTTTAAAATCACTTTTTTGGACAGTTCGAAATACACCTCAACAACATCACTAGTTTTTTTTTTTTTTTTTTTCCATCTGGTTTATCTTTTTTAATTTTATTTTCAAAATTAGTTGAAACTTGAAAATTCTAATTTATCATATTCTTCCTCAGTTTCGTCTTTACTGTATCTTTTCTGCTGTTCAAAACATTTTTGGATATACTCTTAGTGGATGGTTCTTTGGCACATCCATTACCCAAGTACTCATCACCCACCCCATGTCCGACTTTTATCAAATAGTTCTTGTCGTTCAAACCTTCTAATGGCTTTGAGTATATCTGTTTTTAATGAATCCTCTTTTTCCTCAGATGGTGTCCTCTGGTAGATCCATATTATTGTGTTCAACATATTATTTCGATCTGCATATTTCCCTTTATGAACTGCTTCTGATTAGATTTAATGTAGCCAACTATGCTTTGAGTACTCTTTTTTAATTAATCCTCTCTCCCAGAATGGTTCCTCTGAAAGCAATATTATTGTGTTCAACATAATGATTTCAATTCTGCACCTTCAGTCGGTAAAGCTTGACAATTTTTTATAAAGATAAGTCATCTTTATATATACTTCCATTTTGTTTGAACCATTTTATCACTTGTTTACAGTGATAAAAAATATTACTCCCTAAATTTTTTCCAAAATTTCTTTTAATACTTTTTTGTATTGTTTTTTAGATTTTTTTCTCGTCATACTACTTTTTTGCATTGCATTATTACGCCCACATTTGTTACATAATGGAAGGTTCACTTTTTGTATAACTCCACACTTTTTCAAAGGCTGGTTGCTCTTTTAGCGCACTGACTGGCTCTATTGTGTTCTGTGGCAGTAGCTACCACTGCAGTTCAGGACATTTTTTATCACTATGGCCACTAAATTCCGATAACTGCATTTTTACACATTGTACATCTTTAGGTTTATCAGCGCAATAACTTCGCATACCGTCTTTTACATAATTTCCATCCATGGGCGTCAACAGGTGGGGGACGGGGGACAGGTCCCCCCACTTTCAAAAGTTTGGGGGAGGGGGACATAATTTCAAATGTCCCCCCACTTTTCAAAGTGGGGGGGGGGTACTTATCTATCGTTTTGTCCCCCCCACTTTTCCGGACCGTGATAAAAAAAATACTAAGCACATGCCCGATTTTGTATCACTCTAAACTGATACTTTTTGTCTAACCAACATAATCGAGTTTGGCAAATAGTCTTAAGTCCACAATTCCAGGTGCGACTAGCCGAGTGTGAGGATTACCCATGGTCCATACCGAGTGTCTCGAATTTTAAATCGAATCGCCAAAAGTGCCTAATTTATCAGTGTTTCGCGCGCAATGGCGTTTTTTTCTTCCATGCGTTTGTAGGCTAAATATGCGATTAATGCTTCGAATCATTTTGTTCCCTCGATAATTTCAGAAGCCTCGGGGGCAGCCCCCCCCCCATTTTTTTGGAAGGAAATTCGGCGCGAAATTCATGGAAAATTGTGAGCGAAAAAAGCAAGTGATTTTTTTGCATAACTTTTTTTCGATCAAATGCTCGAAAAATCATGCCAATTTTTTTTTTTCTGGCCGCGCCTTCGCGCGCGCGGTAGTCCCCAATGACTGACTTGTAAAATTCGGGTACCAATTTTCTGCTCCCAATTGGAGTGGTCCCATACTCCTATGGCTTTTCCCTCGATCCACCCAGAGACCATAGTAGAAAAGGGTACGGAAAAACGCCATATGTATATCGGTAAATCATCTTATTAAGCACCAATGGAAACTTTTCTGTCTGTCTGTCACTCAAATCACACTTTATCTGGGTGCTATTGAGCCTGGCAAGTCCGTTTCCGTCGATCTGGAGGTATGAAATCGAAAATTTTCTTTGTACGCTCCGCGCCAACCCGTGGTGCGCTCTGTTCCGCTTAGATGGTCATTTGCGTTCGTCTGTCCGCCCCCCCCCACTTTTCGAAACCTCCCGCCCCTGGTTCCATCGGTTTTGAAAATCCTTTACAATAAATGCATTATTACTATCTTTCAATTTATTCCAAAAACCATTTTTCGTATAAATAAAAAAAACTCCTCCCCGATGTGGACCGACCGCCTTCTCTCTCTATGCATCTCTCTCTCTCTAGCATTCGGTCCACATCTAGGAGATCCCTCCTCGTTGTATTAACATGGTGAGATGGGTTTTTCTTACACATATATGGCCAGTGTGTCAGCCTTTAAACTCTCTTTGTATTACATTGTGAGAGTTTTTTTCTTACACATCTATGGCCAGTGTGTCAGCTTTTAATCCTCTCTTTGTATTACTTTGTTAGAGTTTTTTTCTTACCTTACACATATATTGCCAGTGTGTCAGCCTTTAAACCTCTTCTTGGTATTACATGTGAGAGGTTTTTTCTTACACATATTGGCCATGTGATCATCCTTAAACCTCCCTCTTTGATTACACAATGTGAGCTCTTCACCTCACAAGTTACAAGGTGATGTAAGTTTTTAGAACTTACTAAGTATTGTAATCAATATCTTACAAGTTATTGTAATAAGAACTTACAAGTTATTGTAATAAGTCCCTATGTTTACCACAATTATCAGCTTGAGCATACTTTTAATTTCAGGAGTATATTAAATTAAATACAGAACCTATCACTTAATTCTATTTAAAGTTCCCCTATTCAAGTAAAACCCTTGAATTAGTAGCACAAATTATACCGAGATGTAGAAACCCAAAGCCTGTGTTTGTATAACCGCAATTAGACCCGTCATTAGTGGTGGTTATTCCGTTAAATATTTTGAAACATATAAACCCTTGAAAGTCTCTAAACATTAGAATTAGAAGAACCTAAAACATTACATCCTAGATCCGAAGTGGCGAATTTGGTCATGAGAACGATCAAGTCATTAGTTCGACTGCATAACAAATTTTGTTAATGCTCTTGGGTATGGCGATATCTCGTAGCAGGACAATGCAGAAATTGATGATGTTGAAGCTTTATCTAAAGAATTAGAGAATGTTCCACTAGTCTCAAATGCTTTAATCACATTTTTTTGTGAGCTTTAATTTATAAATTCGAGTAATCTTGCTCCACTTCTGCTGACCTTATAACTGCAAGACATGTTTCATTCAAAAAAATAGTGATACTATATAATGAACTCAAGTGGAATCCAATGAACCAATTGGAATCCACAAGTGAACAAGTTGGTTGAGGAGGAACCTCAACAGTAAACACCATACTTAAAGGTTACAAAAAAAAACCCAGGTGGTTGCTGCAGGAAAGAAACTTGCAGAGTACAATATAAAACAAAGGATCAAAAAACTGAACGAACCACAAACAACCCTACTATGACGTTGAAAGTGATTACTTGTCTTACATATGGTTTAACTGCATTTGCAGTTGTAGTGGGCGGTAGTATTTATTTTTCAAAGTTATAAAATTCCTGAAGTGAAACTAAAGTCAATGTAGTGTCTGAAGCAATCGACTCCTTTCTCATTTCGAATATTCAATGAACAAAAAAAGAATAATACCAAATCAATCAGTCAGTACTGATAATATCGAAAACCTAGTATAAGCACGGAGCAATGGTTGGGGGTATGAGTATTGTATATAGCCTGCTTGCGAGTAAAATGGCTAAAAATAAACCCCGCCGATCTGGTAAACTGGACGTCAACGATGGTTTTCCAAATTGACTGCTACTGTTAGTATTGCACTACGCGAATACAATTATGGTTGGTGAATCAGGGTAGACTACCAATAAAATTATAAGTCCAACCCTTAACTATTAAAAAGAAAGGATATAAACTGGCAACAATAACGCTATGCGGAGGTGTGCGATTATAAATGGCCGTAGCTTTTAGTGTACAAATTCTTTATTTTCTAATCTAAAAGATCGTGCAGAGGCAAATAAAGAACGGGCACGATTTACTTAGAACAACTCAGCAGAGAGAAACAAAATTGACCGAAGAGAGACTCAACCATCTGGATTTAATAATTAATGAAACTATGCCAAGAGAATGTCACTCAAGCAAACTTTTTCGAACATCGATCGAGTCTATCAAGAATACTACATCATGATATGACAGTTCAATGTATGATTTACCAACCTGAAAATTTGAAGCGTTAACCGATGCTAAGTGATTTTTAAACACCCAGTGAAAGTAAAAAAACGGTGAAATATTGTTCGTTATAATTGGCAAGGGTGCTGTCGGCATTGCAAGTAATGATTACCTCTAAAAAGGAACAACCAGATTATCAAAATGTATAAAAGAACTGAAAATAAATAAAAACTGTATACTCTCTTCTAAGGTTATTGAAAGGGAAGGTGCAGTAACCAAAATTCGCAGAAGCCACAAAGTCCCGAAGCAAACAGCCAGAGCATGGCTATCAAGCAGGCAATGTGGTCAAATTACAAAGCACCGTCCAAAAATCATCCCAGATAGGACCAAACCAAACAAGTGTCAACATTTTCAATGCAATTCCAAAGGATATGCACCAAGCAGATTTTTTATTTTTACCATCACATGATAATGTGGTAATGTGGTAATGTGGCTTTATTAAATTACCGTATTTCGACGTAGCCAGTATAATACAAAGAATCAGAATCACTATAACGGACGGACCAAACTGCAACCCATAGCGAGTGTCATCTCGAAAGAATCTATAAAAGAAGCCCATTGACTTATCCTCAAACAATCAAAGTAGACCCCGGAAAAGAATTCATGGGAGGGGTCAATACACTCATGCGTGAGTAAGGTGTCACAATACAAAGAGGAGAATCGGAAATTCACAGAGCGCAAGGTATTTTAGAACCATTCAACAGAACGCTAGCAGAGAGATTATTTCACAACAATATTCTCAAGAAATGAACATAGAATGTAAAAAGATCAGAGCCTGGTAAAAAAAATTACGCAGAGTGGTCCTCATCCCACTCACGCATTAATCATGAAAAACCGACTAGATTAATAGCGCTGGAACCTATTGATGCAATAACGAAAAAGTCTGTCGAACAAAATTCAGCTCAAACCATTATGCAAAGAAGAAAAATACCGGATGGTGTGAAAGTTAGGTACTTGTATGGCCCAGGTGAAGTGATACATGATTCCAAAGGAGCAACAGACCATCTGGTCGATTAAAACATATGGAAATACGGACCACTATGCTCACAAAAGACGCCAACGTGTATTACTTAGCAAATGATCCAAATAGAGCCTTGTCAGAGCGGAACTGCAGATAATACAAACCAGGACAGAAATCACCGCCGTAGAATGTCTTGTGTATACACTGCTATATGGAATTCCCCTCTTGCTCGAAAATCCCCTCTTGGGAATTCCCCTCTTGGCTTACAAATCCCACTCTCTTGGAATTCCCCTCTTGCAAATCTGTGGACAAATTTGAACTCAACCTCTAGGGAGGAAGTAATCTGTTTTAAGTATAGTTTTGAAGTATTGTACTTATATGAATATGGTATAATTAAATTATGATTAAATTTAATAATAAGTAATTGTATTTTTCCAATTTAATAAAATTATATTATCAAGTTCTAGATAATCATTTTCAACTGCTGTTTAAATTCCTCTGATGTAGTTATTCAAGGGAATGTGAAACTGTCTCCCATAGGCATCAGCAATAGCTATATCTTTACCATCGTTTGCTGAAGGATTTTAAGGCAGCTTCAACTCTCAATTTCAAATGTATTTTCATTACAAATACCCAGATACGCCATATTACTGAGCCGTCGCTTGGGTAAACATAAATCGCTATAGCAGTCTAAATCTGCATTCGCTCTAGGAATAAAATTTCATACCTTGATTTTAAACACTTTCTTTTTTACGCTTGCTTTACCAAGATTGTGGACAATCGTTCTGTTTTCATCGGTACGATACTAATTCAATGTTAAAAAATATGTCGGGTTTGTACCGGGTTATTATTGACTCATCTACACTCTAAATTTGGAAACTACCCGTTAACATTTGTTTTGATCCTTGTGCGGGGTTGTTCGTGATCACCAACAGAGTGTCTAACATTCAAACCCAATGCATTACGTAATTCTGTGAGGATTCAATTTGTGACCGTATTGTGTTGTCATTTTATTTAAATACAATAGTACTTTAAATAAAAAAGGATGACGTGGTGGATGATTATAGGGGGAAAGGAAAATACCGCTTGAAGATGATGCTGATGAGACACCATTATCAATTAAGTGATTCATTTTGATGATCAACTAATAAATCTAGACGAAGAGTGATTGGAGTTGTCTTTGAATGAGCAGAACAATTACAGACCAAAGTAGATGATTTCTATGCTAAGATGCTAGAAGAATATAGATTAATCCCAAATGTTAATCATTATGATTAATTTTAAACTTGAGGATGGTGTTCTTTCAGTAAAAATAACAGATTAAAGAATATAAACCAGAACTCAAAGATAAAGCAAATTTCATATATTAAAAATTTATGTAAATACTATACGGAATAAAATGGGGGTTGTTGACTACTCAAAAACCCCAAAAAGTAACACTAAGCAAAAAGACAAGCTATTTTAAACCTGCCTTCGAATACTGAGTATATTGAAATGGAATAACTGACAGAAGTTGCTAATGATATGATCCATAATTACAAGGTGAGATGCAAGCACTATTCGATAATGGTAGCTAGCACAGAGGAGTGGACGTGATACCCAAACAGAAGTAGTATGAGAAAACTACTAGCTCTCGATGAAGCTTTACAAAAATCTCGTGGTGAGATTGTCAATAACTTGGCAAAACTGAAAGCTTAGACGATGTCATATTATCAGAACAAAATAATCTAGCAAAGACACAGAGGAGGAGAGGAAAATGAAGAAGAGATGAAAAAGAAATCAAAGCAAGAATAAAAGAATTGGAAATAGAAAGAGGTGCGTTAGATTGGAATCTGCAAGGATAAATGATAGAGCCATGGCGTGGGAGGCAGAAGATTAACAGAATAAAAGAACTATCAATCAAATTTAAAGAAGAACGACACTATCGGAAAAGTAAGAATTTTATTAGAGAAAAGGTGTAACCGTGGTTAGTATATTAACGGCTATAGCATTAGTATTAGCACTATTGGTACAAGCATCCGTGCAGGTGTTAAAGTGTTGTGCCACCCAAAACCAAATCCGACCCGATGGTGGATTACAACAACAGATAAGATATTCTAAAAAGCATGGCAAATGTATTGGGAAAGTTAGGTTCTAAACTGCTGGCTGCAAAAAAAACTGCAGGCATCATCTGGAGCGGTGTTTTATCTTGGCTATTAAAGGCATTGAGTGGTGCTGTTGGATGGTGGCAGAAAATGTGGTGGGCATTTGTTACTGGTTGTTGTAGCTTTGAGTTATACTTGAATAAACATCTGACGTAAGATTATTTAAGTACATCATATAAAGCATATAGGAAATAACTGCAATCCCAGTACCCCCACGATGATGGCAAGTTTGTCATTTGCATGTTCACTGCAGATTCGGAAATTTGTGGATCTGGTGTTGACTCTAATGTAGTGTTGATTCAACTGGTTTAGTTGTAGCACTCAATGTGTTGGAGTTGCAACTGGGTTCACGAGTCATATCATCAAACTCACTAACAGGTTCACGAACAGGTGGTGCTCATCAATAAAACCCACAGTAGAAAATAATCATTCGTACGAGTGTGTTGTTGTGTCTGGGGCTTTTGGAATTCATATTAACCTATTGGGTACCAATCCTCAAGTGTTAGATCTGTAGGCATTCATGTAAACATTCTTGACGACTTCAAAGTCTAATTTGCCTCGAGCAATTGCAGTGAGTTGATTAGCGATTTTAAACACTTTGTAAATCTACGGAGAAGTAGGACAATTTCTAAATAGACCAAAAACAACTGTCGTTAGCATCTAGAGAGGTTCCAGGTGTTGAAAAACATGTTTTTGTTTGAGTTTGTTGCCCCTAAATACCAAAAACAAAAGTTCTCATGGTATAAGAGTGGTCTCTGTGCCATATCTGTTAGACCTCTGATGTGGTATGACAAAACCCTCTCCACGCGGCCTGTCACTTGGCCCTTAGAAAGTGTGAGAAACTGTGTATCTAGCTGTTCGAGGTGGATTTTACCAAAAGCCAGTACAGTTGCATCTGTGTACCCGTCATGTGTATGTGAAATATAGTGTCATAATTACCGTCTAATACCATTGAATTCCAAGCAAAGGCCGTGCCAAAACAAATACTATGGGTATTGACGTGTTGCTTCCACTTTGATTTCTGTGAAACATGAAAACGATGACATATGTCTCCAAATGCTTGACAGTCTATATTATTATTCAATGCATTATTAATGATTTGAAAATGGGTGGACAAACTCATTTCTTTAAGCAGCCTTCGACAAAAGATAATAGACGATGAAACCTATTAAAGCTTTTATTCTATGTCTGTTGTGGAGCGGGGGTCCTAGCTGACACCACATCCTGCAGGTGCTACACCAACCAAATTACAAGTTGATGAGTTGATTTTGCCAAATTGCATCGGGTTTGAGTTCCAATCGTTATAAACCTCATCAGATTGGACGTGTTGTAATACATAATTCCAAATGAATCTGGTAAGATCGATGCCCAAATGTGTCAGTATTGAAATAGGTATAGTTTGACTTGTAGAGTTCTGTTTGCTCAAAGGCCATCATTGTCTGGTGGTGAATATATACTACTAACTTGTATCTTTTCGAATAATTGCTTTGAAATGCTGAGTGAACATGTTTTTTTATTTTAAAACATCATACATTTAAATAAATGAATCATGTACTCTCTGAAATTGAACATTTGAAAAGTAGGTGACTTGGGAAACAATACTATAGCAAATAGAGGCAGGAAAATTAAAATGACTTTGACATCAGCTATATTTGGGATAGGTTATTACAATATTTTGAGGTGAAAAAAAATTATGATATGATTTGGTTCGTGATGGGAGTGAATTTTCATTGCGCTGGCCTTACAATGTGGATCGACGGGTGCATTTGATCACCAGGAATTATCTTGGGTGGCGATTAGGGTCAATAAATTACAATGGGACTTTGAAACGGAAAGTTCCATAAATTAAATGCTATTAAATTTTCTGAAGATATGCAAGACTTTTTCACTGAATACAGATGGTTGTTTGATGGGTGAAACATTGGAAAAGTGGACATTCAACATTCAAAGCTATGTATTTACACTGTGATCAAAGTTCTTACCACCAAACAATATATTAACGGAAAACATCTAAATGGGGGGTGTATCCATTGGGTTAAATGACCATCTACGGGAAGTAGCACATACATACAGAATGGAAACTAAAATTGAAAAAACCGTTGGGAAAATGGCAGTCATAATTTTTAATGAAATGAAATCAGAATCAAAAGATGCAGATGGTAATGATAGTATAATAAGGATGCATGATAATACTTTAGTAAATAAATAATGTTGAATAAATGAGTATATTTTGAAGAGTTCCAATGGCAATAGCAACCTGCAATAGATATCAAATATCAATGAGGGTATGAATAGTTATGATTAGTGAATATGGGAAAAATCGACATTGGGAAAATTGTACCAATTGAGTACCCAATTCGTAGTAATGAATAGCAGGGATAACTATTATGTGGGGTAATTTTTATCAAAAGCCTATGGTTATGTTGAATAGTTATCATAATGTTATGATGTTGGTATATGGCGAAAAAAAAAAACTAGGACAATGGAGATGACTGACGAATTGATTTTACAAATAATACACCTTACTATTTCTCTGAAAATGGTTAGAGAGCAGAATGAATGGGTCAGGAGTGATTACAGTTATGTCCATAGTTGTGTGGTCTGTGTTTGTAGCACCAATGAGGTATGATGTTATTGCAATCTGTAGGTGATAATTCTGGTATGTATTACAAAATAAACATACGACTATTTAAAATAAAACGATAATACGTAGAAATAACGGACATTTATCGAATTACCGCAAAAATGAAGGTGTTTCAGACTACAAAAATTGATGATATTAAAAAGAAATAGAAGCTGTGAAAGAGATAAAAGCGTTTCCCCGTATAAAAAGTATAACAAAAATTATTAATACTAAACACACTAGAAAACATTTCAGAGGTGTGTGGAGATGTTACTTGCGCTTCAGGAGTGCAGCTTTTGGTGGAGTTATTACTTCCCCTGTTGGATTTGCTCTGGAGGTGTTGCTATGCTTTGTGGTGTTTGTTTGTTATTGTTTTGCGGAAACAAAGTGTTTTCAATAAAAATCTTAAAACTAAAACTAAAAAACATAATGAATTATAATTTTTAGCGAGTCAACACTAAATTCATATTTGTGAATAGATTTCTACAGGCCAGGTCGGGATGAGGGTGCTATCAGTCAAGAGGAACTTTCATTATTACAAAAGAACAGACAAGTTCAATGAAATGAAAGAAAGTATTAGAAGAAAGCAAAAAACTGCATCTGTGCCAGAGAATGATAAACTCGTACAAAAGCAGATCTAGATAACAAAAAAAGGAGCTATTCAAAAAAATGTATGAATTCAGCGTCAGGTTTTAAAATAGCTTATAGATGTCAGAATGAAAAGACCCACCTCCTTATAATCCAGATTCATATAATCTTTAGGCAACATGTGAATAAGGTATCCTCGTTCCGGTTGGATCACAAGAGGGAAACACACGAGGATGGTGGTCCACGAGTGCTTAGGATTTAGACCTGGAGGAACCCCATTTTACATACTACTAAGTTATTATTTAGAGAGACCGTGGGCGATTTGGCGTGAGGTATGATGACATGAGCCCGGATCCCCATTTTTACTATACTACGCAGTCTAAAGGATACCAACGTGCTATCCAGCGCCTTATCGAATGGTCGTCGACCGGATCAAAGGCCGCGCTCATAGCAAGCAACGTACGTAACCATCGCAGCCTCTTCGAATCCAGTCGGAGAGAATGTCCTTTAGTAGTTTTCATTAGTGAGCTTTCCGTCTGTGAATAGCCCTCTAAGCTGGTTGAAAAGAGTTGTGGGTTTTTTAACAGGCTTGAAACTGCTGAAGAAATGTTGAACAAGCTGACACGTGTCAACCTCAATAAACTTCGACCACTCCCCCCAACTTGATACGGTTTCATAGTTTCACACATTGCTTCGTCAAGTGAAGGTGACTTTAGGAAGGAGTAAACATGTGCGATGCAGTAGGTAGGGGAACACACCATTCGTCGTCAGAGAGGCATGACGGATAGCGGTTAGGGGTATGTTATATTTTGGTTTATTATACATATCATTCAATGTATGACGGTTAAGGGCACTTAGAAGATGTACTATTCATCAATAACATTATAGCCCCGCAATCATTGCTCCTATTAGAAAATCATTTGATGTATTAAACTGGAATCGCCATAGTGTCACCTTGATGCGCTATCTTTTCCTCAAGTCATATAACCATCAAGAATGAATGATCTAGATGCACTGGACATCAAGCGGGATCTCAACCTGGGGAATATGAAACGCGAAGGAGATGATAAAAATTAAAATCTGGCCAAACGTTCGCTTCGATCGATTGGTTTTGAATTGAACATGGTCATGGTATGATGTCACCTACTGAGGCGCCTATCTTTCCTTAAAGCCTACAAACCATCAAGAATGACTGATCTAGCGCTCTCAGGACAGCAAGCGGGATCTCAACCTGGGGAATATGAAACGCGAGGAGATGATATTCATTTCCGGGCTAACACAGTTCGCCGTCGATAGATTGGTTTTAATGAACATGGTTCAGGGTATGCTTTTCTTTATTCTTATCGCGGGTCGTTATTCCGTTGGGTGTAGTTGACTGCGTGGTTGTTTTGTATCCATTCCGGAATGATGTAAATGGCTAGACTATTTGGCATACTTTCTTTTTTCTTTCCTGTAGAGAAATAACGGTTTGGGTCGTCTTTCATCGATTTTACTGGATATCGTGCCTGCCAAACGAAGTGCCAGTAAATATCGTCACAGAATAAAGAGATATCAATTTCTTGTACCAAATCGTTGAGAAAATGCAATCTGTGCAATCGACCGTTTAACATTCCACAAACGCATTAATAACCGATGTTCTAAGTTGAAAAGTTATGCTAAACAAAATCAGTGTGGTCCCTAACATACTAGTAACATGGCCATACAACAACACACCAGCTCGTTTCCTGACAAACCAAATACTAGGCTCGGCCATGTGATGTTGGAAGCAGCAATGATGTGATAAAAAGAAAAATATTACCGGGCCCAACCATAGTTCATCGTGATATAGTATATTATATACCTTGACCGAACACATTGAATGTGTGATTTGAAAGAGTGCCCGACATCGCTTTTTTATTCGGATAATGCAATAGACGGATGTTTTTCTTTTCGAGCGCAATCCGTGTGGGATGGGGCAACGAAATTACTTAATTTTAAGTTATTATTGCAAGAAATATAGAAAATTACTAATGACATATATTACTCTTGTTGTGCGTCGCTTTTAAATTTGAGAAACTTATTCCTAATTCGATGTCTGTTGTTTCTTTGCTTTCTGTATGAAAACATAGATGTGTTTAAAAAAACGGAAAAAACACAGGTGATCGTTGACTTGATATGACATTGCTTGTGATAAGTGAAGCATAGACCATTTACCAAATGCACTAATGAGAAAAAAACACAATACCAAGATAGTTGACATTGTACTACTCAATAACTATACCCCAACAACACTTTTGAAATAAAACTGCGGAAACACGTTTTTCAAAAAATGCCTAGCCACCACAAATTAGACTATCTGCTTTTTTCCCTGGTTGCTCTTTACAGTGGTAATTTTTTTCTTGCTAATATATCAGTTAGTGTTATTTCGGTCAAGAAACAGCAGCCTACCAATTTCAGACGGCCTGTCCTAATTATTGTGTTCATTTGCCTTCAATCGCGTAAGAAATCAGTTTTCATTCTCACCGATAATCACCCTCTTTAATCACCTCTCTCCACCTAATAAGGGTAGGGTCAACGGCTCAGGTGATGCCATGGGCTAAGATTACTATACATTACTTCATAGATTAAAGCCTTATTTCAGTTGGTCACTGTGGAGGATGAATCGGAGCTGTAGATTGAAGACCCCCCTTTGAATACACCCCATCAAGATGCCGCATGGCCGTTCTTTATCCATTTATCACATTATAATAACATTGCTGAGACTGACTTGAGTACGACGCGTATAAAACGAGTAAAATTTCATAGGCCACGTTTTGTTGTCATTCTCTCTGTGCGTTTCCTCTAAAAGCAAGAACAAGCACACCTTAGAAGTCGAAAATGAATAAGGACGATTCCGTGCATTTTGTTCTCCCAGTGATACAATGGAATACCTTGTTCCTAACGTTTGGGCAACTTATTGACAGAAGGTGATTGCCAAAATAGAGCAATGTGGTTTAGTTCACAGTCCTGAACAGTAGCGCCGCTGGCGAAGACGCACACGTGCTCGTCACGTGACCATCACTGTACTCTGTGACGCTATTATGTGTTACAACTGTAACTGATTTTGGACAATTTATAAATGAATACGCCTCTAAAAATTGACATGAATGTCGATCGTCGTTCAGTGTGTCATATGTGAACCTTGGTGAATAAGCTACATGCATGTACATGGATCATCTACAAGATTTATCGAAACACTGCCTCATGCAAATCGAACAAACTTCAAGAAGATAAGCATCAATGACAACATATTGTTTCAGAGGTGAATACTCAGCTGATGTGCCATATGGAAAGTGTAGGCACTTTCATGCCTCACCATTATTGATGAGTAACACTATAAGCTGCCGTGAGATACCACCACAAAGATAGCGGAGAGAACGAACGAACTAATTGCGATATAGCGATGCTCTTCTCTACCTCGAGCCGTGCACGGAGCCCAATAGACATCATCTCGATTAAAAGACCCGTATGGACTTTCCTGAAGCCACAGGCCGTCAATCCACTTCAGAAGTGGGGGTTATGACCAAAGTGGGGTGGGACATGACCTCTTCATATAGGACTCGCAGCACTCTGATTTATACCACCAGCAGTCCGCTCTACCAATTGAGCGTCCACATGGAATCTCCAACAATACTATACACTCGAAAGGATGGAACTAGACAAAAGATATACTAATGTAATCTGCGTAATTTATACAATTGGTATAACAACACGAGCCCCATCCGTCAGGGAGATCCTAGTAGTTTACCTCGACGCGCCCTGTCTCTGTCCAGCACATTGATTACCTGTTCCGCATTTCTATCTTGAATCCGCCGTCTTAGCCAAATCCACAATACCTCCCACCGAGGCTGCAAAACAACTTGCTGGTCCCTTCATCTTAAGGCAGAATGGATTACTGAAACTCACTTCTATTTGGCTTTCCCGATGTTCACCACCAACCGTCCTCCCAGCGCTACAAAACAACGGACGGCTGCAGAGTCACTCTCCGTAAACACCAAACTGGACACGACAACAGTCCACCTCTGCTCAACTCCACTGGCTTCAGTATTGACAGAATTGTTCATAAAATTGCTACTCTTGTTACAGACGGATGGGCACGAATCACTCACGACTTGTTTTGCTATCTTACCTATCTGATCTGCTAACCTTATAACCCACCACGCCTACTGCGTTCCCTCTACGGCACAGCTTCTTGCATCATCTCCGGCAACTGCTCAACAGTGGGTGATCGAGCATTCCGGGTGTCTGGTCCGACGATCTGGAACCGCCGCCCTAGACACGTCCGCGAATCTGGTTCTCTGAACTCCTTCAAAAAGCGGCTAGGAAACTCACCTGTTCTCCTCAACGATTTCCCCCCCCCTGGGGGGCCTTCTGACACTCCCGCTCACATCATCCACCTAATCTATTGTCTATTTTCCCTCGGGGTTTCAGTGCTGTAATTTTTTTATATCTTTTATATTATAATGTTTTTTCCCCTGTTAAGCGCCTAGAGACTTTGTTGGAATAGGCGCTAAATAAATGCTTTCTATCTATCTATCTATCTATCTATCTATCTATCTATCTATCTATCTATCTATCTATCTATCTATCTATCTATCTATCTATCTATCTATCTATCTATCTATCTATCTATCTATCTATCTATCACAGAAGTTTTAGAATGCCGTCTTCATTTTCTCATCAGATATTGCGTTACCGTGACGCAGTGATATCATTCTTCTGCTCCTTAAAGCAATTTCTTCACATGTGATCCATATGAATTTCTATGCTTTTCAGTGAGATTCACGAGAAATTCATAACACGAGTAATTCATTACCGGAGAGAATGAGATCCGTGCTGTACAATGTTGTAGAAGTAAAATAGAAACAAGTATTAATCTTAAATGTCTGTAACACTCCACGTCTTGTATTTCTGGGACGTATTGTACTAGACCTTTATGACTTTCCAATCATCTGTTTTGTTTATACATATCATGTATCGCATTCGCCTTCACAATCCTCACATTTCTCAATAAGACGAGCCGATATGGACACGATGGTGTGGCAGAACCGGAGAGTCAAAGGGGACCATTTAATGAATGTCGAAGCATATGCATGACCGAGTATAAGAGGATATAGCTTCTCTAATGATCGACTGCTCTAAAAACATATACCGGCGTGTTGCTATAGATAATATAATTACAACTTTAAACATAACATCCGATCCACGCCATTGACCTTCTGAGTATGAGCTATCTGCATTCGCCGTCGCATGTCCACGGAGGCCCTATTTCTGATTGGACGAAGCTTCGTATTCATGCCGGACATGATGTGTCTTGTCTTTGAAATCAGCCTCGGATAACGCACCACCAGCAGTACCTCGTTTCCCAGGTCTACACTTCCCCAAGAGACAACGCCATTTCCCTGTTGGATTGTCTCAGATAAACTTTGCGTTATGTGAACAAGGACCTTCTGGAACGAAATTTGCGACATGGGTGCTTGCGGACATGTAGGATCTGACAGTAGTACGGTTTAGCCTTTTCTTTAGTAGTTATTACTGTGTGGTTTATACTGTCACTTGATCGCCCCACGCGTCATGTACTGCTTTCAGAGCCTAAACGAATAGAACCACATTTAACCTCCTATTGTTCGTAAAATCCATCCGTTGCTCTCTGTACTCTCTAGTCCTGGAATATACCATAGTTTTAAGTTATTACCGCATTGTATTCCTTCACCAATGTGTGTCGATGCCATCATTACTAACGCAACAAGGTCATGGGATTTATCATACAATAATATTGTAAAAGTACATCCAAACGTCGATTCGTATATCTTGAAAGATTACGACAGTACTCCTACTTAGAGTTCGTTTGAAGTCTGTGAAGTTGACATTTCCCGCTATATAGGTCAGGATTTGAAGGCTGTATTCTGTCGACTGCTCCCTTCGACTGCATGCTGACGAAAAAAGCAAGTCAAGCTATTTCACTTCAATTCACTTAAACTATCATTGATTAACTACGAAGACCAATGTTTAGGAATAATTTTGGCCTACTATCAACGGACATAACCACCCAATACGAATAGAGGGCAAGGTTAAAAAACCATCATGGTTCATCGTTAAGCTAACGATCAATGTATAAAAAGTCCACGATCGCCATCGCCGTCTCCACATTTTTCAAACTTTCTTGACAAACCGCCATTTTTTCTCCTCCTCGTGTGGACTAATCAATTCCTCTGATTTTTTTTTCCACTCCGAAGGTTAATTATTCCACTGATATTAGGTCATAACACTAAGAGTCAAACTGGAATTTGTTTTCGATTTCGGAGCGATGGCGCAGATCCGTAATACTTTCGATGAATCTCTGCATATTGGTTGGGAACATGAACTCTGGAAACATTCTACAGTCCTGCATGAATGCCCAAAAAAAATCCTCCGTCATCTCTCATATTTTACTAAGTGATATTTTTTGATTAAAGTAAAAATACTACACAACGTATACTACATTGGCTCCAGTTTGACCTGAGCTGGCTACCTTCATCATGGTACCCTCTGTCATATCTACTAACAACACGGTAGGCCTACTTTTTTATCTATCTATCTATCTAGCTATCTATCTATCTATCTATCTATCCTAGCTATCTAATCTATCTATCTATCCTATCTAGCTATCTATCAGCTTCTATCTATCTATCTATCTACGCATTACCTATGGTATTCCGATCGTCAATATCTGTCTAATTAATCTTATACGATACAAAAGATGACAAAATGTGATTAAAAGAAACACGAGGGAAGGAGTCAAACCATTTGGCAGCCGCTAATTACTTCTCATTTCTCTGGACCGCCAGTATTGAGGGCACTTAAACGTCACGCGGTGGCGTTTTACAGCGTGAATGGGATCGTAGGGTGCGAATCGTTGGCTAAGGTTAGGGAAATTAGACTAGCCCCGGCAGGTCAGTAGAACTCATGACATGATTTCCCTCGACGACGGATCATCCAACCTCAAACCGTCATGAGAAGATCTGGTTGAGAACGGATGAGCGGCGCTCGTCTCGTCTTGCCAGCATCCGTCCGCGTGTGTCTGTATTCCGACGCTGTGTCGCCACGTGTCAGTTCCTGTTGGTATTAGCCTCACAAATACGGCAATTTAGTGGTTGCGGATTCTTCCTGTCTATCTGTTCCCTATATGTTATCATTGCCGTTAATCAGCTTTGTTTTGTTTATCGCATTCAGTCGCTATTATATGGCATTCACGTTAACCATCTTCCGCCTTACGAACAAAGGTTGACCAAATGATCGAGATAACGACATTATCTAAAACATAGACCTCATGAGAAAGTACAAGGTTTTTTTATTGGCCCGTCGACGGTAATTGTAGGGCGCTAGTTATTACCATACTTATTCTAATTCCGATTCATTCAAATCCCCAGAGGGATTTAGCAACAGAACGATGGAGACATATAGCAGCATTGGTTAAAATGTTTCAGGAGCGGGAACAAGAATTGTTGGTTTGATTGTTTTCGTACTAGACATGTAAATGGAACGGATTCGGTAGTATATCAAGTTACTATGGTACACTATGTTTTGAGTGTTGTTGATGTGGACTAATTGACGAGAAAACAAGGAGAGACCGATTCGTCTTCACCAAGGTATAAAAATCTTACATGTTTGGTGGCCTTCTGTAACAGCGTGATAAATATAACAGATTACCGTGCCTTCAAATCGTATGTTATATAACAGTGTCTTGAATGGATAAGGAGTTTAGGGAAATTTCAGAAGTAGGCCAATCAGATTTACTTTTATCTGCTCGTATTATCTATATCTAACGAGAACGAGTGAAAAACCTCCTGTGCTTCCATACTTGGCATTTCGACCGCAGGGAAACACACCGCGGCGCGGAGAGCGCAAAACAAAAATCTCCCAAATTGTTCACTTTCACACAGGCGACCAGGCGACCATCGCGTAACTTCTGAGCGGTCACGGTGAGTGAATTGAAAGCGAACTTCTCCTGGGCTCATCAGCTCTTCTGAAGGAGGTCAATTTAGCTTGTAAGTCAATGGGCCGGCTATTTGTGGGAGTAGTTTCAGCTACTGGAGAATGGTGTGAGCGTGATTCAGGGCCTTGTAAATAGCTGAATCTGCAACGCCTTTGGCCTATTTCCAATTTCCCGAAGATAATGGGAGATTTACACAAATTTTCGGAAGTAAGCCTTTGGGCAGACAAATTTTCCGTAACCGTTCTAGAAACTTCAAAAACTAATGCATACCCCAGCAAATGTGCAACAAATTGTGCACTCAACTCGGGCATTCGAGGGAAAATTGGTCGTTTTAGGACCTTAGACCTCATCCCCCCCTGCCATTGCCTAAATGCTTTGAATTCCCGGGCCCTAATGGGATATCAACAAAACCCCGGGGCAATTTTCATGCGACCTCATGTCCCGCCTACGCCTCAGTTCTCCATTCAGATGATTCACCTTTCAAGATGACTCACCTCAGTCCAAATTATCGGAAAACAGTGAACCGCTGCAACTTTGGTCACTATAAGTTGTTATCCTCCAGGTAGGATCAGAGGTCAAGCCCGATTACTTCAATGAGTTCCAGTTCTAATGAGTTGTGGGCCGCACCACTTCACAATTTGTAGAGAACGATTGCGGGTTCAAAGTTTGAAAAGTTTAGAAACCAGAGCTGATGGAATCCTTGGCCCAAATTACATTTGAAGGCGAATTGCGCCCCCATCTGTCTTGTCCTTGGTCTTGTCTGGTCTGGTACTATGCAAACCTAACTAGTGTTATCACTGCATAGGGGACCGCACACAACAGCACAACTTAATGAAGCGTCTAGTTGAGATGATGATGAAGAATTTACACATCACCAGAAAACACCCCAGGACCACTACATTGACTTTCTGCCATAGTGGAATGTTCTTGGCCAAAAGCCCACCTGAAGACGTCCGGTATTAACAATAAGATTCTATAGTTAGATCCATTACTGGATGATGAACGTGTGCAATATTCGTCTTAACTCCACAAAATCAGAAACCGGTAACGTGCAATATGTCCGTTCATAGAATTTAACAGCTGAGTCTTGCATTGCGCCTTCTCTCCTTCAAAGTAGGACCAGCAATATTTTGCAGAACCCTGCGACACTGGTTGACCGGCGGTGATCCTTGCAAACAAATCTGGCAGCTTTGCGCTGACCATTTCCAGCTCTTATGTTTACAAGCTTTTTATGATCCAAACTGAGAGCTATATCCAAAAGGGACGAACCAGCAGATTATAAGCCATGTCTTTCGTGGGTAGTATCACAGTCATACGATGTCTACGGATCAGATTGAGGATCGTGAAGCTTACAAAAAAAAACAACTATATTGTTTAATAAGTTGACCATGAGAGCTTTGGAGTGATGGTTACTCCAAGATAGGGATGCTCTCCCACCAGTTGCAGGCGAGTAATCGTAATTACATATTGGAAAATGGACCACTTGCCTCTTGTTATGGGAAAACAACCATTGACTTGCATTTTGATGCATTCAATCGATCGCAAGTATCCTCCCATTGCGAAAAATTTATCCAAATCTTGCTGGAGCATGTAACTGTCACTGATGCCATTGATGGTCCTGTAGATTATGCAGTCATTGCAAACATTCTGATAGTTGATGCTAGACAACAGGCGGAAGATCATTGATGATGAGAGAACACAGCAATGGCCTCTAATTGTACCCTTGTGGGACCTCGGATGAAACTTCCGAGAGCATGACTTCACACCATTTATGACCACTCTGGGTCGATGGTTCAAAAAATGAATCATGCCAAGTTAGAATTTGCCCACTAATGCCGTAATGTTGAGTGTATGGAGCAGTCGCTTGTGCGGACCTTGTCAAGGCTTTACTAAAATCAGTAAAAACAACATCTTGCAGCCTTGCGCTAGATTCTAGCTAGATCATTGACAGTTTATAGCCAGTTGGGTTTCCAGGAGTGTCTTTTCTTATATCCAATTTTTGAACATTGGCATTAGCTGGTGAGTGTCCATATATTCATGATGTTTTTGAATATTTAACATGATTGAAGTTAATGAAACAGGCCTGTAATTGTTGGGGTCTGAAGGGTTTCCCCTTCTTGAAAAGGAGGAAACAACAGCATGCTTCCAATTAGAAGGCAGATACCAGTATTAATAGATTCTTGATAGATGATCCACTAAGGAAGGGTGCAATTGAAGCCTAGCACATTTTCCTACAGAGTTACGGAGAAACATCATCAGGACCAATTCACTTGCTTTTGTTCCGTTGTATAATCTAAAGCTTCTTCACACAAGTTCCGTGATTTCAATGTCTAAGAGTGTTTTGATGCTTGCCGGAGAACAACTCCATAACCCTGGCGAATGAAGCTGATTCTGAAATTGTTTCATCAGTCACACACAAGAGTCCCCTACAACCACAACTGATTATTGTCCATGAAAGAAATCTCAATTTCCATTGGCTACTGTTGTAACACTGCGTTATGGCTTACAAATGTTGGGAAGTTTTCACGAGTGCTTTAAATTTTCATTTGGCCTATTTTCCGTTGGGGGGGGTGGCCTAATGGGGAATGACTACTTTTGTGGCGGGCTGGATCCCCAAGCCCCCCCCCCCACCCCTTGGCGCCGCAACTGCAACCTTTAACGCGAATATCCCTTCTCGTTCCCCTTCTTCATCGTCACAACGTTTTGCTCCGTCACCACCCTTGGGTCTCGTACTTCATACCAGGAGCCACGGTGATAGAGCCTTCTCTGTCGCTGCTCCAGTGATTTGGAACATTTTTCCCAGTGCTGTGACCTCCTTTAAACCTCACCGAAAACTTACTTGATGCTCAAATTGATTGGCTAACGCTGTAAAACGCTTTGGGATATCCGATTAGGCGCTATGTAAATCTAATGTATCCTATTTAATTATTATTATCATATATAATGCATTTGCTTGTTCATTTTTAGTGTTTATAGACAAACAATTAATAGTCCACTACATTATGTACACTATCATCTACAGGGTCCCAATTCCCGTCGTTGTCCATGGCACTTTATGCTCTGTGAACAAATGCGTAATCAGCAGCAATGAGTAATGAGTTAACACTAATTTTATTTGCCTTAGACCACATGAAGTATTGTTTAAAAAATATCGTAGCTCCACCGACGTTTTGCGTTGAAAACATAAACATCACCAATACGGCGCAACGAATTCACCCTGAAGGTAAATTCCTAATACTCCTACTGGAAGTAGAAACAAGAAGTTAGAACGCGATTAATTTACACCCGACCAATGTCCGCATGTGTCTTTCGTTTTCATCTTTTCTGATAAATGATTCCTCTCCCCGACTTTACCCATTCTCTCGGCCCATCTACCGCTATGACGCGAATACCGCTTCAGGCCATATTTTCCATGGAAACTTGTGTGGTGTAACGAGAGATAGGCTCCTTAGGGTATTGGTTCCTCCTTTCGAGAGGACCGAAAACAATTTATATCTATTTTGCAGTACATATACGTTCACCCCTCAGTGATATGTGTATAGTTTTGTCTTTCAGTTTGGCGTTTGTGCACTTATTGACAAAAGGTAGTCGTCAATAACAGGTTGAGTCACAGGAGCTAGCAGCGAAGGCGCACATGCTGACACGCGACCACCATTATGCTTGGCTTGTAGAGTACTTTGACGCCTGGAGCATATTTGGCTAATAATACGAAGGAACAATAGAACTGTATATATATCAAAGCCACTGGTTGCAATTAAGAACCATCTCAACGGGAAAAGTGCAAATAATGCGAAATTGCTGGCTAAAAATGACTGGATATGCCCTATTTACTAACGAAATACTCCGATGGAATACATACCGTTTCTTGCGCGACTTTCGAAACTGGGAAACGTGAGCGAGTGGGTCCCCGTGGGGCCCCGGCCCCCCCAATGCCTCAAATACCCCCTCAAGCATACCTGTAAGACGACACACTCTGACATCAGTAAAATAATATTATGAGTTACTTAGGTTTAATATTGTAAACGATCGATTCAATCGACGGGGTCGATAACTGCCACGGGAAGAGTGCTCTTAGCACATTCAGTAATCATGAGATTTTTTATCAGCCTTGAACAAGTTATTCACATACACACCACATGAAATCACGCGGAATCCTCCAACCCTATAACTATAACGTAACCATGACCTCTTCGCATAAGGCCCAACGAGATCGGATGATTCGCTAGCATTCAATTCGTTACATAATCCTACGTGAACATCCATATATCACTTGAGTCATGTTCATGTCGATTTACCCATCCAATTATAATCAGTTTCAATAGCAGCATGTTTTATCGAATTGTCACAGATCTCAACAACAGATATTTATTCCTGTTCATTTGTTTGTAGGGCGGCGGGCAAGTTTGAACCGCTTCCCTTGTGGATGATCCTCATGGGTTGTTTGCCTGTCTTGTTGCAGCTGTCCTGTATTCCCGAAGACCTATTATCTTGTTTGTCACCCAAACTATCTGTCTTTCACAACATGATCGCGTTTTTTCTACTTTTCCCTCACATGTCTACATACCGCAATTAAAAGGTAAAGACGGGGGATAAACGTGATTTTACTGGGGAGCAAGAGTGCATAACCGGTTATTTATATTAGGGGTTGATGTGGATTGCTTAGATTCTAATAATAAAATTGTTCCAATAAACCCCACCACATGGTGCGATTCTCGTCACTGTAATATAAACAGAACACCGATTCGCCTCACTGATGTTTTAAGTGTAGCTTCTAATACAGCCCCTGTCGCCGTCCGCACAGGCTTATTTCTCATCAAGGGAAAACCCGCGTATTCATCGGAAAACAGATTTGTCGTCGATAAACGTATAAAAGCAGTGAGATAGTACTTGGACTGTTTTGTTATAGGTCCCTCAAATTCGAGCAGCATTTTCTCCAGCATGTCCGCACGCCATGTATGAAGGGGGACCCTCCGACTCGTGGCCATGTAAATTTTGTTGTCATGGCAATTTGGGCATGTGCATGTTTTTTTGTGCTAACCTGTTGTAATTTTTATTTGAAGACCAATAGGCCAAGAGTTTCAGTTGCAGTCATGAAAATGGTGACACTCAGGAACAAAACAATGGCTTAGCGGCTGGTGGGGGTTTTATGGAGCTAGATTGAGCGATGACGAAGAATAAGGTCAGTGATGGACCATTGGTTGACACCATTCCACTACACTGTAATAAATCGATCGAACTGGCAGGAGTTGGCAGGCCAGGAGAGGTGAAATTCGATTGACTGTTTTCTGTTTCTTCGTCTGACGCAAATGGAAGGAGAGGGGCAATGCTTTTCTTTTATAGTCACCACAGTTCTGACATAGTTGAGCAGATTATTGAAACCCATTGAAGATGCATAGGGCGATCAAGAATAAACCCATTCATGCACGAGTTACATTCGCGAATACTACGCAAGTATCTATTTTACAATGATACATTCCTGGCAAAATCACATTCAAAACCGACATTCAGCTTAATTTATTTGTTTTTTCGGTAAGTTATCGAGCTACAGGCGATATTAGCATCAAAACATTTTGACTAAATCACTTATTACCACTCGCTGTTAAAATACTTTAGACTTGAAGACACGCGGTGGGATTGACTGGTTCCGATATGTCCGAATATGTTCTATTGCATTGGCAGAGATGGATTCTGGTTCATTAATCACGTCAAAAACAAATACACAACTCGAAATAAGGCGGAAATCCACGTACACCAATGCGACAGTGATGCCGCTTTACTGCGAATAAATACCATGGAATACATAAAGCGACTTATCGTTCGTAGGCAATGAACTGCTACTGTTGATGGTATCCCGCATCGATATAGCGTATATCTTTTTCTGAAGAATATTAGTCCTAGTAATAATCGATCTTCACATTCATAGCGCACCCCGCATCCGCACATATCCTAGCCTTAAGCAGAGTTTACTATTCAAAACTGTGTGTATACATTTGGTTTGAAGCCGTCCATTCAATCACTCGATCAAGTTGTACTACAATAGGCCTAATCCTACTGTTGTAAGTCTCCAGCAAGGATGGAGTTGATCTTTCGTTACGTATCGCGATATATATTTTCATCCAAAACCCATCACTGCTTATAGTACGCTAACAAATGGCTGATTGGGACCGTTTAGCATGCTTGCCCCCAATTCCATTAAACCAAAGCAATCGCGCGTCCAGCTGAATTAGTGTACCTCAAAATAATAATACCTTAGTAACCTCATGATTAGAGAAAACCTTGTTTATTCCCTCGTTAGTGTTTTCGTTTTATGAACACGCTTTTTTTTTTTTTTCATCGCCGGCATCCCCAGATGTTCTATGAATTCTTACGGGGCGGAAAGACGATGAAAATGTCATAAAAGCGACAAAATGTCATGAATATAACAAGAAGTACTAATTGCCCATGTCTGATCGACAACTGATAGAAGGCAGTCTTCGGAAAAGCCAGTAATGGCACCGGCTTTCAGCCTAAAAAGAGCAACAGTGCGAACGCTCGAATCGTCTTGCAAAACAAGTTGGCACGCCAGGAAAGAGCAGGATAATTCCAAGTTGTTACCCGTGTACGTTAAATCTATGCGGAGAGAGAGATTGGGAAATGAAAACGTGCAGAACCTCTAATGAGGGTCTCGATAGACAGTCTCCAATGGAAGCCAATGCGTGACAGTGGAGTCCTTGAATACGACTTATATTATATATATGTTATATCCAACTTTCTATCTCTTCGTGTGGCAGTTGTAAGGATGACCCCCCACACACCCATCCTCTTTGCAGCCTACGACACTTGAGACAAGGTTAGGCTAGGAAACCATAGTAGTACTATGTGTAGTTAACACGCCTATGATAGACACCACGATCACAAAAACTGCCCTCTTTCTTCCACAATAGGATGTTTCCAAGGTTTTGCAAGGCTTGTTGTATTCAGATAGCAGAATTATGATACAACCTCTACAACCACATCCCTCGTTGACAATGTTGACATCAATTAACACTTCGTACCACAGTGATATCGGTCCTGTATAGCCTTCTAAACGACAGTCAACTACTCTAAATGAGATGGACAGAGCGACGAAAATACGTGCACGCGTAAAGAGTCCGCCTGCCTAGGAAAACTATGGCGCGCTGAAACGGACGCATATTAAGGATAGGTGTTACTCTTTGAGCTCATGACCCAAATGTTCAATAATGAACGTAAGATAATGGAGGCTAAGAAATAAATTACAAGAGATTACATCTGAATTTGATGGGAAAACGATGATCATGGCGAGTATATTTTTATCATTTGATAATGTTACGTCATCATGATCATAATATAAAACAAAGAACCGATCGCAACACAGGTTGTCTAACTGAGAGCGCTTCGCCCATTCCCTGTCACAGTATTCTCCATCAAGAATCGTTGGTAGCAATCAGAAAGAAGAGCAGTTATGCAGTGACTCTAGCAGCCCGAGTGTAGCAGTATTTGCCAATCATATCGGCTCCCTCAAAGTACACTCGACGTAAAAAAACTTTGCGATGTCTCGATGTACAGGCGGTTTGATAGCGGAACCAGTCGTTCCGGCAGCTCTGCCATTGGATTCCATATGAATTGCATGTCAATAGCAGCATCCAGGAAAACTACCAGAAGTCAGGATACAGCACAAGACAGAGGTGGTGACAAGTCTCTTTCTTCAAGTCCAAGTCAAGTCGCAAGTAGCTGGTGACAGTCCAAGTCAGTCACAAGTCATTGGAAAAATGCAAGTCCAAGGCAAGTCAAAGTCAATCGGAAAATAGTACGCAACAACGAAAATATGGATTCAGGCACACGAATCACGGCACACTATTTCTCCAACCAAATTTAGTTTAAAATACAGGCGCTTACATATCTGAGAAACTCCATCGAGGGTTTTAAAAGGAATCACCCAGACATCTTGGGTGAGCGAACCTGATGAGATTTTTTAGATATTAGTACGAGTATTCTTAGAGTCTGAGATGTTGAAGTGCAAGAGAATTGGAACTTCATTACATTTGTTTGAATTAGGTCAGTGTCAGATTTGTTCTGAACGTCTATACCCGAAATCTATACGTTAGCATCTAAAAGGAGTGTTAACAATTGATCATTTTGTGAAAACTCATTCGCCCCCACTTGAGGAACACGTTTTCATTCCACTTATGTTTAGGACTGAGGACATAAAAACTCAAACCCTTGACTGAATATGTTTCCCAAGTGAAGGCAAATTTGTGTTGTCAGAAAAATGTTGTCTATTGCTTTAACTAGGGTCTGAAGGTTAATTTCGTGGCTGAATTATATTTCCCACTAATTAGTGCGAAGAATGGATATTACACCCTCTACTCGGCGGGTTTAGTTTGAATCCTAATATGCGTTATCATCATGGTGGCATTCAGATGAACACGCAATGTGCATAATTTCCTCAGAATGCTAGCCCGGTAAAGCGCGCGCGCCCATATTGATACAAGGTAACTTCTAATTGAGGGGTATCGGAAGAAAGAACTGCTCGCAACCAGGTCAACGAAATAAGCGCGCGTGCTCGACACACGAAGTCCTGAACGCCAGTTCGTTGTGAACCTATTAGGTGTGCAGTCATTATTAAGCGGGTGCGCGAAGAAATATGTTCAATATTGCCTCACTCTGATGTTGACCTGATTCGAACACCTACGATACTCTTACGGTTTCCTTGTCCGTGGAGGATCCCGTGCCATGGCAGCCACTTCGTCTATCCTCCGATATTCGTGCAAGATCGTGTTAGGTTCTCTCCGTCCATTCACAATGTCTGTCACCCATCGTGCATTTCCTTGCCTCTTTTTCCATTTTTGCGGCCAGACTCCAACCTCCATTTCAAAGAAGAGCCTTTAAATCCCCTTTTCATTGCATTTTATTTTGTATGACACTTCAGAATCTTCGATGCAACCACAGTGGCATGGCGCAACTTCATTCCTGTTTCTTCGTCAACTTGGGATAGGACTCATGCTAGGATTCTATAGAGGGGTCGGATGTGATCGGATGTGAGGTTTAGAATGAGGACATACAATTTGTCGAGGAGAGACTGGTATTTAAGAAGAATCAAACTGCATAAGTAATGTAAAAGAGCAATAATGTAAAATCAGTAACCTATGAGTGTTTATGAGAAAGAAAATTCCCATGGAAGCAATTTCTTGTCGTCATCATTGCGCATCCGGACACATGGTAATTTTGCCAAAATCATTGTTCGTTCATTACATTAGTGATATTTTGCCGTTACGGCAGTGTACCGGGTTCTTGCCTTATCTCTGCAAACCAATTGCAAATGGGGTACTTTTACGGTTTGTTTGTTTAACTCGCGTGAATTCACTATCGTTGAGACATGTGAGGCACAGGTCACACCCCACATTCGCACCAATGGGATCCTATAGCCTAATTGTCCAATTGTCCTCGTTTTATCAATCATGGCGTGGACGTTATAAAAATATTGGTTATTAAATAGATTCTCGCTAATCAAAAAACATGACCGGTCTGTCAGTCAAATCAGTCTATTACCTACACGAAAGTGCGTCAATTCACACTCGTTTAACTGTGTAGTATTGATATCCTCGTAAAATTCTGACATGAAGCAGTTGTCGCAATATAAATACACAGGTCTAGGCTATTTACAAAATCAGAACTTTTTCATCGATCCAGGCAAATCAGAATCACTTATACCCCTGACATGCGTCATTCGTATAGTTACATCTATTTGTATGTGAAAGAAGAAAGCTAGCCTTTATACTTAACAACCGGTATGGTTTCTAATTAAATTAGTTATGATTTCGACTTCGGCAAACTAGCATGAAACTTGTTCGTTTCAACATTAAGTTCAAAAACGAATTCTATCAGGGCGTATTGAATTAAATCCACTAGTTGTGTAATTATGATAAAAAAATTTAAATTTGGACATCAAGAATCGCCAACTTAAGATAGGAAACGTTGGAAATGAGTAATAGTTAGCTGAACAAAACCCTAACGACAACCGGTCTCTATTGATGCAGCAAATATGGTTTTTCTTTCCCACGTTCATTCAGCGTTTCGTAGGACATTCCACATTGCAGCCGTAACAACTTATTGGACAATACTCACTTTCGGGGAATTTATCCTGGGCGAAAGTATTACAAATTGTTGTATATCTCTCCTAGGGCAAATTGGGTGTTGCTACTTTACAAGTGAAATTTGGATTTCTGTGAAGAAAAAAAAACTGTCCCGATAAGGGGAGGAGGAGAAGCCTCTGCGTCATATATATTTACATAAGATATACATAATCATTGGTTGGTCGACAATCAAATTTTGTTTGAAAAACAAACGATTGAGGTTGAAGAGCAATTGTTCTAAACGCCTTCCTGCTCCAGGAAAACAAACAGCAATGTTGCCTGTCGACCTTTCGTGATAATGTTTGTAACAAACTTATCGTTCCCAGGAATCTCAAAATAAATCGAAGATGAAAGAAACGACGTTCTTCTGCTGGAAAGCGTAATAGTCGGAATCTAAAACTAGTTAAATTAGTCCTACATCGTCACTATGCAGTTAGAAGTAGAGCAAAAACTCGACGTTTCACTTTGCGACAGTATTCGGTGTTTGTACTACTTTAGACAGCAGTGCGGTTCGCGACATCATCTTGTAGCCAAACTGCTAAATGCCTGGATGAGCTGTCCACTACGGGTATTATAAAACGCGATATGCGCCAAGACACGCATTCACCGATGTGCCATGTTTCGTAGGCTATCGTCGCAGATAATGACAATCCAATTTCGCCACTGATGAATAATTTTTACTGCACGCCCATACGGCCAGCCCATCAATCACGACACGCCCATATTCACTGGAGGTTGGCCGCACTCTGCACAAAATGTCGCTTTCCCGCTAGTGCTTTGCCGCTCTAGTTGATCGACTTTGCGGAATCCTGAGGTTGTTCCCTGTCACCTTCCTACCGAGTCCTCGAATACATATGTAAATATTTAGCAGTAAGTCAACACTTTGGGCTTATGAGGTGTGTATCATTCTACTAAAACTTACTCTAAACATTCATGGCAGTGAAGGTTGCCAGAATTCACTTAAATTCTCCATTTAAATTGTTGGGTGGTTGTAAGGGGGTCACATTGTAGCCGCTGATGTATCAATTTCGTGTAGCAAGGAAGAGGCCATTGTGTACAGGAGACAGTAGATGGGCTCGAACTCGAAAATAGGCGAAGCATATGCGAATGGATGGTCCATTATGAATGTAAGCGTTTAATAAGTTGGGAGGGAAATATAGAAACTCTCACAAAACCATATGTTCATATCGACGTACTTAAAGCGAGCGCCCGGAAACCTCGATGAGTAAAATATACTGGCAGACGTGCCACGATATATAGGAGGATTGATGCGAAAGGCAAATTCCCTTCCAGATGTTCATTCCATATCGATGGTAGGAGAAAAAAAAAATTGACGTGCCGTCGCCTGATCAGTGACATATTTTGCAAGAAGTTCGACGTGAATTGTGTACTGGATTAATGAATAAGTATGATCAATTAGTCTGGAGGTTCATCTTATACGCGACGTACATTAGAGAGAGTGTGTTTGGGCTGACTCGAGATTGCATGCTGTGATACAATTCGTTAAACTTTCAGGAACCTGGTTTCAACCTGAATAACTGTCAATCTACGTCGATCGAAGTGGAGTTGACTGGGCAGATTGTGGTAGGGTGGCTCTTTCTCAATGCCATCTGTATGTCATGTATTTGCAGGGGGACAGGACACCAACGATCAAAAGTGCTCTGGGGAATCATGGCCAAGTGGCGAGGTGTCACTGATCATGCAACACCGACCTCATCAATTCCCTCGACTTGTCCTGCCCTACTTCCTTGCACTAAATATATCACGAAGCGCTGATAAAAAAAAATACTGGTGTCCACAAGAAATCTCATAACATCATCTGGGTTATATTCCTCAGTAACACACATATTTGTTTATGTTCTTCAATGTTTTTTCGAAACACAGTGTGGTGATCACTGCTCGTTGTTTATTCAGAACCGCTTATTTTTCTAGTAGCTGTGTTGTCACTGGACGTTTCACCACCCACTGCAAAACCCACCCATTTGAATAGCTTTGATCGTCTGAAGTAACCTGTTGCATAGGCATTTTCAGTGGTCTACGTATCAAGGTTATTCCAGGCGTTGGTTTCATGGTGTTGTTAGGGACGGGTTCTGAAAACATATATTCCTGGCTTCGGTGAACCCTTCTTGGTCCAAGAGATAGTGAAACAGATCACGAACAGCTCGAGCTGCGAGAATTCTAACTGAATAATTCACACTTGGGTTAACAGCAAGTGCTGGAGGTTATACCAGTGCCCTAACGAAAAATTTTCCGGGAGAAAATGAAGTGGTGAGGGCGATGTTGGAATAACTGTCAGAGCAAAGCACTCATTAGAGATAAAATTTTCCCATCAACTTTGGCTAGTCATATTTGACCAACCCTGACCAACTGATCTTTCTGGAGGACGATTGATCATCCTGTTGATATCTGTCTATATGACATCCCACCGACCGTTGTACAAAGCAGTCGCTCACTCTATCACCGATGGATCGAGGTAAATAAAGATACCAGGTACGACAAACAAAAACCCTAGTGCTTTATATATATATATATAATATATATAAATATCTATATATATATATACTAATATATATATATATTATATATCTATAGAGATATATACTATATAATATATAATATATATATATTATATATAGGCCAAGAGGCAAAAACTGTAAAACAACATGCTACCGTAAATATAGGCCTGGATCTCGGATGAGATGCGAAATAGAGACTGAGCTAGGAAAATGGAGTAAAACAGCCGATAATTTTTGGATGCAAGAGTTTCTGACAAACTAGCTCCTTCTGTCAGTGCAGTGACCACAGAAGTGATAACGCAAGAGAAGACGTGAAGACTTATAGGCCTATAAAATGGTTGGGGTGAGGCTATTAGTGTTTCGCAGATTGCAGGGATAATCCTCGTGGGGATTATACTGGGGGGAGGCCATTTGCGCCTCAGTGATTGCAGAGATATCCTCAAAGATTATAACTAATGAGGGCCATTTTGCGCCTTGGTGATTGACAAAGGCAAAAATAGGGAGGTGTTGCGAGTGGTTACCATTTTTTTTATTCTTTGTGATGGTAGGTCGTTTCGAATGTTCAGACCAAATGGTGTAGTCTTTTCAGTTTCAATTCCCCGTAATTTTTTTTCGCTTTGCGGGATTTAGTGGCCCAATTTGGGTCATGCTCGATGCCAATCACTCTCATTTTTCAATGATTGACTGAACCATGTTGCAATGCTTAGCAGCCTGCTGCTCAATTTTTGGGGTCTTGATTGCTGACCCTGTTGGGCTCATTCCTACCCTCAGGGTGGTTTTTTTCTTTTCCCCGATGTACTGAACTCCGCGGAGATTACAGTTAATTATGTAGCCAGGTTTTTCGGGACGAAATCAATATCCTGTTGAATCGGAATTATGCGGATGTCTGGAAACTTTTGGAACAAGTTGTGCGATCAAGTTTGCACGTTTTGCCGTTGGATGGGCCCGGGCGGCTGCCGCCGGTGTTTGTGTTGGCGGGGCTCGGCTTTGCTCCGAATTTTGGGCGTTTGACTAGCATGTTACGCCGGATTCCGAGGTCTGCTGTCGGCAACAGACGGGGTTCCGGGAACACGAGCTAGGCTTCCTGACTTTGAAGATGGGCAATGGGCCCCCCCGCCTTGTGCATGAGAGGGGCTATGGTGGGAGGGCAATGATTGTATTCACAGACGAGTTGGTACCTGGGAGTTGGATGACGATTTGATTGACGAAGTAACGTCAGAGTTTCATTTCCCCAAGATCGTCGGAATCTTTCTAGCCTTTTCAATGCCCTTCAATGGAACTCCGGAAATACTGCCTCTTTTGGAGATGTGTTGAAAGTGCGTTGGCACGAGACTCGAAATCAGCATCTGAGAGCAATGCGTTTCAGATAAGAGCTTGACTGTAGGGATTTCTTCGTGCATGGGGGTGGGTGACAACTGCTAGGGAGTAGAAATTGTGCTTGTCCTTGGTTTTGGTGAACAAGTCTTTTTGAGTGAACACGTTTTGCAACGTCACAGTGGTGTCAAGGTGAAGTGGACTCTGTCGTTTTAAAATGTCTGCAGCGAATTTGATAGATGGGTGGAATGCGTTGATTTGTGCGATGAACGAGGTAAGTTTTCTTCCCCGTGTGGTCCATTAAATCATGAAGATGTCATCAATATGAAGGAGACACACAAGTGACCTCAGGGGGCCTGTCCAGAGAGGAATTTTCTCTGCAGTTTTCCCAATGAAGCGGTTGGTGCAGCGAAGAAGGAGCCATTTTAGTGCCCATTGCTGTGGACCTTGCAGGGTTAATGTGAGCACCAAAACACAAAATTGTTGCAGTTCGGATGAGGTGCATTAGTTCCGCAAAGAGCGGCTTTGGTGGTGTCTGGCCAGGAATTGGTTTGAAAGCCGAAGTATAAGCTTCTATATCTTCCGTTTGAGGGATATTGGTGTACAGAGAAGAAACGTTCCAGGGGTTTGCCAGCAATGTGCCAGGGGGCGCTCTTTGATCTTTCCATTTATTGATGAAGTCGAGTGTCCTTGAGTGAGGGACAGGAGGGACGGGACGAGGGGCGTGACTGTCTTGTTGTAGCAGTGCCGTTGCCAGGAAAATGATGGGTCTGCCAGGGGTTGACATACTTGTGAATTTGGGGAGGAAGTAGAACCTTATGGCTTGGGTTCGATTGAAGGAGGTGTGGGGCCGAGTTTGGGGCTTAATGGAGCCCCTGGATACCATTTCCTCTATGGTTTGTTTCAATTTGGGCAGCAATTTGCTGGGTGGGATCGGAAGTTCAAGTGGGCTGCTGATTAATGCACGGGGGGCCCAATAGACGTTTTGCTACCGATTCGTAGAATTCGGTTCTCATAGCTACCACGGCAGAGCTTTGTCAAGCAGGCTTGATGGACGAGTATCGTTGCGATGGTTCAGAAGGCCAATGGATCGCCTCTCAGTTTCGCTGAGGTTATCCTGAATCGTGGGCGGGTGGTTGTTAGTGTAGGATGCCGAAAAATGTAGGTTCCGATTGGGGGGGAAGGCCCTTTTGGTGGGTTTCAAGT